>CM055267.1:47601311-47965975 GCA_029237695.1 Conchocele bisecta
CCTGTTATTAAGGCCGTACTGGTTTATCAAAATCCAATGTAATTGGCAGCGCTCCAGATAAGGAATTAGTAATCGAGTATTGTCACTCCATAATTTCTGAAGCAATTGAGTATTTCAACATTTTAATTGGGTAAAATGAAATCACACTACTGTTTACACATTCACAGACAGCAATTATTGAATAGTTTGCTTCGGAATGAAAACATGTCTTGGCATTGCATTAGAATTGTCTCCTTGGAGACAATTCTAATGAAATACCAAGATGTGCTTTCATGGAAAATAAGAAAAATATGTGTGGCCTGTTTATTGTTTTCTGCAGCATGATAAAGGTACCATACATTTGTATTGCTTTTTGATACTCGCTACTTCTGATTTAAATTGGGTTTTTGACAATTTTAATTGGGTATTTAAGCAAATTGTTTTCCCAAGCAAATGGTGTCAGAATATTTAGGGTTATTACAGTAACTAATGGAAATAACCTGTGCAGGTGTGATCGCCGCTCCGTTCGAATCCACGCCGGCAGGGGCAGGAATAGGACCCAACGTTGTCCTCACAGTCGGTGCCAGAACCACAGGGACTGCTTGTTGTACACTCATCAATATCTGAGAAAGAGCGCAGCAATTATCAGGTAACTCGCTATGCATTGAGCGGATACACGTCCACTGATCATATATATTACCAGGTAACGAGTTTTGCATTGTTCGGATACACTGACTGATACAAAATTGTCATATCCTACATTAGCTAAATACAAATATCCATGTTACAACGAATTGAAACAGGCATTTCATTGGTCAAATTGTGTCACATGACGTTACGAAAATACATCAGTGTAATGACACAACGCAAACAATTTCACATTCTTTTGAACGAAAATCAGGTTGATCATCAGCTGGCATAAAATGTTACCCGATTAAGATTTTGATTTTGATATCAAGTTAATCAAGATCGGCTCAGAAACGGTAGGCATTCTGAGGTCCGGGACAAGCCTCAGAATTCTTACATGTTTCCTAGCATCGCCGGTAGCCTATTTCAAAAAAATGTCAAAGCATACTTATCTACTTATCTAGCAAAGTGTACTTTATAATCATTTATTTTTCCCGAAATGCATTATTTCATATAGAACAAACAATTGCATATATTTGATGATTAAAAGTATGCAGAATTATTATACTGAATTTATTGAGTAATAAATTCAGTATAATAAAAAATAATAAATTTATCCTTAAATTGAAAATTTCTCCCTTAAAGTGTACTTATTAAGATAAGCATACTTTGCAATTTTTGTGAAATCGGCTACTGATAATCTTGACAAATGACTACTGGTATTCTCTATATACTGTAAGCTGTAAGTGCTCTTTCATTCATATTCGTCAGACACGACCGGCGTCTATGTGTATAAAACATTTTGAGTATGTACTCCATTCTCATGATCAAAAATCACAAAATTCTGATTGGTCCATGCTGTGCTCAGCCTCGTCCCATCAAACTGCCCGATTTTGAGTAAACATTTGGGGAACGTAGTCAGGAAGTTTAAGAAGCATAGGTTCATTAGTAGTATCCATCTGGGACCCATTTCACTAAACTTTGTACAACTAAAATGTTTGTAAGTGCAAATCTAGGATCATCTGGAAGTTTAAATTGATGAATTTACATTTATTGAGCATAGGCTGCATATGCAGCCTATGCTCAAAAAATCCAAATCCAATAATTGTTTACAAGAAATCATTGTTAATGTGAAATTTACAGACTATCATAATTTTGCACTTACGAACATTTTAGTTGTACGAAGTTTAGTGAAACGGCCTCCAGAATCCTCATAGACGGAGTACAAACAGTCATATATACCTTAATCAGAAAATTACAATAATAATGTATGGTACATTATAAAATTTAACATGATGTGTTTCCCATGTTTTAAACTGAATGGCAAGTACATTATCATCAAGTGTACCAAAAATAATCAAATAAGCAAACACTGAACGACACATGGGTTCATAACATCACTGATGTTGTTCCAGTAATGCTGATGTAGTGTACATAATACTCACTGTCATCCTTCAAAGAGAGGGATTACATTTAAAATTTGTCAAACCCAACAAGGAACCACAATATGATGATTAAAACCTTCATGATTATTCTTTGCATTACCAGATATCTAATTGTGACTGTGACTGGAGAAATGGGTTTGCCATCAGTGTAGATCCAGATCAGCCTGTGCATCCGCAGTCTGATCAGGATATGCACAGTTCGCCATTCCGGCAATGAAACACCCGTCATGCTTCTAACAAGCAATATAGATTGTTATCAAACTACACAAGAGTGTTATTCGACCAGGAGCTACACTGGTCGCACAATAGAGCAGACAATGGCCATGGGGTAACACCGTCGGACTGCCGCGCTGGCGACGCAGGTTCGATTCTCGGCCAGGGCGTCAGTATTTTCTGAGATACTTTGTATTTCCTGCCCTAGCTACTAGTCCTTTCGGATGGGGACTTTAAAAAGGTCATCATGTGTATCAAATTTGAAGGAGAGTCTGTGCACGTTAAATGACCAGAGGAGACTATTCTAATGGGTCGGTTTCCTCTGTATCCACCGCCTTCCTTTCTCCACTTCTTGGGAGATGACATGCAAGGTCATTGAGCCAGTGCCGTCGTTAAATCCAAGCATTTACATTTTATTTTGGTCACAAATCCCGTTTCTTCAGTCACAGCCACAATTAATGTTTCTCTTGCTTAATGACATTTAACAGCCAATCAACAGCTAAGCAATTAACATCTGTATCCTATTTCACCAACATTGCAAAGTATACTTTTCTAGCAAAGTATTGTTAGAGGGAGAAATTTTCAACTTTAGGATAAATTTATTAATTTTTATTATACTGAATATTTATTACATTATCACATTCAGTATAATAATTCTGCATACTTTTAATCATCAAATATATTCAGTCGTTAGCTTTATATCAAATAATGCATTTCAGGAAAAATAAATGATTACTCCCTCAAAGTATGCTTTGCAATGTTGGTGAAATAGGTTACTGGACAGTTTGCGGATACAATACCTCCGGGGCGCCAAGTGGGACATGGCTCAATTTTGTCAACAAAATTCATTTTTGTGCCACAAAATTCAATTCTGTGTCACAAAATTCACTTTTGTGCCACAAAACTCAATTCTGTGTCACAAAATTCAATTCTGTATCACAAAATTCACTTTTGTGCCACAAAATTCACTTTTGTGTAACAAAATTCAATTCTGTGTTACACAATTCAATTCTGTGCAACAAAATTCAATTCTGTGTCACAAAATTCAATTCTGTCAATTCTGTGTAACACAATTCAATTCTGTGTCACAAAATTCAATTCTGCACACGCATGTAAGAAGGACTACCATTGGTCAGAAACTGCACTGGAGAAATGGGTCACGGTCGCCGATCTACACATTCAATGTCGCTGATTCATTTCTCATTCTGCCGATGATTCATTTCTCATTCTGCCATTTTGCTTCAACTATCTCCAAACAGTCAAACGTTGACAAACCCATTCGTATTTAAACTCATTTGCGTTATAATTGTACACATAATTCATGTACATGTAGATCTCCCGCGAGTACTGACGTCATTTATTGTGTATCGCAAGGTAATCTGCCCCAGTTAAATCAATACTACACGCGCTGTGGCCTGTGTTCTGACTGCTGTCTGTGTTTATAAACAGAATATTGTGTATTGGGCCATTTGAGGAAACAATTTGTAGTATTTGTGTAGATACCATGGTTACTAAGATGGTGTATACTGTAAATAATGCATGTACACACATAGTTGCGAACACGTAACTTCGCAACTAGTAGACACAGATCCAATACCATTTGTTTCACAAGGTTAGATCTACTGTTAGAATACGACGTCATCTAATGTCATTTTCGAGCATAAAACGTTACCTGATAAATAGAATACCAGGCTAGTGTATTTTAATATCCAATTTATCAGGCTCGGCTCGGAAACGGTAGGAATTCCTCGGCAAGCCTCGGAATTCCTACGCGTTTCCTAGCCTTGCCTGATAAACTTGATATCAAAATACACTAGCCTGGCATTCTCTATATATGGGCATGCTCTCAGGTCTAGCTATGTCCCGGCTACTTTATGTTTGACCCTGTTTACATAATTGAGGGAAAATTCAGAATATTTTTCTTATTTCTCCTTCAAAGTATATATGCTTATATGGTGTGACCACTCATTTGTAATCATAATATAACCGAAATAACTGTCCATAAAGAAGTATAATATTGATATATTGGGTTATATTTTCGCATTGAAATATTTAAACCTGCAAGTGTACTCCACCATCTAGTAAAATGGACTAAGACCGATCTCAACCAATCAACGTAGAGATGACATAGACTATCCTACGCAAACTAATTTTTGTGGACAAAAATGAATTCTGTCCCACAAAACTGAATTTTCTTCACAAAACTCAATTCTGTCTTACAAAATTGAATCATTTATAACAAAAATGAATTTTGTATACGAAACGTATGCAGAATTGAATTTTGTGACACAGAATTGAATTTTGTGACACAGAATTGACAGAATTTAATTTTGTGACACAGAATTGAATTTTGTGACACAGAATTGAACTTTGTAATTTTTAGTGTTACAAAACTCAATTTTGTACACATAATTAACCTGTCCTGCATGGCGCCCCGTAATACCAGTCTGCACTCACAATTGCCGACTGGCAGCATTAATTTAAAGAGCAGCAAACCTACTTTTTGATTTCTTTAAATGATAGAATTTGCTAAGACGAAATAATGAATACTGAAAAACGCATGAAAACATAATAAACAATTCAAAAGTTTGAATTTTTAAATTAGCTGAAATATGTGTGTTGAAATATGACGTCATAAATTATAAATTATTTTTATAATTATTTATATTAACTCTAATTTATTTTCTCATTATGTTATTATATGTGTAGCAGGGTGATATTTTCGCATTTTCCTATTCTTTTATTGTTGCGCACTCTTGTCACACAGGTTCTCTCCCTTTGACCATTAGCGCATAGGTGGATGCCAGTTTGATAAACTTCGCAAGTGCATTGAGGTAGTTGGTGAGCTCTTTTCATGGAGACTTAAAATCTGTTGCTTGTCATTTCTCCAGGGAGACATTTTAGTTTTGTTACTTCCATATAGTGTGTTCTCACAGCACGAAGAGAGAGAGAGAGAGAGAGAGAGAGAGAGAGAGAGAGAGAGAGAGAGAGAGAGAGAGAGAGAGAGAGAGAGAGAGAGAGAGAGAGAGAGAGAGTGGTATGACAGACGGGAGAGAGGACGGCAATCACCGAGATTCACAACCTGTACCGACGATAAGCCGAAACACGTCAAATGCCTGTGAGAGAGACGAGGCTTTCGTCATTGGCTGATGCTTTCGTGAGGATTTCCTGGTTGTTTACTGATTAACTACTTACTACGTACTGTGGTTTCAGTAATTTTAATAACAGTCATATTTTATTTAAACTATAAGTGAATTGGCCTGCGAAAACCGCGGGGAAAAATACCGGTAATTGAACAATAATTCATGCGTGAGTCTAGTAATGTATAATCCCATACGAGACAGGTGTCTAAATCAGCCAGGCACATCAGACTTATTTGCTTTCTGACCAATGTAAATCCTGGTAGGCGTGAACACCGGTATTTACCAAATCGTAATTTGTTTACGTGATGTTTTATTGAATGAATGGAAAACAGTGTAAACCATGACAAGACTACGCGAATCTGAAAACTAATTTTGGCCTAAGCTGGCCGCTAATGCAATAAACCAGGATTTGTCAGATAGAAGCCCGGTAAGCCATGTCACATACGTGAATGACGTCACAAAAGCGTGTATTAATCTTTCATATATAATAACTGGCATGACATAGACACTCCCGAAATTGACGAGGGCGGCATCTGTTTGAAGTCTGCAAACTGACTGACAGGTCTGTCACTGTAGGTCGATCAGCCCCGTGTAAACAAAAACTGAGCTACTAGCGTCGTAAATTCATGCCTAGAATATTTTTTAATTGAGATCTATTTGTAGATTTTCATATCTTACATGGGATTACCGTAGATCTATGCCTATAGGAATAATTATATTACACAGCCGACGTATCTGAAAGAACACATATGGAATATGTGTCATTGCAAATAACCAGGATTTGCTAAGGTCGCCGAAAGGTAACCAACCAATATAACAAGGTAACTGTTTTCAAAAAGAGGTTCAGCATACAACGTGCTGATAAGTAAACATTTTATGAAGCCGACATGACGAATTTCGAACGTGAGGAAAGTGCAATTTTAGCAAACTCGCCAGACAAATTTACATCCTGACGAATATGTATTTTGGGGCGCAATGACGAAATCTCACCCTGACAACAAATAATAAAACCACAGTATTATATATTACCACTAGAAAGACAAGCATACACCACATAGTTATAGTACAGTGATGTAAAACAAATTGAACAATCGACTTGTCAAGCGTTTCCTTTCATATATCCAATAGCGGAAATGTAAGAAAGTTACAATGGAGCCCTCAGTGAGGATCGAACTCCTAAACATCTGGTTTATTCTGCACATCGAACATCTCTGAAGTGGTACAGACAGGTCCGTCAAACTATACCGTTAATGAATTTAAAACAATTACACAACCTGGGGTCCGTTTCACTAAACGTATTACGACTAAAATGTTTGTAAGTGCACATTTAGGATCGTCTGGAAATTTCACTTGATGCATTTACATTTATAGAGCATAGGCTGCATATATAGCCTATGCTAAATAAATGTAAATCCAATAATTGTTTACAAGAAAACATTGTTAATGTGACATTAACATTGTAATCGTACAAAATTTAGTGAAACGGCCCCCTGGTGTGTATCAGTAAGCTATGGTGCATCCATCCTCTGAACTATGAACTGTTCAAAGAGTTATTCCACCACCTGGGTATTTACAGTAACCCCTATGAGCCGGCCACTATTAGAGAATTATATTAGCTCTAATATTGCTATTCCCTTCTGAACTGCAAGCCCCACAATCAAGTCAGCCATGTGTTGTTATTTTAATTTCTATGCTTACACATTTTTGTGTGTAAACATATGGCGTCGTATTGCAATTGGAACCAGGTCATGTAATTGTTTCAAATCCATTAACGGTGTAGTTTGACGGACATTTGCGGAATATATCTGAAGTCTTTACCACTTGCAATTGGCATACACATGTACAAATGTATATTTGGTGGGTTAACATGTTTGCTCGTGGTCCGTCAATTTACACTTACACCTGAAATATGTACTATATGGTTACATGTATATATTCGTCTCTACCAATTTGTACCTGTGTTCGTGTGTTTACTAGGCTCTTACTAGCACTATTTAGGATTTGTTCCGCATCTGTATGTTACAGAGGGAGATGAGGCTTTCATGCTGATTGGCTGATGCTTTTGTGAGGATTTCCCGGTCGTTTACTGATTAACTATTATAGTACTACTAGAAACGCACGGCACACACCACATAGTTATAGTATAGTACTGTGATATAAAACGAACTTGCGACTTGTCAAGTGTTTCCTTTCATATATCCAATGGCGGAAATGTAACAAAGCTACATATTGACTGAACAATTTATTATGAAAAAAATGATATAAATTTTAATTTTTCATGAATCTTTTTTATTGAGATTTTTCGAATTTGGTTGGAAAAAAAATGCATAAATTTATATAACATGTACAGATAAAAAAACTTGCTTAGACCGCTACACACAACAATTGTCGTCTTCTGTTGCTTTTATATCTTCTTTTATATTATTTCTCAATAAAAACATGGCGTGATAGCACTTCAGAATCATGATTCTGAAGTGCTGTCAAATCATGTTGTAAATTATTCTAAAGAGCTGTCAAAGCATGTTTTTGATGATACAAATGGAAAAATGAAAATAAACAGCAGACGACAACAAAATAAATAAGAAAGCAGTGTAAGGGTTAACATTTTTTCAGATTAAATTTTTGGATGAGGGTGGATTCTGCATGTGGTTTGTATAGCCACCATCTAAGAGTTTACAAACTATATTGTCAAGTTCATTATTAGCCGATCTATTTATAGATCGGCTATATATTGGCTGTCCATTGATTTGTGAAAAAGTTTGTAACCACCCTTTTCTCCTATATTCAATAATCTACAAACGAGAAATTTGTTGTATCACTTCCAAATTACATCAACCGGATAACTTTAAATATATCGAAATAACAATATTTGGCTATAAATAAACGTTTTCTCTACAAGAGTTCGGTAAACTAAAGTTAGGCGGTTTGAAATTTGGCTATAAATAAACACGGTAATATAAAGTTAGGCGGTTTGCCTTCTAGTCCAGGGGCAATTGTAGGTATATATATAAGATTCCGGCATCTCGTGTTAATTTATGACACCCGGTGTTTTTATAAACTTGAATGTATAAGGTTTCCAAAAAATCTGGGTGCCATTTTTTAAACCAAGTTGAAGGTCATTTCAAGGTCATTGAACTTTATGCTTGACGGAAGTCGAAAATTGCCAATATATGAGCCCAATAGGCCATGGTCCTTAACTTGGAAATTGGTGTAAGTTTTTAAAAACATTTCTGATGGATATATTAAAGAATTTACGCAAACTACACTAATATTCAGTATATAATTATCATATTTTCAAAGTGACCGCCAAAAATCGGGCATTTATGAGATTTCGGTTGACTTGTTACATATTTGTGTAATGCTAAGCGCCTTCACCTATATTCAAAGGTTAATTCTTTCAACTGGACTAATATTGTTTACATTTCGCTACCATAAGTATTGCTATGATCAGATATTAATGATAGCTAAATATAACTGGGAGAATTTGGTTTGGGAGGAAATCAACACTTCTCTCACTTTTCCCTGATATTCCGTAACTACTAAAATGTGGACATATATTGAACCCTGATTTGATCGGCTAATAACATCATGCTTTGCATGTCTTTTCATTTTTTACTTCCTCGTTAGGCTCTTATTTTCTGTATGTTGCGATACTGACAAAACTTCCAGGCCCTGTGAGACTTTTTGTATGTTTTAATTATTAAGAACTGCAAACAAATAGGTTATTTGTAATAGCCGTTTGGTAAAATGACTTGAACTTAAATTTGTCGGAAACAACTGATCATTAAATGGCACAGTCATTGAAGTATGATACATGTACTTACTTATACATGCGATGGGATCAAACATCTGGTTACTCTGACAGTACATATTCCTAGAAGACACATTGTGAGTGTAGCCACTTTGACAAAAGACACTAACAGGAGTATTATACTCCACATCTTTGCTGGACACAAATGGTTCAGCATGGGCTATCACGGGCAGAGGACATCTTAGTGCTGAAATTAATAAAATATGGAAACATGTATGTAACACATCACATTGCCAGTCAGTAGCCTCCCACTATAGTAGCCATGGCACTATTTTTGACACTTTTTTATTCGTTGATGGCTGTCAAAGTGTGCCGTGGCATTATTATAAACACCGCTACGGGCCTGCATCAGACTAGCCAAACTGAGTGCAGGGAATTAACCATTAAAATGCTAGAAACGAAAATTGTCGTCTGCTGTAGTTTTATATTTTGCCTTCTTTCTCAATAAAACATGGGTTAACAGCACCATAGAACAAGAGTGCCGTAAGTCACAAAATACGCCCGTCGAATATGGGCCAGTCAGTGAAGATGCAGAAATGTGAAGCTGTCACCAAGGCAAGACACATTAATGAGAATTTGAAACTGTATATCATTATTTCTTCATCTCGAAGACGTGTGTATAGTTTCAGATCGATCGCCTGAACGGATTCAGAGGAGTTGTGAACACAAGCTCTGTACCCTATATAGAATTATCTACAAAAATGTAAAAACAATGGCTAAGTTAAAAAGGTGATATTTGTGTTAACAAATATTTTGTTCAGCATAAAAACACCAAGGTGTACATCTTCAATATGTGTAGAAGACGTGTGTATAGTCTCAGATCGATCGACTGAACGGTTTCAGAGGAGTTGTGTACACAAACTATGTACCGTATATATAAATGTATAGAAAAATGTAGAACAAAATGGCTAAGTTAAAAAGGCGATATTTTTGTTAAACAAATATTTTTTCGGCATAAAAACACGAAGGTGCACATCTTCAATATGTGTAGAAGACGTGTGCATAGTTGCAGATCGATCGACTAAACTGTTTCGGAGGAGTTGTGTACACAAACTCTGTACCGTATATATAATTGTATTGACAAATGTAGAAAAAATGGCTAAGTTAAAAAGGCGATATTGTTGTTAAAAAATATTATTTTCGGCATAAAACCACCATGGTGCACATCTTCAATATGTGTAGAAGACGTGTGTATAGTTTCAGATCGATCGAATGAACGGTTTCATAGGAGTTGTGTACACAAATAATGCACTGTTTATGTCAGCCGCCCGCCCGCCCGCGGTAAAACATAATACGTACCGTTTTTTAAAAACGGTCGTATAATGAGAAAAATGGAAAATAAACAGCAGTGGACACAATTTAATCCAGCAGTGTAAGGGTTAACCATCAAAAGTTGGCAGAGAAATATTACCATCTACACCATTTCATTCTTAAATGAAATATTATCAATCAATCACATCATTTTATTTGATGAAATTTCCATTATAACATGTTAACTCTTACACCGCTACACACAACAATTGTCGTCTGCTCTTGCTTTTATATCCAATGGAAATGATTCGGAAGTGGTGTCTAGAAAATAAACAGCAGACAATAAAAACTTAAGATAGCGGTGTAAGGGTTAAAGATGTTTCCATTATAGCAATTATTTTAAATAAAATAAATTTGTAATCATCAATTGCAAAACATGTTTATAATACTAAAACATATCTAGCGTATCAAAAATGAAAATCTCGGACAGACAGACAAACTGACAGACAAACAGGGTGGCTACCATATATACCCCAACATCAGTTACGGGACATAATATAACTGAAAACAATACATTGAAAGGATGAGCCGAGTTTCATCAGATCAGGATCCATATGTTCAATACCTTTGCAACGTCTCGGTCTACACTGGTCAGAAAGGCAGCTAAAGTGACAAATATGTGATTGGCTATATGACCCATATGTCCAATACCTTTGCAACGTGTCCCACTGGTAGTGGGTGTCCATTCTCCATCCTTAGCACAAAGGAAAATTGTTGGGCCGACAGTTTCATAGCCCTCATCACATGAGAACTCCATGATAGTGTTGTAATCCAAGTCGGTACCAACGCTTCTGTTGTAACTTCCATGGAGTATAACAGGCAGATTTGAACAGACTATTGACGCTGAAACAAGAACCAACATGGACATGACTTTCTCGCCCAACAGGTGCCCCGACACAAGGATAACCATATAGACACGACCATGTGACATTCTCTTGTCTCACCCTACACATGCTTGTCTTACATCTAGCCACGATATATTTTCTAATGGAGCAACATTACGGCTAATGAGTCTTACAAGTTAGACTATAACAAATGGCGTGAAATCGCCCAAGGGGGACTTAGTCCGGTATAAAATAAATAGTGCGGGCGTTTTGAGGTCACATACACAGATTGCTTGCAAATCTTGATCCATTATTACCCAGTTTCACTTGAGGAAGATTTTCGGGTGCTTTTAACACCAGTTTACAGCATATTTGTAGCATTTGTAAGAAAATACTGAACCAGTTGGTCACGTGATGTAAACAAACAGAGTTTCCGTGGCCAAGACATAATATTGGGGGAAATGATGAGGTTGGATTTTTCTTTCTTAGGAGTAAGTGAACATATTGTTTAATTCACACAGAACCACAGACTGGCTGCATGTCATGTACAAGTAGGTCCCACATAATTCATGCGAATAGTGTAAGTAGGAGAGACTGGCCTTATGGGATGGCATTCGGTGTGGTCTAACCTAACAATTACCCCACGACATAACTAATATGGTTGATATATATTGTTTTCAATCGTTGTTGACATGCTTATTATCACATCATAACGTCATTTTGAGTTTGATTACGTCAGCAATGTGCGACGTACATTTTGGCATCGCCAGGGGAGAATGGTGATGACATTGAACATACCGTAAATATTCTAACAGACGCCCCCCGTCCCCTTCCATTTTGACGTTGAAAATTACAATTTTTGGGATAATTCTCAAAGCATCTCAAACCCATCTTGTATAACATGGGTCAAATTGACATCATGTTGGATTGCTGGCTGATATTTCCTAGGAGATGAGCAAACATAAATATGGCTTGTTCTGGAATTGGCCGTAGGCCGAAAATAATCGCATTGATACGAACTAAAACGTCCACGGACCGAAATGTCCATGGTCCGAAACGTTGACAGTCCAAAATGTCTGTAGGCATAAATCTGATCACCATTAATGATTGACGCTGTCTTGATATATACAATACCAATATATTAACAGTTTTACCGACTGTACCATAATGGCAAAAAGTGGGCCGAAACGTCTTGGTCCAAAATGTCCATAAACTGACGGACAGTAAAATTGAGAGTAACGTCCCTTCGTTATGTTTTTGTTCTGTTTTGTTCAGATAGTAGAAAATCATATTTTCTTTTATCATTTTCACTTCGCTGAATAACACTTGACTTTATTAAACGCCCATCCAGGACTCGGAGCCAGTGGTGATTCTAATAAACGCCCGGGCGTCTATTACAATCTTTACGGTATTGATAATAATTTGAAAGCGATCAACTTAACTGGCATTAGCGTCCCAATTTGTGGGTGAAAACTTGGTGAAAACTTTGTTTAAACCAATTTGTTGATATGGAGAGTGCTGTTGGACGTATCAAAAGTTGCATAAATTCAGTGAATAAAATGTTGAGACTTATTATGGGTCTGATAAAAAAATTAAGATTCGCAAATATGTTAGGGGTGAGAAAAAGTATCCGTCATATGTATACACTGGAATGTGGGACAAGGATATGCCACCCTCGTGATCAGAATAAGTCGTCAGAGACTCAGAATAAGTCTCGTTTTTGACAACATATTCCGACACTCGCGTGGAATATCCTTTTCTCGCATACCCAGAGTCCATTTCAATGTTATTTCCGAAGCCACGCCCATGTGGGATTTTTCTGTCTCACACGGCTATCTCACACGGCTGACCTGTGACACACTGCCGGAACTACTTGTTGTGTATTGGCTTCCAAACGTCGTCTGCATTGTTTACAAACACACGCTCTCTACACAGAACACTCAGTAGACAACAATGTCAACAACGTCGCTCTGGATTTGTTATGTAGGCTATTATTTATTTCATGTTTTATCCAGTTTTATCAAATTTGCGTAAATTTGTGGGACGAGTTGTGTAAGGGGAGCCTGTAAATCAGTTGGCCGAATACAGAATACAAAAAAACACATGTGATTGACAGCAAAATATTTACCTCGTATGTTGTTGATTCTTTCCCAAACATTTGGGGACAGTGACAGTTGATAGTGACAGGGTACAGTGACAGTTGATAGTGATTGCAATATTTGTTTAATAATCCAGTGAGCAAGAATTTCTTGAAAACGGCAACGTGTTGAAATCACAAATGTCCGTCGGAGTGAAACTTTCGGCAGACTGATATTTGCGTAATTGAAGACAGCGTCTCGGATACATACTCAAAATAAAAACATAAAATGATTCTGTAAACATTATTGTACAAATTTGAATTGAGGATATATGGTCTATTTTCAATATGTATACGAGTTTGTCTCGTACTGCGTCCTATTTAGTTTGTGTATGTAGTAATTGGGTTTACACATCATGTCATGGGCGTCTTCAGACCGTATTTTTATTGGGCCGTTATGTGTTAAATGTTTCGATCCAATGTAGGAGACTCTAATGTGTTGGTGTAAACTTTGTTTACACCCATTTGTTGATACGGGTAATGCGATAGAGTGGTTGTATTGGAGATAGCATATAAAGAAAAAAAGTTAGCATTATACTATGGTGGTTCGTGATTCTGGGCTATGGCTAAACATAATTCTGGACTTAGTAGGTATGCGAGAAAAAGTATTCCATGTATACTCCGGCGTGTGACTAACGATATTCCACCCTCGTGGTCAGAATATGTCGTCAGAAACTCGGCAAAGCCTCGTTTCTGACAACATATTCTGACCACTCGGGTGGAATATCCTTGTCACACACCGGAGTATATATGGAATACTCTTAGTCCCACAACAGTGCATATAATGGAATAAATAGTATACTCTTATTCATGGGCGTCGGAACAGGTCCGGCATGTCCGGCGACTGCCAGATCAATAATTTATAACATATTAATTTGTAATTCATGTATAACAAGAGTCCCGAAGGTCACAATATACGCCCGTCGAGACAAGGCCAGTTAACAAGGGGAGATAACTCATTGAAAATTAATAAGGTTCTTGCCGTGATAAACATGTATTTTGAATTTGGTCACGATCCGTCAAATAATACTTGAGTTATTGCGTGGAAAAGGATAGAGTGTGTCAAATAAGTCATCTGAAATTTTTTCAAAATCAATAGGCTTCTTTGTCTTGCCGTGATAAACATGTATACCGAATTTGCTTACGAGCGGTAAAGTAGAACTTGATTTATTGCGTGGACAAGGATACAGAGTGCAAACAATACAAATTGGCGCCAAGGGGAGATAAGTCATCGGATTTTTTGTCAACATCAATATGCTTCTTTGTCTTGCCATGATAAGCATGTATATACCGAATTAGGTATGATCGGTGAAGTAGAACTTGAGTTAATGTGTGGACAAGGATACAGAGTGTGAAAAATAACAAGAATTCCGCCACGGAAGCGGTATCGCGCCTGCCGAGGCATTTGACCGTGAACATTACAAGTAAATACATTACCTTGACCTTGAGAATTTGGATGTGGGTGTGTGCGTAATGAAGTATCATCCCTAGATAGACAAACATTGATGTGAACTATTATCAAAGTCTGGCAAGGGGTTAAAGAGATATTGTGAAAAAACAATAAGTTTAACGCATTTCTGTTACAAACCCGGTGAACATTACAAGTAAATAAATGACCTTGACCTTGAAAATTTTGATGTGGAGGTATGCGTAATGAAGCATCATCACTAGTTAAACATTGACGTGAAATATTATCAAAGTCTGGCAAGGGTTAAAGAGATATTGTGAAAAAACAATAACTTTAACGCATTTGCCTTACAAAAAAATCGGACGACGCGGACGACGACGACGACGACGACACGGACGACGACGACGCCGACGACGGAAAAAGCGCCGACTATCGTCGCGCCTCTGTTAAAGCATGCACGACAAAAAGCGCCGACTATAGTCGCGCCTCTGCTAAAGCAGGCGAGACAAAAATGGCTGTCTAGGGGAGGTAAGTTATCGGAATATTTTGAAAATCAATAGGCTTCTTCGTCTTGCTGTGATAAATATGTATACCGAATCTGGTCACGAGCGGTGAAGTAGAACATTAGTTATTGCGTGGACAAGGATACAGAGTGCGACAATTAAAAATGGCAGCCAAGGAGAGATAAGTCAATGGTAATTTTTCAAAATCAATAGCTTTCTTCGCCTTGCCGTGATAAACATGTATACCGAATCTGGTTACGAGCGGTGAAGTAGAACTTGAGTTATTGCGTGGACAATGATACAGAGTGCGAACAATAAAAATGGCCGCCAAGGGGAGATACGTCATGGGACATTTTTGAAAATCAATATGCTTCTTCGTATTGCCGTGATAAACATGTATACATAATTTGGTTACAATCCGTCAAGTAGTACTCTAATTATTGCGTGGACAATCTGTGCCCGCCCACCCGCCGCCCGTACAAGACGGGCGTATACAAACAAACGGAATGTAAATATTTTTCTGCAATTTTTCTCATTTCTCATCAAAAAAGTATGTTGTTACCACTCAGTTGAACCGTCTCGGCGAGTGGTAACAACATAAACTTTGGGTGGATACTGGGGGCACCCAGTAGATTCGCCGGACCAATCGTATGATGCTTCCGGCGCCCCTGTTATTCTCTGTGAGAAACACAATCTCATCGGAATGACTAGTGGGATGGAAATATGATGAAAGCCGTTTTTTTTATTCCAAGAGCGAGATTGAACTCACAATCTAATCACTAAACCACGACCCATCCCTCGCATACATAAACAGAAATGGAAACACATATAGAACAGAACTAATGTGTCTGGCTGTGAAGTACATTGGATCCGATTGATTGGGGGGTTACCCTCAGTTCAGCAGTGAGGTCATATGAGACACACCATGTGATTTTGAACCTTCGGACATCTGCGTAATTTCATGAAATACGTTTACAACATTTACAATATTTTCGGTACATGGTGTCAAATTTTGACAAAGTTTACAGAGTACATGCACAATTATATTCAGCATGTACATGTACTCCGAAATTTTGTCAACTTTTGACTTTATTTATGAAATATATTTTAGCAAATTTTGTAAGCATATTTAATGAAATTAGGCAGATGTCCGGACTCCGAAGGTACAACATTACATGGCGTGTCTCATATGTGGGGCTTATAACATTTATGACCAGTGTAGCTTTTGATCAAATATCACACTCATCTAGCCTAATAATGATCGACAATGCTTGCTACAAGCATGAAAGGTGTTTCATTGATGCAATGGCAAACAGTGCAGATCCTGATCAGACTATGCGAATGTACATACTTGTCTGAATCTACAATGGTCGCAAAACGCATAAGCTCTATTTCTCCAATCATAGCCACATATATTGACTGGGCTGTGAAATAGAACTTGAGTTATTGCATAGACAAGGGTGGTCCAATCGGCGCCCTTCTCCCACCAAAATGACAGGCAAGGTACATGACATGTACAGAATAACAGAAATGTGGCAAACTTACATTCGCATACAGGTTGCGGACTCCACATGCCCATAGCATCACAAAAAGTCACTCCACCACTGTCGCTTGCAAACGCAAACCCCTCATTGCAGCTGTATGTGGAATCATTCAGGTACTGGGTGCCAGTGGAGTTGACAAGGTAGGCATAATCTATGGCAGGCAGGGGACCACACTGCACCCCTGAAATATAGTTACATGGGGTGGGTAGAGATGACTAGATGGACAGTATCTATGGCAGACGGGGGACCACACTGAACAACTGAAATATGGTTACATGGGGCGGGTAAAGGTGACAAGGTGGAAATTATCTATGGTGGACAGGGGACCACACTGAATCACAGAAATATAGTTACATGGGGAGGGTAGAGATGACCAGATGGACATTACCTATGACAGACAGGGGTCCACACTGCATCACTGAATATAGCTACATGGGGCGGGTAGAGGTGACCAGGTGACCATTATCCATTATCTATGGTAAACAGGGTAACACAATGCACCACTGAAATTTGGTTACATGGGGGGGGGGTAGAGATATGACCAGTTGTGCATTATATATGGCAGGAAGGGGACCACACTGCACCACTGAAATATGTTTACATGGGGGGAGGGGTAGAGGTGACCAGGTGCACAGTGCACCGCTGAAATTTGGTTACATGGAGGGGGGATAGAGATGACCAGTTGGGCATTATCTATGGCAGGTAGGGAACCACACTGCACCACTGAAATATAGTTACATGGGGTGGGTAGAGGTGACCATGTGGATATTATCGATGGTAGACAGGAGACCACACTGCACCACTGAAATATGGTTACATGGGGTGGGTAGAGATGACCAGGTGGACATTATATATGGCAGACAGGGGACCACACTGAACCACTGAAAGTTGGTTACATGGGGTGGGTAAAGATGACCAGGTGACCATTATCTATGGTAGACAGGGTATCGCACTGCACCACTGAAATATGGTTACATGTGGAGGGTAGAGGTGACCAGGTGGATATTATCTATGGTAGACAGGAGACCACACTTCACCACTGAAATATGGTTACATGGGTGGGTAGAGATGACAAGGTGGACATTATCTATGGTAGACAGGGGACCACGCTGCACCACTGAAATATAGTTACATGGGGCGTATTGAGGTGACCAACTGGACATTATCTTTGGTAGACAGGGGAACGCACTCCACCACTAAAATATGGTTACATGGGGCAGTAGAGGAGACCAGGTGGACATTATCTTTGGTAGACAGGAGACCACACTGCACCACTGAAATATAGTTACATAGGAAGGGGGGGGACAAAAGGTGACCAGGTGGACATTAAATATGGTAGACAGGGGGCCACACTACACTACTGAAATATGGTTACATGGGGTGGGTAGAGGTGACCAAGTGGATATTATCTATGGCAGACGGGGGACCACAATGGACCACTGAAATATGGTTATATGGGGCGGGTAGAGATGACCAGGTGGATATTATCTATGGTAGGCAGGGGACCACACTGGACCACTGAAATATAGTTACATGGGGAGGGTAGAGGTGACCAGGTGGACATTATCTATTGTAGACAGGAAACAACACTGCATCACTGAAATATGGTTACATGGGGGAGGGAGGTCACCAGAAGGACATGATCTATGGTAGACAGGAGACCACATTGCACCACTGAAATATAGTTACATTGGTGGGGGGGGGGGGAGGTGACCAGGTTGAATTTGTCTATGGTAGACAGTGGACCACACTGTATCACTAAAATATGGTTACATGAGGCGTGTAGAGGTGACCAGGTGGACAGTATCGATTGTAGACAGGAGACAACACTGCACCACTGAAATATGGTTACATGGGGGGTGGGGTGGGGGGGGGGGAGAGGTGACCAGGTGGACATGATCTGTGGTAGACAGGAGACCACACTGCACCACTGAAATAAAGTTACATGGTGGGGGTGGAGAAGTGACCAGATGGACATTATCTATTGTAGACAGGGAACCACACTGCCCCATTGAAATTTGGTCACATGGGTTTGGGTAGACGTGACCAGATGGACATTATCTATGGTAGACAGGGAAACACACTGGACCACTGAAATATGGTTTCATGGGGCGGGTAGATGAGAACACATTATCTATGGCAGGTAGGGGACCACACTGCACCACTGAAATATGGTTACATGGCGGGGGGGGGGGGGGGTAGAGGTGACTAGGTGGACATTATCTATGTCAGGTAGGGGTCCACACTGCACCACTGAAATATAGTTACATGGGGGCATAGAGGTGACCAGGTGGACATTATCTATGGCAACTATATATATATAGTTACATGGGATGTTTAGAGGTGGATAGGTGGATATTATCTATGGTAGACAGGGGACCACACTGCTCCACTGAAATATGGTTACATGGGGCGGGTAGAGGTTTTTTGGCTTGCGGTGATTTGGTGGACATTATCTAGAGAAACATGTGGAATAGAAGTAGTTATTACGTGGACATGCTGTGCCCGCCTGTTTCCTACCCACCCGACCCGTCGTGGCCCGTACAAGGTGAATACATTTTTTATACGGGCGTAAACAAACTGCCGCACCCACTCGGGCATTCATTTTTGGAGGAATAATATAATTTTTAGCTATTTTGGTAGCAGTCATCACATTATTATTTGTACCAAATAACTTTAAATTCTGACCGTTCGTTTGGTTTCAATTTCAATGAAGAATATTGTTTAAGTATTTATATAGCTTATATAAGGAAAAATTGCCCACCCCATTTGATTTTTGAGGGAGTCTTTATTTTAGCTATTTTGGACAGTCACCAGATGATCATTTGTACCAAATAACTTCTGACAACCTATTTTAAAGGAGCAGATTCTTAATGTCACTGTACGTATCTCACTGTGGGAAGGAATTGTGTATTCGTTCCCAGCTAGCTCAGTCAGTTCGAGTCCCGGGCCGGTGTACATTTTTCTCGCCCTGTGACATTTGGCGCCCAACGGGGGGCTGTGACTGATAAATACTGCACAAAATGTACCAAAAATGTGGAATTCACGGTACGTAACTCACTGTGGGGAGAAAAAATGTGCAGGGGCCAGAAGCTCAAACCCGGGACATCTGGTTTACCGTACCATCGCTCTAACCGACTGAGCTAGCCGGGCACGAATACACACATCCTCCCCACAGTGAGTTACGTACCGCGACATACTTCTCCTCCAAATTGTAATTTGTTCCCAAATTCTATATTTAATTCGTCTCTGAATTCCATATATTTTGGTACATTGTGTGCAGTATCTATCAGTCTTGGTCCCTCGTTCAATGTCACAGGGGCGAGAAACATATCCGTGAGTTACGTACCGTGACATTAACTTTTTTTTTTTCCGTTGACATGGCAACCAGAGTCCTGAATGGATCCAGTTATATTTGAGCTATTTTGGTACAGGACCATCCAAGGATCACTCCTGTAAAGTTTCAATAAACTGGGGCCAGTAGTATAGGAGGAGATGTGGTTTGAAGTAATTGTTGATGGATGCACAGACGACGGATGGACGGCGGACGGTAGGTGATGGACAATGATCACACTGAGCATTACGAGGGCATGTGACCTAAAAAGATCATTCAGTGTCTACTTTATATCAAAAATAAACAAGAGGGCGATGATGGCCCTAATTCGCTCACCTGACTCCATGAACACCAGAGGAGAATGTGACATTCAGTTCATATGTGTTTTAAAACAATTGTGCTATTTTTAGATGGCGGTCATCTTGGATTAAGCGATTACTCTCATTTTATCAAATCTGAAAATGCGTCACCCAAGGATCTTAGCTTACTATGAAGTTTGGCCAGCATCGGACATGTGGTTCCTGATAAAAAGACGTTCAAATGGACCTTTTGGAGGCCATCATGGATTACATAATCATCCGATTCCGACAAATATTGCACCAGAGCAATCGCCTCATCGATACCTTCAATTTGATATATGACATGAGCATATTCGATCAAAAATAAAATTTGATCCCACGGGCCACGCCCATTTTTGACCTCGGGGTCACCATTTCAGTCCACCTGGTCACATCTTTGAAAGAGCATTCTACATCGATCATTCTTACCAAGTTTCGTCGAAATCCGGCTAGCGGTTCATGAGAAGAAGATTTTTTAAGAATTTGTGCTATTTTTAGACGGCGACCATCTTGGATTAGCGACGACCTCCGTTTTAACAAATCAGAAAAGGCTTCACCCATGGACCATAACTGTGAAGTTTTGCCACCATGGGCCAAGCGGTTCGTGTGAATAAGAATTTTGAAATCTCTAATAAAGAACGACCTTTTGACCTTTTGGCGGCCAACTTGGATGACATGACCATCCAATTTCGACAACAAATATACCACAGCGATCGCCTCTTTGATACCTTCGATTTGATGACCATTTACGGTCAAAAATAAAATTTGACCCCAATTTGTCCCCACGGGCCATGCCCATTTTTGACCTCAGGTTTACCATTTTAACAACTTTGAAAGAGCATTGTACATCGATCATTTCTAACAAGTTTCGTCGAAATCAGGCCAGTAGTTCCTGAGAAAAATATTATTTAAGAATTTATGCTATTTTTAGACGGCGGCCATGTTGGATTAGCGATAACCTCCATTTTAACAAATCTGAAAAGGCTTCACCCATGGACCATAATAAGTTTTAGGTTTCGCTACCATGGACCAAGCGGTTCTTGTGAAGAAGAATTTTGAAATCTCTGATAAAATAACGACCTTTTCACCTTTCGACGGCCATCTTGGATGACATAACCAGCACATTTCGACAATAAGTGCAACAGAGTGATCGCCTCGTTGATGCCTTCGATTTGATATATAAAGTGAACATATTCGGTCAAAAATAAAATTTGACCCCAATTTGACTCCATGTGCAACGCCAATTTTTGACCCAGGGGTCAACATTTTAACAAATTTGAAAGAGCATTGTACATCGATCGTTCCTACCATGTTTTGTCGAAATCCGGTTGGTGGTTCTTGAGAAGAAGATTTTTGAAGAATTTGTGCTATTTTTAAATGGCGGCCATCTTGGATTAGTAATGACATCATTTTAACAATTTTGTAATCCCCCTGCCTAATGACCATGACCATGAAGTTTGGTGAATAAAGGCCCAATGATTACCGAGGAGAAGACGTTTGAAAATGTTCACGGACGACGACGACGGTCGACAACGGACGACGACGGACGACGACGACGGACACATTGCGGTAACAATAGCTCACATGAGCTTCGCTCAGGTGAGCTAAAAATACAATGAATTGGAAATCATGGGGTATGATACATCAGTGAATAAAGGCCAGTTATGGGAACAGAAATATCTAGCTGGTGGTCTTTGTTCACAGGGTCATTTATATATAAGCGGAGTAATTGGGAAATCAAAATCAAAATGCGGCTGTCATAGACAGGTAATTGCTATTCGAAGATGGCATTTAGCACAAGTTTGACTTAATTAGGCACAACGCTTATCTCGAGCTCTGTTGATTCATACCTTGACATTCCGGGATCCTATTCAAATTCCAAACACCGTTAGCAAGGCATATCACATCGACAGTGCTCTTGGTATGGTGCTCCTCTAGATGGAACTTATAGCCTGTAGGACAGCTCAGACTAACTACCGTGTCATATGTCACATCCATTGTGGACATGATTGTTGCTGACGACACATTCAGTGGTGCGCATACTGTTAAAGATACAGGACAAATATATGTTACAAAATAGTGGTTCCTGGGCTTGTACATGTATTTCAAAATTATAAATGTTTTCCCATGAATTAGACATACGCATGGTTCATTCCAATTGATCACAAAATGCCCAGGGATGTCAATTGGATGTCTTCATCTTCAAGCTTCTGTCAATAAAACTGCAGATGTGTTGATACATGTTTCTATAACCACGTAGAAACATGCTTAAAACCATTTTATGAGCGGAATAGATTACCAGTTATGTTGAATAATCATGAACTGACGTCACTACATAATAATAACAGTGGGTATTGTTTGGGCAGGTCTTGGAGCCTTGCACAGATTTGTAAATATACATTGAGACATGGCTTATCATGTCTATGTGAGACGTATATAGGCGGAGTCACTGTACAACTCTTCTTGAATCACAAATTTAGTCCCGGCAATGAGCAATGAGAAGTAACAATACTAAAATGTAGTCAAATAAGTAACGTGCAGAGTTTTGGCGACATGTGTGGTGGACTATGAGAACATTACCGAAATATCATGAACATCATTAGTTTAGAAATTATATAGTACTAGAAATGTGGCATGTCGGCACACGAATGCCCACGTTGGCAGCCAAAGAAAATGAGGCACATTTGAAAACACAGGACCAGGATTGATTCGATACTTTGGAAAGCTGTCACGGATACAAAACGAAAAATAAATGAATTAATATTTTACTTGACAACAACACTTTGACGGACATATAACAGCGATGTAGTTTAGAAGTGGAGTGTGTGAGTGAAATGGAATGCTGAACACGGTTTGAACTTTTTACCAGGTTGTCGCAGACACAAAAGGAACAAGAATTATCTGAAAACAAGGAAGCTCGGATGTTGGTAGCCAGACGTCAGAGTAGATCTCGTTTTGGATGATTGAAAATGTCGAATTTTGCTACGGAGATGAACATCTAATAGTATTCCTGTTAACAGAAATAACAGTGCACATAGCTGGTGTTTAAAGTCCGATCATGAAACTGTGACAGTTAAAATTGGGACGATCTGGACGAATATGCAGAAGAAACAACATGCGGTTCTTAATAATATTACCAGAATACACCAGGTCAGCAATGAATGAATGAATGAATATTCAGTTGTAAATGTCTCCATTTTAAAGTCGGAGAAAAAAGACAGCTATTCTTGAAATGTATTTTCTAGTTTAAGTCAGTGCCATTACAATTAATCGAAAACACACACGGCCATTCCAGTTAATTATTCATACTGCCCATTACCAATATGCATGCACAAGCTTTAATTAAATACAGGTAATAATAATAAATAAATAAATTATAATAATAATTAGTAAGAAACATAATAATAATAAATATGATGCACGTATGGTTTTTACATGTATTGTATCAGTAAATTGTAGAGCAGGCAGCACTGTATACAGCATATGTTATTGTATTGTCAAGTAATAAAGTCAAATAAATGAACGAATACTGCAGTGTGTAAGGCAAGGTAACAGTGTAATAAAAGGTGTGGAATAATAAGTATAACGATTGATCCTCGATGATTGTAATATGTTAATATTCATGTTTTAATGTACAATGCATTTAATTAGACTGACTCATGTGTCAAATATCATCAAAATACTGGTTGTACTCAACAGAATGACGATTTGTTAGTAATGAATTTAAACCTTATTTGCAAGTAATCTGTTATGTTTTGGGGTGACCGACGTCAGGGCCGGATTGAGTTGATGAAGTAGGTAACCTATTTTATGTTTATCGAAGCACCATCAAACTACAGAAATTGTAGAACGTCCGGGCGCATACATTGGAACTACTTTGTCAGAGAAAATGAGGGATGATGATAAACAAGGTAAATATTAACATGATATCATATCGAAGAACAAAATATTTTCAAGTATGGAACTATTTGCTATTTTGTGGGACATGTATTCATTGCAAAAGTCACTTCCAGAATTAAAAAATCAAGAGACGAGACAAAGCCACGAAGGCGGCGTCTTCAAGGCATAGGAAATAGGATAACAGGTAATTGACTACTATGTTATTATGACTACAATTGAAAGTGACAACTGTCAGTGGCCTAAGATGGCAAAAGAAACCAGTCTGCCAGCGTATAAGAAAACCTACATGCAGTTGCAGGCTCGCATACATGTATTAGTACAAGATACAAACAAATGAACATATGTGCTGTTTGATGAGTGTTGTCCAATGTAACATTAAAAAAGGTTAAATCAATTACACGGCAAAAATAGGTAAAGGTAAAAAAGGGACAGATGATGTATAGTGGTATGTCGCGGGCACCCGTTGGTTATGAAGCTGTGCAAGTATGGTGGTTCTAGGTTTTATAGTATGTGAAAAAAAGATTTAAACGCGAAAATTTAACTGAAAATGGCTAAGTCGGTTAAGTGGAAAAAATAGGTAAAGGTTAAAAAGGTCACATGATGGATAATGGTATGTGGTGGGCACCCATTGGTTATGAAGTTGTGTAAGTATGGTGGTAATAGATGGTACAGTAAGTGATGAACGGATCTAAAAGCGAAAACTTAACGTTCAAAATTGCTAAGTCAATTATGTGGACAAAATAGTTCAGGGTAAAATAAATGTCACATGTTGGATAGTAGTATGTAGTGGGCACCAGTTGGTTATGAAGTATGGTGGTTCTAGGTGGTATAGCAAGTGAGAAAAAGATTTAAACGCGTAAACGTAACATTGAAAATGGCTAAGTCCATTATGCAGAAAAAATAGGTTAAGGTACAAAAAGGTCGTCACATGTTGGATAGTGGTATGTAGTGGGCACCCGTTGGTTATGAAGTTATGAAAGTATAGTCGTTCTAGGTGGTACAATAACAGAGAAATGGAACTTACCTCCAAAGCTTAACATTGAAAATGGCTAAGTCGATTAGGCGGAAAACATAGGTCGCATGTTGGATAGTGGTATGTGATGGGCGCGCATTGGTTATGATGTTGTGCAAGTATGGTTGTCCTAGGTGGTACGGTAACAGAGAAATGGACCTAAACACACAAACTTGACATTGAAAATGGTTTAATCGATTACGCGGAAAAAATAGGTCAATGTCAAAAAAGGTCACATGTTAGATAGTGGTATATGGTGGGCATCTGTTGTTTATGAAAGTGTGCAAGTATGGTGGTCCTAGGTGATACGGTAACTGAGAAATGGACCCAAACACGAAAACTTAACATTGAAAATGGCTAAGTCGATAAAAAGATAAGTCAAGATGGATAAATCAAGGTAAAAATAAAAAAACATGCTGGATAGTGGTATGTGATGGGCACCCATTGATTATGAAGTTGTGCAAGTATGGTGGTTCTGGGTGATACCATAACAAAGAAATAGACAATACATGAAAACTTAACATTGTGGACGCTGACCAGGATAATTTTGGAAATATTTAATGAACATGATAGGAATATTTATGATCACAGATTTGCCATAAAATTTTAATTGGTTGCGTTGAAGTCTTGTCCCCGTTAAGGGGGGGGGGGGGGTGGGGGGGGGGGAGGGGGGAGGGGGAGGGGGGAGGGGGATTTGTCATATTATGATAGGGGACCATCAGATAAATGCATGTATGAAGTATGAAGCAGTTATGGGAAAGGAAACAGAACTTATAAGAAATTTACCCGAGCATTAAGGGTTTGAATGCACTAATGTGACGTTGACCTTGGGTTTAGTAGGGGCCCCGAGGATCAGAGATTTCTCACAGTATGATAGAGAACCATTAGAGGAGCGCATGTGTGAAATATAAAGCAGTGATATGAAAAGAAACAGATATTTTTTAAAATTTACCCTAGCTTTAGGTTTTGAATACACTTAGTATGTGACCTTACCCTTGGGCTTAACAGAGTTAATTTGCTACTTGATAGAGGACCATCAGAGGAAAGTGTGTGGGAAATATGAAGCAGCTATATGCAAGGAAACCGAAATTCTAATAAATTTACCTGAGCGGGACGGAACGTACGGTACGTACGCACGTACGAGACGTACGGATGCTGGTAATACTATATGCCCCCCTCACCATTCGGTGGTAGGGGCATAAAATAAACAGCCGACAACACAGTTTAATTCAGCATTGTAAGGGTTATCTTGCATATTTCTCACGTCGAATTTGCATTGTTTCTATGCATCAAAATATTGCCATATTGTATGCTGTCATGCAGTGAACCGATTTACTCTCCCAATGAGTTTTAGCCAATTATTTAGAAAAAAAAGTGGAACTGCATTATCTATTAACAAACCTATCTGAAAATATGACCAACATTAATTTTAACATCATTCGGTTTTAAAAACATAGATGGTTCTTGCGAATAATAAGGTTAGGACAATTCCAGAATCGATTGTATGGGTGGAGTGGAAGGAACTTTTTGAAGAAAAAAAACATTAGTAAAATTACCCATGTAAAAATAAATTATCTTTCGGATGACCGCATCACAATTAGTTGCCTTCCACTTCCCCATACAATCAATTCGGGAATCCCACTTATTCAATCTGTATGTACAAGTTATGGTTCACATATTTGATTTTAAGGAATTAAATGCGAGGGAGCGCTAGCGACTGCAGAAATTATTTCCTGAAAAATCCAATATATGAACAATAACTGACTTATAGTTCAGCCAAGTGAACAACTCAATGTCCCATCCGAGTATTGGTTTTCCATTTCCTGGTAATACACAACTTATTGGGTTTACACATTGCAAGATTTGAAATAAGTAGAGCACAATATTGTCCAGCGATTGGCTTAGAATTAGGGTGAACTTTTACGGAATATATTTCGGTGGACTCGTTCGTTCCGTGAACCGACTCGCAAACTTGTCAGTCCTTCTGAACGAACTTAACCACCAAAATATATGTATGTACAGATTCAATAACCTATATGATAAATCTACTTACAAATATGAAAGTTTGCTGTGAATCCTCTTCCGGTGATGGCATAATCTGATAGGAACTTCACTGTAAACATTCCATCAGGAGATATGACCAGGTTTTCAACATTATTTGCTTGGACATCAAGCATCACAGCAGTGTCATTGTAAACCTGTTGTCAAAAATAAAATATGTTATCCCTTTCAACAATACAGCCCTTTATAGTGGTATCTGCAAACAGCATATATCCAGATCAGCCATCTCATCAGAATCTGCACTGTGTACGAGCTGTCTCATCAGGATCTGTACTGTTTGCAAGTAATTTTCACATTTTTAGAACAAAAACACCCCCTTTTCATAAATGGACAGGTCGGAACATCAGTTTTAGAAGACTGGATTGGTCGGAAAATTAACATATCAAAATCCATTCCAATTAATATAACTACATAATTATTGTGTCAAGATGACTTAGGAACTGACGAATACAAGTTAAATTGGACAATATGACTATAAATGTGATACTGCTCACTAGTGACATCAATTTTTAATTACATTTCTACAATTTTTACTTGTCACATGAACACAGTATGAGGATGACTTAAAACATTAACCCTTTCAACACCAAAGGCCTGTATTGTGGTATTGACAAATAGGGTAGATCCAGATGATCTGTACTTTTTGCAAATAATTTTCACATTTTTGAGAACAAAAACACCTCCTTTTCATAAATTAACTAGTCTGAAAATCATTGCGTGACGATGGATTGGTTGCAAAATTAAGATATCAAAACTCATTCCAGTTACTTAGGGGTGAAAAGGTTAAAACATTACAATCAAATGTTAGTAAGTACTTGACCAGCAGCCGATTTCATCAAAATTGCAAAGTACATGTATACTTATCTAGCGGCAAAGTATACTTTGGGGGAGTAATCATTTATATTTCCCGAAATGCATTATTTCATATAGAACTAACCACTGCATATATTTGATGATTAAAAGTATGCAGAATTATTATACTGAAGTTATTGCATTATCACAGCCAAAATGGCTGTGATAATGTAATAAATTCAGTATAATAAAAATTAATAAATGTAAATTGAATATTTCTCCCTCAAAGTGTATAATTTGTGATGACTTGTTATGATATTTATTGAACTCGTTGACTGATTTTATAAGAAACGAGGCTTATGAAATCAGTGAACGAGTTCAATAAATATCATATCAAGTCATCACAGATGTTAAGTCATCAAATTTATCAAACTTGTTTACTGATTTCATAAGAAATGAGACTTATGAAATCAGTAAACAAGTTTGATAAATTTGTTGACTATTTCATGAGAAACCTTATGAAGTTGGAAGACAAATTTAACCCTTAGACCGCTACTCACAACAATTGTCGTCTGCTGTTACTTTTATATCTTGCATTATTTCTCAATAAAACATGCTTTGAGAGCACTTCAGAATCATTTCCACTGGAAATGATTCTAAAGTGCTGTCAAAGCATGTTGTAAATGATTCTAAAGTGCTGTAAAAGCATGTTTTTGATGATAAAAATGGAAAAGAGAAAATAAACAGCAGACAACAACAAAATAAGTTAGCGGTGTAAGGGTTAATACATATTATACTAAAACATGACTCATAAGATCCACTATTTACCAAAATCTGGTCTTTGGATGTAGGTACTTCTCTGTTATCCTGCCCCAAGTCCACACTGGCGAACGTCAGTGAAATTCCTCGTAGACCATCAGCCCTGTCAGCACCTCCGGTCAGGTTCCACTGGCACACCAGATTTGGTGGAAATTTCTCCGTGGTGAGATAACCTGGCGTGCTGAATGTGCCCGAAGTGGCGTTGATAGTAAATGTACAACCTGAAAATATTATGGAGCATGTTTTACTATTTATTCAGTATTTATTGATAGCAATGAGTCTATTTATTTATAGCAGTACTTCTAGGTACGCCGTTTTACTATTTATTTGGATTTTTTGATATCAATACTTTGATTTTTTATATCACTTATTCAATTTATAGACACAAATAATTTAATTTGTATTAAAGCGCTAGTGAAGTATTATACAACCAACATCCAAATTTGAGGTCTTACAACTTTTATGCAAATGAGCTTATGTCGGTTACAGCACATATTTTGCGGGTTGAACTTTTTAAAAACACGGGTCTTACGCCATGAAAAATAGTTCTAACAACTTAGCATGATCGCCTTTTCAGTGTGATAACTGTTTTGTTTGCTTTTCTTGCGCTAAAGGACAAGGGACAATAAGGCCAACAATTGGCCCACATCCAAAAGTGTAGTTGTGTACATCAATATGATAGGAAGCTATGCTGAAAATTAGGATTTGATATCTAAACAACTTCCTGGACAATATCGTTTTTAATGATACAACCCAATTGCACATTTCCAAGAGCTGCAACGCGAATTTGAAATTAAAACATGTGAGATGATGTTACCTTACGGGAAGCGGGGGTTTTGAGATTGACATAAAATGAGCATTCTATGAGATAAGCATCATAAAGCTCGCAGAAAATAATGCATTGTCATGATTTAAGACATTTTTTTCAATTTCAAGATGGCTGACATTTTCAAAATGGCCACCATTTTTGTAATTTCCATACGACTACATATGAGCCTTGCTTATGAAAACGTAGATTTCAAGGAAAGGCAAAATTCAAGGCACGGCATTATATTTATTGTATATTGTCAATATAATTCACAAATAAAATAATCTTAAATATTTGAAATGATTCCATGATGCCATGAAAACCGGAAAGTAATAATAGTTTGACAGAAATGTAAATTAATTATTTTGTATTGCATTTTGTGCTACATTTCTTTGTTTAAATCATGAACATTTCTTTATTGAAATCATCAACGACTCCTGCATACATATAGCATGCATTTATCCTGAATAGTTCAATATTTATGCATGTTACCATGGAAACCATGGAAACAAAATCACCAATGCACTTAAAATATATCTTAAATGACATAATTATGTTATGAAGATGTTAAACATTGTAAGAGTGTTTGTTTATATCAGTATGGTCATAGCATAATGTGTCTGCAGTCAAAGAAACAAAAAAACATTTCTATTTGTTTCAATAACAGCAAAGTGTTACAATGGCAATAACATGAAGTAATAAGTGTTATGTTGTTTATCGGCAGTGCAGCGCGTACATACTCATGATACTGAACGTTTATTCCACTACAGAAATACAAGATGTTTTTAATCGAATTAGAATCTGATAATTTCGAACATTTATACTACACTACATATGTCACAGGGCGAGACAGATGTATACCCGAACAGAGGTTCGAACCCGGACCTCTGGTTTACCGTACCATCGCTCTCACCGACTGAGCTAACCGGGCATTAATACACACCTTCTCCCCATATCGAGTTATGTACTGCGGGGTAGTATGTCACGATACGTAAGTAACTATGTGGAGAAGGTGTGTATTCGTGCCCGGTCAGCTCAGTCAGTTAGAGTGGTTCGAGTCCCGTGGTCAGATATGCATCTTTCTCGCCCTGTGACATATACATGGTATAAAGTATGTTGTGATGACAATTATATCCTTATTTAAATGCGGAAAATAATATAACATTACATGGCTGCCTATATATAAATAATTAATTCAGGAGCATAGTTGTGCCTAAAATAATGCTACTGCGGATTTTTGAGGGAGGCGTACATCATACAACAGCCAGCAATAAAAAATAAATAAAAATAATGCCGCAAGGTCACAAAATACACGAAACAGATAAATTGACCGCTCTCAGTCCGACCCAATAAAGGTACATGCAGCAAATCAAATTTGTTAAAACCAGGTATGTGGCTAATGTATGCTGATGATGTATTATAATGGAAGTAAATCGGTCTTCCAATGTTCCAAAAATCAAATTGTCCACTATCCAATTGCAGCAATTAACATTGAACATGTGTTTTAACTTAAGATAGGAGGCAAATTCAGTGACTTAGCCAGCTCCCTCAAGTAATAATAGGCTAGTTCTCATACTTTTTGTTTTGGCTGATTTTCTAATTTATCTTCAAAAGAATATTTGATACTATGTTAAATATTTAAGATTATGATATATACGATATAGATGTGTTTAGTTATGTCAATGCGATATATACAATGTATGGCTGTAACTTCTATTTTTGACATATGTACATACCAGTTGTCAATGTAGGGATCGTGTAAGCAAGAAATTGCGGTGATGTTTGCCAAGCTGTACATGTCACGACCACATAAAACATGGTTTTACAGCACTTCAGAATCATTTCCATTGGAAGTGCTGTCAAAGCATGTTGTAAATTATTCTAAAGTGTTCTAAAACATGTTTTTGATGATAAACATGGAAAATAGAAAATAAACAGCAGACGACAAAAAAAATAAGATAGCGGTCTAAGGGTTAATACAAAAAGCAGTAAATGGACAAACTTGTGGAAATCTAATATCTCATCTCAAGGAATCATTGGGTTGTCAAATTGTCTGTGGATTCATGGTGTAGTTGTCACGGACATGTACATGTGGATGGATGGATTGACGCATGCAATCACGCACAACGTGTGATTCCTGACATAGAAATATAGGAAACACATTTAATTTATCAAATTATCTCCCCTGTTTCTCACAGTCGATTATAATATATATCTCTATAGATCTAGTAAGCAAAACAATACAAAGTCCTTGGAATTTGATCAAATCCAATTGTGTGTATTGTTCATAATATTTACATTTATTGAACATTTTAGTCGTACGAAGTTTAGTGAAACGGGCCCCTGGTATTTCTGGTCAGTCTAGATCCTGATCTTCTAGCTTATTTCTGCACTCTGATATGGATGTATACTATTTGTTAGCATCAGGACAGGTGAATTACTGACCGAATGGCAAACAGCGTAGGGCCTGATCAGACTCCGCAGGCTGATCTGGGGATACACTGTTTGGATATCCCATAAGTCCAATGTTAACAGTCACAACCACAAACAAGAAAATGTGGCCTGTCAACGCACTTGGGGGCTCTATAGCTGATTTGAGAAACTCTTTTACAAAAATATTTCCAAACATTGAGAAACTTTTACAAAAACTTCCAAAAGATATACGGACCGGACGGATAGACAGATGGACAGTCAGGGCAAAACCTATAGGACACCGCCGAATCTCGATGGGGCACTAATAACACAAAGGTTCACCTTTTTGATACTTCAGAGTGAAGCCAGCAGTATCATCATTCATTGATAGGAACTTCACATATAACACACTTGTACTTGTAGCCGCGTATTCAGAATGTGTCGCAACTTGCCATAATGCTTCAGTAGACTCGCGTATGTGCACCGAATCTGTCCCATCCACCTAGGAATGTAAATAAGACAACATGAACAAATTGTCGTTTGGAATCGGCATAAGGTACTAGATTCATTACCTGGGCCTGATTGCTCAAATCCTCTGTTAGCGTAACAAACTGTTAAAACACTGTTAAAGATGTAAAGGTACATGCCCACTCAGTAGGCACAAACTATTTTTTATATCAGAGACATCATCGGAGACATTCACCATTACCCCACCTATTCATTTGCATTATTATACATTCAGACGTAAATTTCCAACTGTTAAAGGACATTACTATTCATACACTGTATTTAGCTTTGTTATGAGAAATTATCATACTTTATAATCTGTCGGAAATGTTATTTTTTCAGGTTACGCATTTAATTAGTATAAATAATTAAATAATACCATGCCTCATTTGCATATGAAAATAGCCTGATACCACCGCGCGTCACTATCAATAAAATAAATAGTACTAAATGGTTATATCTGTATAGCGGGCACTCGTAATCTTTAGAACTGATGGAATAGTGACACAATTAATTCCTGTAAATAATATTTTGTGCATACTGAGTGGGCATGTATCTTTAACATAGAGCAACCGAGTCCTGCTGGATATAATCTATATCGATAAACGTTCGTGAAAATCAGGTGTTAATCCCAATGACAAGCTCAGCCAATCAGAAAAGAACAAAGGACAATAACTCTGAATATGTCATCAGATATACATGGTCTATAATCATGATACCAATCCATGATGATAAACAAATGTTGATAAACGTTGGTTAACGTCTTGATTGCAACTTATCAAGTTATGGACTTGACAAGGTAATTATAATACTAATATACTTGAGGATGACACATTTAATTTTTATTACACTCTTGCAAATTATTTGCACGGGTTTCGCACAGAGAAAACCCGAAATCAACTCCTTACAAATAATACACCGTGAAGAGAACACCCGCAATTGCGCGTCTGTTTTCTTGAAAACCACGAGCTACCATGCAAAATGTTTAATTTTTATTACAGTCAAAATAAAGCTATTTGGAAATTTGGAAAGGGTCTCGACTAATCTAGAATGTTAATGTGATTCAACACATTCCAAACATGCACTCAAATATATCTGGTTCATAGAAACAGTTGCATAATTTTGATTTCAAAAAGTTTACATGACGTCACATTTGACGTCACACAACGTAACGTCAAAACGTGAGAAAACACGGCATTGTATAAATATTCATGCGCACATCAGAATTCATTGATTATAATCTCAAAAATAGACTAAATGTGCATACATATCCGCCGTGGAAGAGTAATAAATAGGATATTCCATCGTATATGTTGGAATAGCGGATACAATACACTCGGGTCCGTCAGCGTACGTGCAAGCAACTCGTTCGCAACGATCACTCGTTGCTTACGTGGAAGCCGACGCACACTCGTGTATTATTTCCCGCTATTCAAAATGTACGATGGAATATCCTCTATATACGAATCTTCCATGAGGCCCACCACAAGGTAGATGTTAGTCTGTGTTTGTGGAGACCAGGGGGCCGTTTCAGTAAACTTCATATGACTAAAATGTTCGTTAGTGCAAATTTAACAACGTCTGGAAATTTAAATTGATGGATTTACATTAATTGTGCATAGGCTGCATATGCGCAATAAATGTAAATCCAATAATTGTTTACAAGAAAACGTCGTTAATATGAAATTTACAGACTATCATAATTTTGCACTTATCAACATTTTAGTACGAAGTTTAGTGAAACGGCTCCCTGATAGACGGTAACTACATGTACACTAATTGTTAAATTCTCGGAAAGTGTTTTTAACGGAGATTAGCAAATTATAAAGCAACGCAACTTAGTCCCTCATGGAGCATACACTTACATAATAAGTAACAATATCGCCGTCTGTGGCGGTAATGGTCCAGTGAAGTCGCAGCTCTAGTGGCACTGTCTGTCCATACAAAGGCGAGGTGAGTGTCTGCCAACTAGATGTCGCTGTGAGACTTGTCACATCATCAGGAATCTCAGAAAAATCTATTGGTCAATAATAAATTGGAATTTGATGAATGCAGTATCTTCTTGTATGCCATCTATTATACGTAGTCCCATAAATAGCAACATTTACAAGCCGGAAATATATCGTATTTGATAAATGCAAACAATATCAACAACTGGGTCAATATTGTTCGTGATCTCAAATATACAAATAACATATTCTAGCTGGTCCGCAATTGTACATCATGTCATAAATACATACAACATTTGTGAGATAGTCCTTCATGTTAGAGAATCTCATAAATGGTAAAAGTATTTTCCAGCTGACATTCTGTTGTACATGATCTCACAAATACCAACAGCATCTGCTGATTGACATTTTGTTGTACATGATCTCACGAATACCAACACCATGTGGCTGACATTCTGTTGTACATTATCTCATGAATAACAACATATGCTGATTGAAATTATGTTGTACATGATCTCAAGAATACCAACACCATCTGCTGATTGACATTTCGTTGTGCATGATCTCATGAATACCAACATCTGCTGATTGACATTCTGTTGTACATGACCTCACGAATACCAACATCTGCTGATTGACATTTTGTTGAACATGATCTCACGAATGCCAACAACATCTGCTGATTTACATTCTGTTGTACATGATCTCACAAATACAAACAACATCTGTCTGACATTATGTTGTACATGATCTCACGAATACCAACAACATATGCTGAGTGAAATTATGTTGTACATGATCTCACAAATACAAACAACATATAGCTGGCATTCTGTTGTACATAATCTGACCAATACCAACACCATCTGCTGATTGACATTTTGTTGAACATGATCTCACAAATACCAACAACATCTGCTGGTTGACATTATGTTGTGCTTGATCTCACAAATATCAACACAATCTGCTGGTTGACATTATGTTGTACCTGATCTCACAAATACCAACAACATCTGCTGATTGACATTCCGTTGTACATGATCTCACAAATACCAACAACATCTACTGGCTGACTTTCTGTTGTACATGATCTCACAAATACCAACAACATCTGCTGATTGACACCCTGCTGTACATGATCTCACAAATACCAAAAACATCTGCTGATTGACATTCTGTTGTTCGTGATCTCACAAATGCCAACAACATCTGCTGATTGACATTATGTTGTACATGATCTCACACTGAATATCAACAACATCTGCTGACTGACATTATTGTGTTCGTGATCTCACAAATACCAACAACATCTGCTGATTGACATTCTGTTGTTCGTGATCTCACAAATACCAACAACATCTGCCGATTGACATTCTGTTGTACATGATCTCACGAATACCAACAACATCTGCTGGCTGACATTCTGTTGTACATGATCTCACAAATACCAACAACATCTGCTGGCTAACAATATGTTGTACATGATATCACAAATATCAACACCATCTGCTGGTTGACACTCTGTTGTCCGTGATCTCACAAATACCAACAACAGCTGCTAGCCAACATTCTAAACACTAAACTTTCAAAAGTTTGAATATATCCAGGATAAATTGCAACCCAGTTCTATTTCAAAGTAAAACAAAGATATAAGGTTTGATCATGTCCAGCCGTGTGCAAACGTTTGCTGTGACCCGAGGGAACTGTTTGAACCCAAGGCCGCAGGCCAACACAAAACTGATGTAATTTGAGCATTATATTCAGTATTTTCAGTACTTTTATAAATCGTCCCATTCACGTAGATAATTTTCGGTATTCATATTCCGGACCGCGTCATGAACGTCAGGAACGTCATGAAGTAGTGACGTCATGAAGGCACTTCCGTGTAGTGACGTCATGAAGGCACTTGGTCTACGCGCGGCCCCGGAATGAGCATTGCCTAAAGCCATATGCAAACAGCACACGCTGTATATGTGCAAACAACGGAAACCATGTAACAATTTTAAATAATATTTCTGATAGTTTGTTCAGATTCCAATATCAATGAGAACTCATGTACATTATTCGGGCAACATTTTATGCCAATTTCACATCAAAATTAACAACATGGTGTACAGCAGAATGTCACTCAAAACAAATGGAAATTAAATAAAACTTCAGCAAGTATTGCGTTTTTCTCATTTCACCAAAAATGGTAAGTTGGGAGTTCTTTAGAATCGTCTCAATAAGACGATTCTAAAGAACTCCCAACTTGCCATTATTGGTGAAGAAATAACAAAATTCCCCTCAAAGTTGATCAAATTAGTCAGCTTAACTGGAGCTCTGACATATGGTCCCTTTACCATCTTGGGACCCAATGTTACATACCAATGGTCCAGGACAAATTAATATCCCTGTCTACTGTATTTGACACATCGCCAGGCAGCAACCTCACTGTCATGAAGTTGTTACTAGAGTACACATGCATTGTTTGTTGTATATAACCAGTCAACGTCTTGAGCAATACAGAATGTTGAAGGTCTGGAGAACCAGTCCACACTTCTATAAATTGCAGATTCTCCTCCAGAACAGCCCTATGGATCTGGAAGTATATACCGGTAGGTTAATAATATAGAGATTACCAGTCTAGTTGCATGTGATATTAAGTTTATCAGGTAATGCTAGGAAACGCGTAGGAATTCCGAGGCTTGCCTACTGTTTCTTAGCCAGGTCTGATAACCTGATATTAACAGACACTAGGCTGGTATTCCATTTATCAGGTAATGTTTTATTCTAGCCAATGATCAAATAAAGAAAAAAATTTTCATTGAAAAGAATGCTGACTAGCTTACGTTTCGCCATTACACTGAAGTAATTTGGTACATGCATTGTCATGTGATACCATTTGACCAACGAAACACTATTTTTCAATTTGTTGTAACCCCGATATTCATATCAGGTCAATGCCTGATACGATATTATGTTATCAATCTGTACGTACTCGACCAATACAAAGCTAATTGTTACCTGATAAATATACATATTGCATCCCAGAGAAGGTAACAGTGGGTATTGTTCAGCCAAGGTAATAATGTTGACACATGACATACATCACAAGTACATTGTGCTACACCTGACACACAAATTGTCTTTCACATGCCACCTTACATTTTAACAATACGTTTTGGATCATAAGTGGAAAAAGTAATTATAACTAAATTCAGAAACATCAGAAGTTTATACAGAAGATTTGATGAGAGATATAATATACAAGAACGCCGCCAACGGCATGTATCCCATCGCTGTGATGGCTAGATCACCAACATGCAAATTTATAGGGAAAATAAGTTATGAGATTAGAAGAACGCCCAAAGTTACTAACCTTAACCTGGGGCAAGAGTAAGCATACTGGCATACTGGGGTGGGAAATTAAAATATGGTTGATTAAAAACATAAACATGAAGTGTTAAGAGAATACAGGAAAGGTGAATATTTACTAGACGGAAAATTTCAAAGTTATATGACATTGACCTTGGGCATAGGGGAGCAAGCCTGTGGCAGGGAATGAAAATAGAATGATGGGAAACGTGCACATAAAGTTTGAAGTCAATTGTTCATAAAGTAAAGATGATGAAAATGGAGAAATGGGAACACATGTACTTGACAGAAGCTTCAAAGTATTTCGACCTTGACCTTGGGCATGACGAGAGCACGATTGAGATGGTGAATGATATGGGTGATAATAAACATGCGCATGAAGTGTCAAGCCAATTGGTTATACAGTAAAGAAGTTATAGGAGAATGGTGAAACATACATGCATTTATTGGACGTAAATTTCAAAGTTATTTGACCTTGAGCTTGGGCATGGGGAGAGAGAGTATTGTTGTGGTGGGGAATGAAAATATGGATGATAATAAACATGCACATGAAGTTTCAAACCAATCTGTTATACATTGAAGAAGTTATAGGAGAATGGAGAAAAGCGCAACAATTTACTGGATGCAAATTTCAAAGTTGTTTGACCTTGATCTTGGGTATGGCGAGAGCACGAGTCAGATGGGGAATGAAAATATGTGTGATAATAAACATGCACATGAAGTTGCAAGCCAATTGGATGTACAGTAAATAAGTTGTAGGAAAATTTAGAAACGCATTTACGCAGAGTTATATGACAGAATCGAGTAACTTCTGTGAACTTCTTAATGTGTAAAAAGTTAAAAGTTGTGTAGGTCAAAATGTCAAGATCATATTAATGGCAACACGGATGGGTGGCATTTGTCCATGATATGCGGTGTTGAAATATTTAAGCAATCCTTCTAGGGATACAGAAGTTATGACATAATTGAAAAACTCTGGCGAACTTCTAAATGTGCCGGAATCACAGATGGATGGACACACAGTCCAAACACTATATGCCTCCGGCTGTACCGGGACCGGGGGCATAAACATAAACAGCAGACCACAAATTTAATTCAGAATCGCAAAGGTTAATGACATGAACTGATTACTGGGAAACTGTTGTTTTTTTTGTAACATTTTATTTCAGGTCTATATCACCATAACATACTTTCATCTATAAATACATGTAGAAACTATATAACTACCGTATATAAATACAGTCTACACTAGTTTACTCAATGTCCAGGGGACTGAGAAAATTACTTTTGAGCTAACAAAACTTTCAGTTAACCCTTAGACCGCTACTCACAACAATTGTCGTCTGCTGTTGCTTTTATATCTTGCCTTATTTGTCAATAAAAACATGCTTTGACAGCACTTCAGAATCATTTCCAATGGAAATGATTCTGAAGTGCTGTCAAAGCATGTTGTAAATTACTCTAATGTGCTGTCAAAGCATGTTTTGATGATAAAAATGGAAAACAGAAAATAAACAGCAGACGACAAAACAAATAAGATAGCGGTGTAAGGGTTAACGAGAGTTAGTATATAGGAAAACATGTATTTGGAACCAAGAATTTGACTTTGCGTTATCAGTAGTTTGAAGAAAGTTTGACCTAACGAATGTAGACTGTACATGTACATCCATATTGATAACAGTTTACTGGGAGACTTACCATGAGCTTGATTCTCTTCCCAATCGGTGCTTCAATCGCCCAAGAACATTGTCGACCATCAGCAATGGAACCAGTAGGAATATTGCCACTTCTTGCTTGCCCATGAATGTAATAACTGCATTGGTTGGCTGTAACACACCCGACACATTTGAAAGAGCGGCCGATACAACAAGAGTGGGAGTCGCTGTCGAAGACAGAATGCAGAATACTAGAAGATCATCATGTGAATGCATGTATTAAATATTGTGAAATTCCTGATTGCAAAGTCTGTGAGGGCTCGGAGGGTTCTATCAAAGGAAACAGAAGTTATAAGAACTTTACCCGAACATTAAGCTTGTGAAAGTGCTAAGTCTGTGACATTGACCTTGGGATTACTGGTAGTCAGAGGGTCATGAATTTGGCACAGCAATATATAGAACTGTCTTTGACATAAACTGATGCGCATTGGAGTGCAAGGCAAAATCTACGACATTATAAAAACAATATATAGTAATATAGAAGTGTGTGTCAGAGTTAACTGTGGCCTGACGGAATGGTTCACGGTCACTTCCGATGTCCGACAAGGCGATTCTTTGGCACCGATACTTTATGCCATCTACGTGAACGACATTGCGCCAGAAATAAACGGACTGAACCTTGGGGTATCCATCGGCGACACAGAAATGATCAGTACATTATTATATGCTGATGATATCGTGTTAATTAGTGACACTCCGGAAAAGTTACAGTGTATGATCAACCGCCTACAACAGTGGTCAACGAAATGTCGACGAAGTATAAACATTGACAAAACTCAACTGCCGCAAACATACAACACCAATGACTGACTTTACATTAAAGTTTGGCGACTCAGTACTTTGTACCACATCCAACTACCGATACCTGGGGCTAAGCATATGTGACACCCTCAACTATACCCACGTTGCAGACGTTCTACATGACGCGGCTAGTCGTGCACTAGGCGCCCTCACTGCGAAACATTTCAGCATTAAAGGTCTTGACTTTAAAACTTATAGTAAGTTATACGACAGCACAGAGGTCGCGATCGAAGATTACGCCGCCGGTGTATGGGGCTTCAGACCATACGATTATATGGACAAATTGCAACATAAAGCACTGCATACGTATCTAGGAGTCGGGAAGCAAACCCCGTTACTGGCGATAGACGGCGATTCTGGCTGGACGTCTCCACATATCCGCAAAAAGTGCGAAATGGTACGGCTGTGGTGTATACTTTGTAAAATGGATGAAACCAAAATTCCCTATATGACATTAAAATGGGACATGAACTGTGGTTCATACTAGAGGAATGTGACCTTCTACGTCTCTAAGACCTTGACCTTATGAAGCACACTGAAACATCGTTTGTCATTAACATGGTCAAGGCCAGTCTCATTGACAAAGCCAATGCACGTTGGCATGATCAGTTACAACTCTCCCCAAAGTTACGGACTTACAGATTAATTAAACATGTGGTATAGTGTGATAAATATCTGAATTGTCATTTAACATTCAAGCAACGTTCTACTCTAGCTATATTTAGAGCTGGTACTTATCCACTAGCTCTAGAACAAGGTAGATACCATAGGCCAGCGATTCCAGTTGAACAGAGGATCTGCAAAGTCTGTAACATTGGAGAGGCTGAGCACGAGATACATTTTCTGGTGAACTGTTCTGGTTATATGGATCTTAGGAATGTGTTTGTTAACCGATTCGATGATTATGCTTCGTTTGCTACCCTACAAGACGACATCAGCAAATTTGCATACATTATGAACTCAAACCCCAAGTTACTCGCCAATCACATAATTAACTGTTATGAACGTAGGCGCACATTGCTACAGGTGTAATCACCCCAAGTTGCGTATTCTGACGTCATAGGAATATTACAAACATTATCCATAGTGTATAGATGCGAGTTACGTCCCATTAACAGGTGCGCATTAGCGGTCACGTGATATGGATCGCATTATTGACATTTGGTAGGCAATGGTTCCTTAGCTATATATGTTGGTGGACAACAGTGTGATAGAACACTTTCCTTACATATGGGTGAGTGGTGGACAAAACATACCTGTATAGTGATTTGACCAGCATAGTACGGATCAGCATGTGCATATGGACCGTCTGTTCAGAGTCAAGTTCGCTAATTGTCTGTCCATACTGCACAGCGGGTATATAGTATGGTTTGTCCCCCGGCCTCCCATTGTATATATATATATGTTTCAACTTGATGTCATAATGAGATTAGCGTCGTTCTGCCTAGGGCATATTAGGTGATGTTCCATATTGATCACACGATCGTCGTAATTAACATAGGTATATATTTATATATCACTGCATTCTGCATAATAGTGCTTAATGATACATACTGAGGGTTTTAGTGCACGTCGAACGGCATGGATCCCGACCAGCCTGCACACATCAATGTGACGGATGATCTGTATCTACACTGTTTGCACACATACTGCGTACATCTGGTCATATAATGCATACGAGCTCATATATTTACCGTAAATGCCTGCATCTACTCGTACTATTCCATCACTGTTCTCTATATCTATATCGCTCGATAATATTAGTCCATTCATAATTACTTCCCTTTGTCAGCGCACTGTGGGTGTTGTTATGTGGCGCACCACGATTGAGGTAGTGGGTATCCTGGTTGCGACTGCTCATCGGGTTTATCGATTAGCGGTACCAGCAAGAATATCCACTATACATGTAGGTGGCAACATTGTGCCTTCGGCTATAAATATGCTCTGTACTCCTGTGATATGACGCGATTCCTGACCAGACTTCATGGCTGCACGAATACGTATCTGGTATATTACTGCGCATGTATCTACACACCTTTCTCGTGATGCGTCTCACAGTACCAGCACCTACAGTACGCATAGGCATCGCATACTAGTTCTTAATGTATTATTGCATGTATTTTCCTTGTTCCATAAATGATCATGACAGTGCACCATAAGCCTCTGCAGGCTGGCTGTTCAGTACTTAAACATGTGCTGTTGTATTATTGTAACAGGTTGCACTTTAAAAATAAATTATCTATCTATCTATCTATAGGACCATATTTGACGAAATTAACAACTTTCGGTGAAATATCAGGAGTTCCGATATCTATTTTCATAATCATATATAAATCATAATTTTACCTGCCAAAACTGAAACGACTACTTGACTGGAGGCCGTTTCACTAAACTTTGTACGACTAAAACTTTCGTAAGTGCAAAATTCGTAAGAAGTTTAGTGAAACGGCCCCCTGGTCCATACAAATTTCCTACCATATGCAGTCTAGGGTACTTACAACAGTCCCGCTCATCCGACTTGTCCGTACACTGTTCCAAACCGTCACATCGCTGGCTGTTCTTAATGCAACGTTCGCCATTAGCGCACGGTTCATAGCCTGCAAACACCCACTCATCACATGAAGCACTTTTCACAAGCCAGTCGGTGACAAAATATATCAAGTGTAATTAGTAGTTATGTGTACATCGCTTGACCTGGCGATATGTCATAGGTTCATACAAATGTGCACATGACGACCGTAATAACCCTAAATATTCGGACACCATTTATTTGGGGTAACACCCATGAGTTTCAACAGTGAGTGTGCCTATATTTATGATTGGTATGGCAGTAGTGGTCTAATCAGAATAACAATGTATTTGGATATAAAATATTTTGGGAAACCCCTATTTCATGGGGTTTCCAAAGCAAATTGTGTCCGAATACTTAGGGTTACTACGGTACTATGCTATATTTTGTCACTGGCTGAATTGCGAAAACTAATCAGTGACATATCGCGAACATTTCCGAACAAGGTTTTCCGACATGAAGCACAGTGGAACCTCTCTAAACGGAACACCAAGAAAACACCTATGATCTTATTTTTGATGAGTTTCTTGATCATTTATCTCTGGTGATACTGTCTGTTCGTGATTGCACAGCACACACATATGGCTCAGAATGGTCAAGTGCCTGATCTACAGTGAAACCTCTCTAAACCGGACACCCTGTGGACCTCCCAGGGTGTCCGGTTTTGAGAGGTTTCGCTGTAATTATAATCTTTGACGTCCTTTTTAGAACAGGTGCTCTTTAAAATCTTCCTAACAAATGGCCAAATTCTGATGATATATATCACACCAAAGGCCGTGACGTACATACGGATGCACTAAAGGTTCCTTACAAACCGTGTATAACCTTCACTAAGAATACATACTTTATGGATGCACTGAAGGTTCCTTAACAAACCTGGTATAACCTTCACTAAGAATACATACTTTATGGATGCACTGAAGGTTCCTTACAAACCGTGTATAACCTTCACTAAGAATACATACTTTATGGATGCACTGAAGGTTCCTTACAAACCGTGTATAACCTTCACTACACTAAGAATACATACTTTAAAGGATGCATGCCTAAGGTTCCCTTACCAAACCGTGTTAACCTTCACTAAAGAAATACATACCTTATGATGCACGGTGAATGGTTCCTTACAAACCGTGTATAACCTTCACTAAGAATACATACTTTATTGATGCACTTGAAGGTTCCTTACAAACCCGTGTATAACCTTCATAAGAATACATACTTTATGGGATGCTCTGAAGGTTCCTTACAAACCGTGTATAACCTTCATTAAGAATACATACTTTATGGATGCACTGAAGGTTCCTTACAAACCGTGTATAACCTTCATTAAGAATACATACTTTATGGATGCACTGAAGGTTCCTTACAAACCGTGTATAACCTTCACTAAGAATCGAGGAAGGTTCAGAGCTCCAGATAAGATTTTACGCAATTATTTTAGCTATAATATACACATTTATCAAAAGTGGGAGTACAAAATATGCACAGAAATGTGAAAATACGCATTGATTTTCAAATTGAGTAGGGAAAATACTGTCATAAAGTTGAAAATTCACTTAGTTGAGATGCAAAAAGCAAACAGTGCTTTTTGCAGCTCAATTAAGTGAATGTTTAAATATGTTATATTGTTGTATCATTTGTTCCCCATTTAGTAATCAAACAAAAACATCAATTTGTACAATCCATTTGTAAATTAAAGTAAAATAGGAAATGATTTTGAAATCAGGGGGTATAGTACGCTTTAGACACAAAGCTTATCTGAAGCACAGAGGTTTATTTCTAATATTCACATGATCTAGTTGACATTGAAAGTAACTGATTCTTTGTCAAAACGACACAGTTAATAAGATTAACGCAACATGTGCAGCAAAAGGCTAACATCTTTGCATTTGTTGCTAGCCGAGCTGGTCAACTCAAAAGTTACGGTATTCTACACTACTAACCCCCGGGGGGGGGGATGTGGCAACCCCTGAACCCCCTCCAGATCCGCCCCTGTAATCCATATATGATGCAAACAACTATCTGGTGACCATTGATTATTGTAAACAATTAACCCTTGCATTTGGAATACACTTTATTGAGTAAATATATATTCAAATATTTTGTTTTAATTTTCTTATTTCTCAATCAAAGTATATGTTGCGACCACTCATTTGAACCGTCCCAATGGGGGAGGGGGTTCAAATAATTCATATATATTTCAAATTACTTTTCCATTAGAAAATTAGAAATGTTTTGTATCTTTAGAATGTAATTGGTTCACACAAAACTGGACCAACTCACCGTCTAGGCAGGCTGGGTATTTGCAAATAAATGGCAGTTCCTGGTGGTCACAGCGTGTGGTCATCAAACCGGTGTCCTTACTGGCCGACACACAGTTGGCATCGGTGTCACCGGCTGTAGTGACCGGCTGAAACGCTGCCCACAGGGGAATGATTCGCAAGTCCACAATCTCCGTAAAACCGTCCCAGGTTCCTCGAGTGGCATCGGTAGTCCTCAAACCTGGATAGAACACAAGTGGTGAATTAATTTACCATGTTTACAATTGTAAATTGTATATTTTATCATTTTTCCCTTCGCTCAATAGCACTTGTCTCTATTAAACGCCCACTCAGGACTTCGGAGCCAGTGGTGATTACAATATATGCCAGGCAGTCTATATAATCATTACGGTACAGCAACCCTTTTCCCCTTATATATGTTTTATGCTGAAGCGTTTAAAGCTGGGGCCCATCGATTAGGTTTCAATTGTTCTTTATAGAAATTTAATAAATGTATAATTGTGTAACTATTCCACAAGTTTTAACTAGAACATGTGTTCATAGAACTATTGGATTTACATTTATTGAGCATAGGCTGCATATGCAGCCTATGCTCATATAAATGTAAATCCAACGGATGTCCCACCTACCACTTTGATAGTGAGGTAAACTTGAAAAAAGTCCAATACCAAGAATCAAGCCTCCATCGATTATGGCTTACAACTTTTACGAGTTACAAGACAAAATTGAGATATTTGAAGTCAAAAGGGGGAGATAATCCATGACATGCCCGTACTCGACAGCGTGAAGGGCTGGAGTTGCTAAAAAATATATTGTACACATCCACGGACGGACCTCGGTGGATTAAGGGGGTGCGTATAATACACCCGTCACACCCCCTTCTGCATACGGGCCTGCATGACACGTGTGATATATCAAAAATCATAAGAAACATACCATAGGAAAGCGACATACCAAGTAACAAGCCACCAACTATTAAGGATCAATGTTTTAAAATTGTGAAATTATAAGTCTAAAAGGGGAAGATAAACCATAGCCCGGTTGTTGAATCAAACATCAAAATGAAGTGTGTGCATCTACACACCATACGGAAGGTTAAGTTTGCACATCTACACACGACAAAGAAGCTACATACCGAAGATCAGGCCTCCAGTTTTTAATATTTACAAGGCAAAATTGTGAAATTCTAAGTTCAAAAGAGGGAGACAAACCATGACTTGGGGGAGTAAGTTTGCGCATCTCAACACCATAAGGAAGCAGCAATATACAAAGTTTCAAGTTATCTATCTCTTACGGTTAAGGTTTTACGAGCTACACGGTTTGTGACGGACGGAACGGACGGGACGGACTGACGGACATGGGTAAAACTAAGTGCCCCTTCCATTATCGCGCCTGTTCATCACAATTCATGATAGTATACAGTGGAATAAACGCTGACCTGTCCAAAACTCTGTTTCTGGAGCTAGGCTGTGGACATCTTCGTCAAATTCTATTTCATTGATCAGGTACAACAGATTGCCCCCTTGTCTGAAATTAAACACACATTTTATTTATTGGTCCTTGTCTGAAATTAAACACAAGCTCTATTATAAAAGATTGTCTAAAATTAAACACATATTCCATTTATAGGTCAGGTTGCCCTCATCCCCTTGTCTGAAATTAAATACAAATTATATTTATTGGTCGGATAGAACAGATTTCCTCTTTGTCTGAAACGTGGCTGTGAAGAAGAAGCACCCGTCATCCAACATGAGGTTATGTGAGGAAGAACTGCACTATGCGCTATTCCGTATACAGTATAGTCTGCAATTTTGTTTACGCGTGAAATATTCAGTAATTGATCGAGTACTGTCGCTCACTATAGGACAGTCAATTTACTGTGTTTAGCAGGCAACTCCTTTCACAAAGGCACTTTTTTATTATTTATATGTGACGGAAATTCAAAAAGCCAGTCTCACTGTATTAGTAACTAGAGGGAAGTAGAGGGCGTGCCAGCTCTATAGACAGGGCTCCAGATAAGGAATTAGTAGTTGAGTATTAGTGTTACTCCATCATTTCAGAAACAATTGGGTATTTCAAAATTTAAATTGGGTAAAATGAAATCACACTGCTGTTTACATATCAGCAGACTGCAATTATTTAATAGTTTGCTTCTAAATAAAGACAATTTTAATGAAATACCAAGATTTGTTTTCATGGAAAAATAAGAAAAAACATGCTATATTTGTGGTCGGTTTATTTTTTTCTGCAGCATGATAGAATAAGGTACGACAATTTTGTATTGCTTTTTGATACTTGCTACGTCTGATACCAATTGGGTTTTTGGCAATTTTAATTGGGTATTTACGCAAATACGCAGCTTATCTGGAGCACTGCTATAGAGATGTTTTATGCATCATAAGGAAGCCACATACCAAAATATACGCCGCCAGCTGTTATGGTTTAAAAGTTAAACTCAACGTCCAAAATGGGGAGATAACCCATGATAAAAAATTGAAACTCATTTTGCATATCTGCACACCATAAAGTAATAGCATACCAAATATCAAGTACCCAGCTATTACGTTTTACAGACCCCTAGTAGAGCAGATAATTGCAAATTTCAGGATAATCGTTCACTTCCGGAAACAAGCACCAAAATTGGTACACATACTCCTTGGGGATTGCTCTTTTGATAAAACCCGTTAGCCACCTAAAATTTCAAGATGGCCGCCATTATTCAAGATGGCCGCCATTGAATATACAGAAACATTGTATTTCGCAATGAAATCGCAGATACTTGTCCTATTTGAATGATCTTGGTGTCAAATAATACATTTTCGACTATTTAGAATCTGAATTCGGAACCATTGACTTACTCACTGGCTTCCTTGTACCATATATCAGTCATGGAATCCTAATATTTTGCTATATTAGAGGTTCATGTTACGTCGGATTTGGCTAAAATGCATGGTAGTGTATATCGTAGTAGTGTTAGATGTTTAGTATGTGTAGCATCTTCCTGTACAAGGCTTCAAAACATAAGTTACGCATATAGTGGCTTTAAAAGCTGACCCCATAGGCGCCGCTACCATAATTAGTTAATTACGCAATTTACGCAAAAGAGTGAAAACAAATCCGGTATTATTTTTTGTTAAATGTTATGTCCTACCGTAATGATATTATATATGTACAGTGTACACTTTTTAATGATAATACTAATAATGAGGCCCTTAATTTGTTTACACATGTCTACAACTGTTACTTGTTAATTGTTTGATGATTCGTAGGGCATGTTACCCTCTACCTTAAATATGACGTCAGACGTAGTTGACGTCATACAAGTTGACGTCATAACCTTGTGCTGTTTTGATTGACGGCTATACGATAGCAACCCCATGATTTAAATCCTGGTTGAATATATTTCGGTGTGATTTTTGGTTTTTTATTTTTTTAAACTGATAACAACGCCAGATTTTTATATCACAATATGGTTACTGATTCAGATCGCTAGGCAGATCTACGGCAGTCAGTTATATAGTAGATTAGATTACAAGTCTACTGCATCAACAAAATGTTCACAGCTGTAAGCGAATACATACCCCCATCCCGGAGTATTCATTGGTCAAAGTGGTAAAAGGATAACCCCTCGGCCTTGATTCATTGAATACATATAATTATCAAACTGTGATACCTTGATTGCCATTCGCCAAGATGGCAACTACAGATTCAGGACCGTCTAAATTCCGGACTGACTGGAGCAAGTGTTGTCTTTGCCAGAAGAAAAAGAGTGAAGAGCTCAAGACACCACGAGCACAACAACCACAAGAACATGATGGCTACACTATAATTGCGACTAACATTCCCCTCTTTCACGCAATTAATGAGATGCCTCTTGTTCTGGATCGAGCCAGACTTGATGATGGTGGTGGCATTGAAGAAACTCTGAGGAGGAACACGGCGCAGTATCACCAAAGTTGTCGCCTTATGTTCAACAACATGAAACTGGAGAGAGCCAGAAAAAGAATAGCAGAGAGTGCTCAGCTAGTAGAATGTCAGACCAAGCTTCGTAGAACCAGCATTGAAGGCCGAACGTGTTTCATATGTGACAGAGAAGCCCCTTCCTCTGAACTCAGACAAGTTATGACGATGAACCTCAATAACAGACTTAATAAATGTGCCCAAACTCTGAATGACGGAAAACTTCTTGCAAGACTCAGCGGTGGAGATGCTATTGCACAGGAGCTCAAATACCATTTAACATGCTTGACTGACATGTACAATAGAGAGAGGACGTACCTCAGAGCCACCAAGAGACAGGAACGTGCACCCGAAGAGGATGCCTACCCACAGGCATTCTCAGAGCTAGTGACATATCTAGTGGAGACCACCAGCTCTGGTGATGGTCCTGCAGTCTTCCGACTTACAAACATAGCTCACATGTATGCCCAGCGCCTGGAACAGCTGGGTGTTGATGAACCTGATGTCAACTCCACAAGACTGAAAGAAAAACTGCTATCAGAAATACCTGAGTAGCCAAGCAGGTCCAGTGGCACTGGATTGAAATATACGGTGAGAACAACTTCGTCATGATGTTCGGAGGCTTGCATATTGAGATGGCGGCACTGAAGTCCATTGGAACTCTACTCAAGGACTGTGGTTGGACAGGAGCCCTCGTAGAGGCAGGGATAGCATCTCCTGGGACCGCAGATTCATTTCTGAGCATCACTAGGACACGACAGGTGCACCAGATAACAGCATGCAGTCTGTACAAGCTTCTGAAGGCAGCCCACACACGGACTACTCGAAAGAGACAGATGAACAACCCGAAGAGGTGCCGAGCTTCGAAGCTTGGTGTGAGCATCGCAAACTGCAAAGTCCCCAGTTTCATTTCTGGTATATGGTGCTGTCAATGGAACTGGTGATCCTCTTGTTGATCCGATCATTCAGGGAAGCCAACTTCTTCATGTACTGTCAGTCACTGGCTGAGCTGATACCGTACTTCTTTGCCAACAACAATGTAAACTATGTACGGTGGCTTCCGATCCACTGCAGAGACATGGTGACCCTGGAACAGAAGCATCCTCAGCTGGCTCAGGAGTTCCAGAGTGGAAACTTTGTTGTACACAAATCGAGCCGACAGTTCTCAGCAATGGCTATTGACCAAGCTCATGAGCAGGCCAACGCTGTTATCAAGGCAGACGGGGGTGCGATTGGCGTGACTGATGACCCATCAGCACTGAGAAGATGGATGATAACTGGTCCTGAAGTCAGCCACTTGGTTGCAATATATCTGTATATTCAATGGCGGCCATCTTGAAAGATGGCGGCCATCTTGAATTTTTCGGTGGCTAACGGGTTTTATCAGAAGAGCAATCCCCAAGGAGTATTTGTGTCAATTTTGGTGCTTGTTTCCGGAAGTGAACGATTATTACAGTTATCTGCTCCACTACCCGGGTTGAATTCCCACCTCTGCCGCTGCGAATGGTCGATTCGGCGTGTCCTTGGGCAAGACAACTTCGTGTTAGTCTAGTCCTATCGGATGGGAACTTAAATAGGCGGTTCCGAAATGCAAGATCATCGAGCCAGTTAAATCAAAGCATTTACATCTTACGTTTTACAATTTAAAATGTTTCTTCTTACAAGAAACTTGACACTGGCAGACGGACATACGGTCAGACGAACATCTGAGGCAAAAACATCTCCTTTATTTGATATGGGTGATGATAAGTTGAAAATTATGTGAGAAGTGGTCTTCCCAATTAAGGAATGATTCGCGTAACCTGCCCAAATTTTACGGCCATATAAACAATGCAAAAACAATATTTATTTCTTTTTCTTATAATATTAAAGTTTATCAAAATTTAAGAATGAGCCTTCTTTTTACTTCGTGAAATTTGGTCAAATATTGATTTTATTACGAAAAATGATGAGGTGGAGAACCTGGAGGAGGAGTCGAAAAACAAAATATTTTGGAAATTGATTCTGAAACCTAGTTAGATAGCTTGGAAACGATCTGACTAAGAAAAAAAAAGTTACATTTTGAAAATCGGTCCACTATTTCTGAAATTCTAAAAATTTCCCCGTGTTAAATCCCCATAGACATATTCACTCTGTGAAGATAGATGTATATGGGGATTTAACATGGGAAAATTGGTTTTTCGCAATAAAATCAATATTGGACCAAATTTCACGAAATAAAAAGTAGACTCATTCTTAAATTTTGCTATGCTTTAATATTACCGAAAAATATATTGTTTTTGCATTATTTATATAGCCGTATAATTTGGGCAGGTTTCGTGAAACAGACATTAATTGCACAATGTTAGCCCATTTCATGTAGAATACAGGCACACCGGTATCAAAATGTTCAACAAATGAGTGGAAACAATATATCATATAGAGCAACAAAAGTGTAGAATAAATGGCTAAGTTAAAAAGGTAATATCTTTGTTAAAAAACTATTTTTTCAGCAAAAAAACACCAAGGTGCACACCTTCAATATGTGTAGAAGACGTGTGTATAGTTTCAGATCGATCGACTGAACGGTTTCAGAGGAGTTGTTTACACAAACTCTGTACCCTATATAAAATTGAACAGAAACATGTAGAAAAAATGGCTAAGTTAAAAAGGTGATATTGTTGTTAAATACTATGTTTTTGGCATAAAAACACCAAGGTGCACATCTTCAATATGTGTAGAAGACGTGTGTATAGTTTCAGATCGATCGACTTAACGGTTTCGGAGGAGTTGTGTACACAAACTCTGTACCCTACATAGAATTGTATAGAAAAATGTAGAAAAAATGGCTAAGTTAAAAACGTGATATTTTTGTTAAAAAATATTTTTTCTTTCGGCATAAAAACACCAAGGTGCACATCTTCAATATGTGTAGAAGACGTGTGTATAGTTTCAAATCGATCGACTGAACGGTTTCGGAGGAGTTGTGTACACGAACTATGCACCTTTTCTGTCAGCCGTCCGCCCGGGCTAACGTCCGGGGGTTTGAGAGCTTAGGGGCGGGGTTAGGAACAAAATATTCCTTTGTAATATTCCGTAAGCTCATAAGCTCTATTGTTGTTTAGGGGCTTTTTCATTGTTCTTCAAACAATGGAAATACCCCATAATACCGCCCAGCGGTAAAACATAATAAGTACCGTTTTTTTTAAAAACGGTCGTATAAAAATGAAGAAAATGATATTTTTGTCAGAAAAATTGTGAATCTTCGGTGACATAGGTTAATTAAAGGTACATGCCCACTCAGTAGCCAAAACATGTTCTTTATAGGAATTAAATAAGTGTATAATTGTGTCACTATTCCACCAGAGTCCGCTATACAGATATAATCATTTAGTAATCATTATTTTATTGATAGCGACTTGCGGTATCAGGCTATTTTCATATGCAAATGAGGCATGATATGTATTGGTGAATGAATGTTTATTTTGCCAGAAAATGTCTCGGATGATGTCTCTGATATAAAGAACAGTCTGTGCCTACTGAGTGGGCATGTATCTTTAACAATCCCAATGTATACACACTCCTACTCTCTATAACTTTACCTGGAAAGGTTGTACTGTACATTATACATACCTTCTACATGTGGCCCGAGCATCTTCCCAAATCATGGGCACACTCACACGCAGGTAGCAGTCCACATGGCTCAGCTCCCATCCTGCAACATACATGCCATACCATGATACATACAGGAACCGGTCTCAGAGACGATTCTAGCTTTAAGCTTAGAGTAGAAATAAAACAAATATTTATAGTTTTCGTCAGAAGTTAATCTTTAGCATGAAGTGGGTTAAAGTTGGGGTCCAATCTGCTAGGCACAAAATGTTCTTTATAGGAAATAAATAAGTGTATAATTGTGTAATCATTCCATCAGCTTTAAAAATTACGAATGCTCGCTGTGCATAATTGGGCCGCGTCATGCGAAAACCGGGCTTAATGACAACAATTTCTTTTTTCACTTTTTTGCATATTCTGAATAGCGCATCTTTTAACAGTCTAAGTGGTGTATGTATAATTTTATACTATTAGTGAATAATTGACAAACGACACGTAACCTTGGGCAAAGTCAACATTATCGTGTTTATAATTTTTTTCACAACTACGAACGCCAAAAATATATGAGCCGCGCCGTGCGAAAACCGGGCTTAATGACAACATTTTCAGTTTTTACTTTTTCGCGTATTCTGAATTGTACATCTTTTAAAAGCCATATGCCTCCAAAATTATCAATGTATCCCAATTATGTTTCATTTTAAAAGTAATTTTATGACGCGTGGTAAAAACTTATATGACGTTTTAGATCAATGACGTCGAAATTACGACGTTTTTATCAACGGTGTATACAAGGGGTGTTGATCCGAACAAGTCCTATAAATTTGTCATCTTTGATCGCATGTCAACCAAATTTGGATATCTCGTAGCCTGGCCAAGTGTATCCCATTAGGCCAAGACAAAGTATGAAAATAATGTTTATGGCTCGTGTTGCAGTTGCTAATGTAACGTTATGTTTTAGATTGCGGCCCAAGTAACGTAATTTCGTATGAATAATTTTCAAATAAGGCAGAGTGAGGCGTTTCCCTGTTGTTTGCTGCTGTCTGAAATAATTTTGGGGAATAATAGCGACATCATTTAACATTTCATATGCGACGACATATTTTAAAGTAGGCAGTAGGCCGCTTATAACATTAACTTTGTGACAAAACACGATACCGGGCAGCGTGATAGCTTATAATTGTCGCCGTGTGTCTTTCTTGAGGATCGATTACCATCGCCTGATCTACATTAGTATGCAGTCAAGTAATAAACTGATGATTTTATACTACTTAAGCACTTTCGACTACAAAAGCAAGTTTATGACCATCACATTTCCAATTAATATGTTGATGCATTTATTTTAAATTCAATACAAACCCCGGATATTTATGTCATTATATAGCTGCGTGTCTACCTCCATTTATGATAAAATGAGTGGCATTAAATGGCATATCATTCGCTAAGTACTGGATATAATTGTTCAAAAGTCTCAATTTACCAAGATAATAGATGGTAATATCGTTGGCATACACTAGGTTGTTCATATTTATGATTATTTAGGAATCAAAGTGCAGTGTAAGCGAAGACTTCGCTGATATGTAGCCAATTAAATTGTGCGTTCACCATTTTGAATTCATAAGGACAACCGACGAAAAGGAGTAAAAATGTCAAAGAACGACAGTTAGGCGACAATGTAGATCGCCTGAAGAATTTCTAAGTCATTGATGCTGCGAGGAACTCGTACAAGTATCCTTGCTATAATATTTTGTCACGACACCATGGCCATAACGTCAAACATGTATTCACGTTCAATGACGTCACAAGTACGTGACATCAAGTCATGACGTCATAATATGTGTACGAGGTACAAGGTATCGAGTCTGATATTAGTGAAAGTTTCAGTAAGTTATCATTTTCCGTTTTATGTTCACACTTAATGTTAACTGACACCAGTAAACTTAAATGGGAGGGCAAACTGTGAACTTTTACGGCGACGCTAGACAATTTCAAACGTCGTTTTTCCGACGTCGTTTACCGCTTTTCATGACGTTGTCATTAAGCCCGGTATGGCGCGGCCCATATATAAATTTTAATTTACAGATAGAGACGCGCACGTGTATCAGGATATTTTGATATGCAAATTTGGCAGGCTATTTTTAAATAATGTATATCAATTAAATGTGTGTGACCTGAATAAATATTTATGTAATAGTTATAGTTCACATATAGAAGTTTTAATAAATTAATTTCGAGCGAGCGCTAACGAGCAAGAAATTAGTTTATTAAAAATTAAATATGTGAATTATAACTTTCTTATTGTTCACCCATCCCAGTTGCGAAGCTCCGCCCCTTAACGTGATTTTGAATCGCTATATTAATATGTGATTGGTGGTGCGACTCGAAGTGAGCACATCCGGAAGGTAATATGCTTTGCGTCTCGTGAAGTGATGACAAGGCATAAAATAAGTTCTAAATATAGCGATGAACATTTAATGATTAATTTAATAGAAATTGGCGAAAGCGTCGTAATATGAGATTAATTGAGATGAAATGCTGTTCTTTCATTGGTCGAGAAACTAGGGTAAACAATAAATCAACATATTCTGAAGTATTTATTCTCTCAGACTCTATTTATATTTCGATTGCCAATCGAAAAATAAATAGAGTCTGAGAGAATAAATAGTAGTCCCTGTTAACCCTTCGAATGTACGAGACTAAAATTGTTGTTTGCTGCAGTTTTATATATTGTCTTCTTTCTCAGTAAAACATGGTTTGTCAGCTCTTAAGAATCATTTCCATTGACAATAATTTAATGTATAAATAAGTTGAAAATGTTCTGCCTCATTTGCATAGCAAAATAGCCTGATAAAACAGCGTCTCCGTCAGGAAATTAAATATTACTAAATGATTATATCTGTATAGCAGGCACTCGCAATTTTTAGAACTGGTGGAATAGTGACACAATTATTCATACACTTATTTAATTCCTATAAAGAACATTTTGTGCCTACTGAGTGGGCATGTACCTTTAAATTTACGGTTTTAAAACTGGTGGAATAGTTACACAATTATACAACCATTTAATTATTATACGGAACATTTTGTGCCTAATCAGTGGGACCCCAACTTAAATGCAATTGGTTGACAACTCCATTCTCCCCAACTAACGGTGACATGGGCGGATTCAGGGGGGGGGGGGCCGACCCGGCGCGCGCCCCCCTAAAATTCGTCGAGTAAATATTGTTTTACAAGTTACAAGGCACGTTTCATGCCAAGTGCCATGTATTCCATGCATTTTTCGGTCGTTGTCTTATTTTTTCAAAATGTAAACGTTTTCAATCAAAAAACATGTCTAAACATACTGTGACAGTGTCAATATTTTTGCTCCAAAATGCGCCAGAACGCAGGAAATGCGATGTAGATTTCAAATATATTCCGGGGTGGAATGCCCCCGGATTCCCCTAGCGCTATCACGAACTCCGCTCGGTCGACTACTTTGCAATACTTGACTATATATACTATGCTCGTTCGATAATATAATTAAGTATTGCAAAATAGTTACACCCCCCCCCCCCTCCCTAACCCGAAATCCTGGATCCACGCCTTGGTGATGCACGTTACCATGTATATTATATCTGCAACGTGTGGTGTTTCTAATGTTGTTCCCAGTCAGGGGTGGATCCAGCATTTGGGGTACGAGGGGGTTGTCTAGTTGCGAAGGTAACTCTTGCAATCTACTCGAGTATATTGCAAGTTACCGTTCGCACCTAGGGGGTTGTCCTATTTTCGAGCTCTTCGAAATGCACTTTCCTGTGTTTTACGGCATTTAAATTCAAACTGCAACTGGTGGTAAACTGTGATCTAAATAGATGTATAATGTAGCTGTGACTGAAGAAATGGGGCTTATGGGATTTGCGACCAGTGTAGCTCCGATGAAACAGTGCTCATAAAGCCTGGAAATGATATATAGTGCTTGTTAGAAGCGTGACGCGCGTTTCAGTAATGGAATGGCGAACAGTGTACATCCTGATCAGACTGCAGATTTGGAACTACGCTGGCACAAATAATACTAATTGCATTGCATTACAACTGTATTTTTAAAAATGCACGTTGTCTTCGGAATTATTTACTGTTCACTTAATTGTTTCTGCATATATTAGAAGAAGTGTCGGTCCACAAAGTTTGCATCGTCAGAGATGCGACGTCGTGGAAAAATGTGCACGTGTAACACTTGCACATTTTTCCACGACGTCGCATCTCTGACTATACAAATGGTTATGCTGTTTGCTCACGCCAATAGTTGTTGTTGTTGTTGTTTTGGAGCATACTGTAAATTTCAGCCGCTGACTTTTCGCTGTTTATACATGCTAAATTTGTAACTGTCTGCTTAAAGGTGCATGCCCACTTAGTATGCACAAACTGTTATTTATGGGAATTAAATAAGTGTATAATTGTGTCACTATTCCACTAGTTCTAAAAAATACGAGTGCCCGCTATATGGATATAATCATTTAGTAATATTTATTGTACTGATAGAGACGCGCGGTGGTATTAGGCTATTTTCATACGTCTGATATAAAATGTATAATACTGCCAATTAATATGAGGGGTAATGGTGAATGAATGTTTGTTTTGTCAGAAAATTTATCAGATGATGTCTTTGATAGAAAAAACAGTTTGTGCATACTGAGTGGGTGTGTACCTTTAATTAAAAGTTGTCGTCTGCTGTTGTTTTGGTTTTTATTCCATTTGCTCGTCAAAACATGTTTTGAGAAGAGTGGAAATGATTATAAAGTGATGTCAAACCGTAAAGAGTCGTTTCATCAGGACCTGCACGATTGACCAAATATTCTCTCTGAACTTTCAACGCCATTTACGCGAAACCATAGACATAGAATGTGTATCCTATCAGGCGCGTAGCTGCATTAAGGCAGTTAGATCATTTTCAAGCTAGCTAGCTAGGTTTCAGAATCAATTTCCAATTTTCTTCGTTTTTCGACTTCTCCAGGTACTCCACTTCTTTTTTCCCCATGTTAAATTCCCATAGAGACTCATTTTTCGTAATACAATCAATATTTGATCAACTTTCACGAAATAAAAAGGAGGCTCATTCTTAAATTTCGATGTAATTTAATATTATAAACAAAATATTGTTTTTGCGTTGTTTATATAGCCCTAAAATGTGGGCATGTTTCGTGAAACACAGTAAAATGTATGCCTGAATGATACTCACCCGATTTGCATGTGAATACTAGATCCTCAGATGAAGCTGTTGAAGGTCCGAAGATCTGGAAAAGATCAGATGCTATATTGTTAAGCCTTTAACCCTTACAACACTTAATTAAAAGTTGTCGTCTGCTGTCGTTTTTTTATTTTCCATTTGCTCGTCAAAAAATGTTTTGAGAACAGTGGACATGATTCTAAAGTGATGTCAAACCGTAAAGAGCCGTCTCATCAAGACTCGCACTTTTTGCAAGTACTTTTCATATTTTTATGAGAGCAAAAACACCCCCTTTTCATAAATGCACCAGTCTGAAAAGCATGTTGTGACGGTTGGATTTGTTGCACAATTAATATATCAAGATCCATTCCAGTTACTTAGGAATGAAAGGGTTAGTTAATATAAATCAACATTTCTATAACAATTCTAACAAGAGCTATCAGAAGACAACGAAGCTCGCCTGTTGGCAGCCTTCATTCAAACTTGTCGCAGTTGTATAAAAAACATGAATACTATATAACTTGACCTTGGGATAAGGGGTGTGCGGTGGACCTTGACATTGAGGTCAGTGATGGATGGTGGGTCGTGGATTTGCTATAGCATGATATAGCATATTAAGATGAATGCATGTATGAAATATCAATGCGCTCCCTGAAAAGAGAAGGAAAACAAAATTTAACCCAGCGTTAAGTTTATGAACACACTAAGTTGGTGATTTTCTACAGCATGATAGCTATTCACATGAGGAATGCATGTATAAAAGTTTGTGACCTTCGCCTTGGGGAAAGGGGTGGGGTGGGTCATGGATTTGCTGTAGGAAAGTAGAGTATCATCAGATGAATGCATGTATGAAATATGAAGGTGTTCCCTGTAAAGAAACAGACGTTATAAAAAGACATTTACTCCAACGTTAAGTTTATGATGTTGATCTTGGGGAAAGGGGTGGTGTGGTTCATGGATTTACTGTAGCACAATAGAGGATCATCGGATGAGTGCATGTATGAAATATCAAAGCGTTCAAAGTGTAAAGAAATAGACGTTACACAACATTTACCCCAATGTAAAGTTTATGAACATGCTAAGTTTGTGACCTTGACCTTGGGGTAAGGGTTGGGTGGTGGGTTGTGGATTTGCTACAGCATGATAGAGGGTCATCTGAGGAATGTATGTATGAAATATCAAGGCGTTCCATCAAAGGAAACAGTTGTTATCAGACAATTACCCCAACGTAAAGTTTATGAATGTGTCAAGTTTGTTACCTTGACCTTGGGGTAAGGGGTGGGCGGTGGGTCATGGATTTGCTATAGCACGATAGAGTATCATCAGATGAATGCGTGTTTGAAATATCAAGGCATTCTATGAATGGAAACAGATGTTATAAGACATTTACCCTAATGTTAAGTTTATGAATGTGCTAAGTTTCTGACCGTGACCTTGGGGAAAGGGGTGGGGGTTGGTCATGGAATGCATGTATGCACTATCAAGGTGTTCGAAGTGTAAGGAAACAGAAGTTACACAACATTTACCCCAACGTTAAGTTTATCAACATGCTAAGTTTGTGACATTGACCTTTGGGTAAGGGTTGGGTGGTGGGTTGTGGATTTGCTACAGCATGATAGAGGGTCATCTGAGGAATGTATGAACTAGTAAGGCGTTCCATGAAAGGAAACAGACATTTACCCCAACGTTAAGTTTATGAATGTACTAAGTTTGTGACCGTGACCTTGGGTTAAGGGATGAGCGGTGGGTCATGGATTTGCTATAGCATGATAGAGTATCATCAGATGAATTCATATTTGAAATATCAAGGCGTTCGATGAAAGGAAACAGATGTTATAATACATTTACCACAACATTAAGTTTATGAATGTGCTAAGATTGTGACCTTGACCTAGGGGAAAGGGGTGGGCGGTGGGTCATGAATTTTCTATAACACAATATAGTATCATCAGATGAATGCATGTATGAAATATGAAGGCGTTCCCTGTAAATAAACAGAAGTTACACAACGTTTACCCCAACGTTAAGTTTATGCGCATGCTAAGGTTGTGACCTTGACCTTGGGCTAAGGATTGGCTGGGCGTTGAGTCATGAGATTTGCTATATCACGACAGAGTATCATCAGATGAATGCATGTATGAAATATCAAGAAGTTCCATGAAAGAAAACAGATGTTATAAGACATTTACCCCAACGTTAAGTGTATGAATGTGCTAAGTTTGTAACCTTGACCTTGGAGTAAGGACTGGGTGGTGGGTCGTGGATTTGCTACAGCATGATAGAGGGTCATATCTGAGGAATGCATGTATGAACTAACAAGGCGTTCCATGAAAAGAAACAGAAGTTATAAGACACTTACCCCAACGTTGAGTTTATGAATGTGCTAAGTTTGTGACCTTGACCTTGGGATAAGGGATGGCCGCTGGGTCATGGATTTGCTATAGCATAGCACGATAGAGTATCATTGGATGAATGCATGTATGAAATATCAAGGCGTTCCATGAAAGGAAACAGATGTTATAAGACATTTACCCCAACGTTAAGTTTAAGAATGTGCTAAGTTTGTGACCTTGATCTTGGGGTAAGGGCTGGGTGGTGGGTCATGGATTTGCCACACCATGATACAGGGTCATCTGTGGAATACATGTGTGAAATAACAAGGTGTTCCATGAAAGGAAACAGAAGTTATAAGACATTTACCCCAACGCTAAGTTTATTAATGTGCTAAGTTTGTAACCTTGACCTTAGGGTAACTGATGGCCGCTGGGTCATGGATTTGCTATAGCACGATAGCGTATCATCAGATGAATACATGTATGAAATATCAAGGCATTCCATGAAAGGAAACATATATTATAAGACATTTACCCCAACGTAAAGTTTATGAATGTGCTAAGATTGTGACCTTGACCTTGGGGTAAGGGCTGGGTGGTGGTTCATGGATTTGATACAGCATGATACAGGGTCATCTGAGGAATGCATGTATGAAATAACAAGGTGTTCCATGAAAGGAAACAAAAGTTATAAGACATTTACCCCAACGTTAAGTTTATGAATGTACTAAGTTTGTGACCTTGACCTTGGGTAAGGGCTGGGTGATAGGTCATTGATTTGCTACAACATGATAGAGGGTCATCTGAGAAATACATGTATGAAATAACAAGGTGTTCCATGAAGGAATCAGAAGTTATAAGACATTTACCCCAACGTTAAGTTTATGAATGTGCTAAGTTTGTGACCTTGACCTTCGGGTAAGGGCTGGGGGGTGGGGGGTGGGTCATGGATTTGCAATAACATGATACAGGGTCATCTGAGGAATGCATGTATGAAATAACAAGGGGTTCCATGAAAGGAAACAGAAGTTTTAAGACATTTACCCCAACGTTAAGTTTATGAATGTGCCAAGTTTGTAACCTTGACCTTGGGGTAAGGGCTGGGTGGTGGGTCATGGATTTGCTACAGCATGATAGAGGGTCATCTGAGGAATGTATGAAATAACAAGGCGTTCCATGAAAGGAAACAGACATTTACCCCAACGTTTAAGTTTATGAATGTACTAAGTTTACCTTGACCTTGGGGTAAGGGCTGGGTGCTGTGTCATGGATTTGCTACAGCATGATAGGGGGTCATCTGAGGAATGCATGTATGAAATAACAAGGTGTTCCATGAAAGGAAACAGAAGTTATAATACATTTACCAACGTTAAGTGTGTGGACTCCGACGCCGACGCCGACGCTGACGCCGACGCCGTCGCTGAAAACGCAGGGGTATGCCATAAGCTCGCACTTCGTACAGGCGAGCTAAAACACAAATCTAACCCGATACCGGTATGACGGACAGTTACGCCCTGTGTAAGCGACGCAGATTCCCAGTTAATTAGTTAGTTACAATGGTGCTGTGCTTTACGCCGGTGTAAAATGTTCCACGTCAAAAATGCACAGGTTTCCTGACGAGATGCCAATCAGCTGTATTTAGAGCTATCGCATAAACGCATTTTCATCTAGTATTAGTAACCAGCGCAAATTTCTAGCGCCTCTTAAGGTAGTAGGTCATAGATAAATACACTTGACTTCAATAATCATGATATGAATATGATAGTAATGTGTGAATATTGTCTTGTTACTGTATACTATATGGAGCATTGAGTTGCCACCTTAGCCATCTTTGTATGTACAAGCCATCGTACAGTTTAACCACATCGTGCGTTTGTCACATGTCACATACAGGAAATAATACGACAGTAAACCAAATAAAAGTTGGTGCAATACATCATAGACAGATATGACAACGGCAAGCTATAAATGTTCTACCAGCAAACCATACAAAATATCTCAAAATAAATGTTGATGTCTAAACGTTTAAATCTGATGCAAAGCCTACTGTTAGTGTACACGTTACCCATATATGAAGCCATATTTACTCGCATAGTAGGTGATAGAAACCAGGGACAATACACCATCATCAAGTAACTTCTTACATGTCATTGGATTTGGTAGCTGATTACAGAGTACAATAGTGGGTATATACGGTATGTGTTGTGTGGTTTGCCGGGTAAAAGTGATACACTGTGCGATTTTCTGTGTATGAGGCAATATCAAACAGCAAAACAGGTGAAACTGGCTGATGGCTAGAACACACAAAGCTGGCCGACTTGGCCACTCAGTGTGCCGTATAGGATACAGTAACGAGGCAGCATTCACATATATGTCATAAATATATTTCAAACTATTGAACAGTTTGCTTCGAAATGAAAACATGTCTTGGCATTTCATTAGAATTGTCTCCTTGGAGATAATTCTAATGAAATACCAAGATGTGTTGTCATGGAAGATAATATAAATATGCTATATTTGTGGTCTGTTTGTTGTTTTCTGCAGCATGATAAAGGTACCACAATTTTTTTATTGCTTTTCGATACTCGCTACTTCTGATTTCAATTGGGTTTTTTGGCATTTTAATTGAATATTTAAGCAAATACACAGCTTATCTGGAGCTCTGTATATAGATTTTAGTTAATGGTCGGAATTGGATGGGAGGTTTCCCATACCCGGGCATACAAGGGCGGATCCAACATTTGGGGAACGGGTGGGGGTGTTGTCTAGTTGCGAAGGTACCTCTTGCAATCTACTCCCGTACGCTACGGGCGGTACGGTAGTATTTGCAAGAGTTTCCATTCGCAACGAGGGGGTTGTCCTATTTTCGAGCTTGTCGAAATGCACTTTTCTGTATTTTACGGCATTTAAATTCAGACTCCAACTGGTGGTAAACTGTGATGTATGTAAACTCCGTACTTGAACGGGGGGGGGGGGGGGTGGGGGTGTGTGGGTGGGTGGGGGGGGGGGGGTTGCAATCCCGGAACCCCCCTCTAGATCCACCCCTGACATATATGTCAAAAATGATGTGTTCTGGATAATTCGCGATGATATCGTGAGGCCAGATGAAACCCTCTGTATCTTCTCAGTAAGCTGGCGTATGTTGGCACATATCTGTCGTCTACTTGATATGTGGCCGTGACAGGAACAATGGGGTGTTTGATCAGTATATATTGTGATCAAATAACACACAGCCTGATAACGATTCATATTGCCTGCTAGAAGCATGACAGGTTTTTCATTGATGGCGAACAGTGTAGATCATGATCAGTCTGAGCGGGACGTCACGTTACAAACGGCGCACTTTACGTTACGTTTACAAATATCCGACAGTGTTATTTGATCAGAAGCTGCACTGAAGCCTAGCAAAGTATACTTTGAGGGAGAAATTTTCAATTTAAGGATAAATTTATTAATTTTTATTATACTGAATTTATTACATTATCACAGCCATTTTAATAATGTAATAAATTCAGTATGATAATTCTGCATAATTTTAATCATCAAATATATGAAGTTCTATATCATATAGTGCATATCGGGAAAAATAAATGATTACTCCCTCAAAGTATTGTTTGCTAGATAAGCATACTTTGCAATTTTGATGAAATCGGCTACTGGTCACACATCCCATAAACCCATTTCTCAAATCACAGACACACTTATCATGGAACAGACGTTTTAGGTGATTAGGATCTACACTAATTGTAATAGGGTAAGGAACAGTGGGGTCAGCGTGTAAGTGCACACACGAACGAACACGACAGGTTGGTTCCAACCTGTCCTGTTCGTTCGTGTGTGCACTTACACGCTGACCCCACTGTAACCCGCACACACATGTGGAAGACTGGGACATAGGTCCCAGTAAATAGCACATTCGAAGTTACCTCGCCAAACCCAACCCATTTATGTACACTATATACATCTACATGTACGGTATCGACGAATTCGATACCGTAAATAGTCTACATAAATATGTGGGCGGCCCAGGGGTAACCGTTCTTTAATGGATTTGGCTATTTACTGGGTCCTGGGTCCGAGTCTTCCACATGTGCATGTGGACTGTCGTACCATGGACGCATCTGTCATCAGCTGAGCCATATTCTAGGCACTGACTCTTACATATATTAACGGTGCTTAGCATGTGTTCTGATTGTCCTTGTTACAACAAACAACATTCGCAACCTGCCCAGAAAAAAAATGTCAGAAATTACGAAACTTCCTGATAGCGGATTATGAATCATCATTTGCATGACTGCGTAGCCAGCCATTTTATTACAATGTGAAACTCGAGCCAGCGAGTGTGTACATGTACATTTCCATGCACGCATGTTGTTTAATCCTTTCACCCCAAAGTAACTAGAATGTATTTTGATATGTTAATTTTGCATAAACCGATATAGCGGGATTTCGGGTTCAAGGGGTTAATATATAAAATAACACTAAAAAGTGAGATAAACCACTTAAGTTGTCTTAGACGCACCTGGTATATTATATTTCTGCGTGTACCCTGTGTGTATGAAAGAGATACTGCTCTATCGTTAGCTGATCCCGGGTACATCTGGGCTCATATGTGACTGTAACTGGAGAAATGGGGCTTACGGGATTTGTGACCATTGTAGTGTCTGATCAAATAGCACACTCATGTACCCCGATAGCGATCTATACTGCTTATTAGAAGCATGACGGGTGTTTCATTGATGGAATGGCGAAGATATGTGGGCGGTTCAGGGTTAACTGTTCTTTATTGGATTTGGCTATTTACTGGGTACTGGGTCCGAGTCTGTGCGGGTGCACAGGCAGCTCTGAATATACACTGGTCGCAAGACCTTTAAGCCCCATTTCTCCAGTCACAGTCACATATCGCTGATGTCAGAACAGTCAATACATATCTATGTAATTAAATATTCCATCGCATCGCCCCCACCAAATCGTTTAAAAAAGCCCCAATCCTGTCCTGGACGTTTTCCGTGTTCTGTGGGCCGGTTCACTAAACTTCGTACGTTTAAGAAGTTCGTAAGTGCAAAAATGAAATGTGCACAAAGTTCGCATCAGCAGCCGATTGTGTGAAATCTTCAGATGTAATGGTCTCTACATGTAGGTGGCATATGGTAGCATTAATGATTCACCTTACTGTGTGAAGTAAAATATTCGTACAAACAGTTTTATCGTACGAGGTTTCGTGCATCTAGTTGTGTCACAACATTTTAGTCGTACGAAGTTTAGTGACACGGCCCCCAGTAGTGTTATGTTTTATATTGTATTGATAACATGTCACCTACCACAATACAAAGGAAAGCTCATATACTCACTAAGCTTTTATAAAACTTGTTTTCTTATCTAACCAACCATTATAACTAGTTACAATTATGTGCTAGATTCATCAAAAATGTTCCCACAACTTAAAGGTGAGCAGTGTGTGTATGCCCTGATCAGACTGTACGTGAAATTTTAGGCAGTAATTATTATATCAAATTAAATTGATTGATTGATCTATGTCATTGTATGTGCATACGCGGCGAGTGAACGCGGCTTAGAACGAAGAAACACGGCGTAGAAACGTGGCGTAGAAACGAAGGAATGCGGTGTAAAACGAAGGAACGCAGCGTAGCAACGAAGGGACTCGGCGTAGAAACTAAGGAACGCGGCGTAGAAACGAAGGAATGCGGCGTCGAACGAATGAAACGCGGCGTAGAACGAAGGAACGAGGCGTAGCAACGAAGAGACGCGGCGTAGAAACTAAGGAACGCGGCGTAGAAACGAAGGAATGCGGCGTAGAACGATTGAAATGCGGCGTAGAAAGAAGGGACGCGGCGCATAAACGAAGGAACGCGGCGTAGAACGAAGGAACGCGGCGTAGAAACGAAGGAACTTAGAAATGAAGAAGCGACGATAGGAAACGAAGGAACACGGAGGAACGTGGCCTACAAATGAATGAGCAACCGATTCCTAATGTCGTCTCCAAGCGGTAATAAACTACATGAACAAGCAAACGAAATATCACTAGTGAACAAACATATAAATAATAGACGTTCTTGAAATGTACCAAATGACAATACTAATATGGCTTGCGGGTTTATTTTGTAAGTATCCATGTATGCAATGTAGCCTTGATCACTTCCTCTGGGGCCCGTTTCACTAAACTTCGTACGACTAAAATGTTCGTAAGTGCAAATTTAGGATCGTCTGGAAATGTCCATTGATGGATTTACATGTATTGAGCATAGGCTGCATATGCAGCCTATGCTCAATAAATGTAAATCCAATAATTGTTTATAAGTTAGTGTGTAATTTGCAGACTGTCATAATTTCGCACCTACGAATATTTTAGTCATACGAAGTTTGATGAAACGGCCCCCTGTTCTTCGCCGTTGCGCGCAACATACATTGAATACATGCATTTGGGTGCTTAGCTAATATGAGACAAGCCATGTGAGTTTGTACTCAACACGATGTGCAATTTTTCATGAAAAATATTTACAAGTGATATTTACCATAAATGACATCGAAAGTTGACGAAACGTTCAAGCAAATGCGGAATATACATCATTTACAGGAAAGTCTTTGAAAATAGTTGTCATGAAAGATCGCCCATCTTTTAAAGTACAAAATCGATTGACTTGCTCAATTGACTTTAGAATTGAGAGTGTTACTCTATAATCATAGTTAACATATTAAAAAATGGAAAATTCCATAAATTTATCCAAATATGTGTTCATTATTGACTGATATAATTAAGTAAATAATAAACTTATCCCAGACACGGACACGAGCACGAAAACTGACAAATATATGCGAGATTCCATCATGCGCCCATGCCAGCGTGAGTGCAACTGTCGGCCCGGGTTTGGTCTACGTACCTCGCCTGTACGCATGCGTACAGTAGCGCTTTTCTGCAGGTCAACTATACGTACTATACCAATACTATACGTATACTATACCAATACGATATATTTTCAATACGATATGCATACAATATAAACGTACGGTATGTTTGTACCGTATATACCAACCAATATCGTATAGATATACCATTCAAATCGTACGTTTATACGATGTTTATACATGTGTATAATTCTGGTACGTTTGTATCGTACAAGCATACCAGATTATGGTATATTCATACCATATCCGTAAGGATATATCGTATATACGAACGGATATCGTATGTTTGTATAATATTCGTATAGTACGTTTGTACTATACGATGATACGGTACAAACATACCAATATTATATGATCATACATGTACGATATGCTCATTAAATATACCAATACTATACGATTACGATATGCATACGATATTAGTATATACAAATAGGTCCAATATCGTGTCACGTGATTATAGACATAAATACTATTCACCTGAATATCAGTCTCGCACAGGCTGATCTGGATTTACACTAGTCGCAAAACCCATAAGCCCCATTTCTCCAGTCACAGCCACATGTGTAGGTACATGATACTTCCCCGTGTCATTGCCTAAATGGCGGGAAACTAATAGTGTCGTCTGCTTTATTTGACATTTCTTAATTTCTTACCAAAAAAGGTATTGTTTTTGCATCAGATAATAATCGTATTCAACGGTAACGATTCTCATGAGCTGTCAAAACATGTTATTGGTGAGAAAAAAAGCGATAATAAGTAACACGGTTCGTCCGGTTCTATGAGGAGATAATTTGCGAGCTTCAGTGAGAGGATAATCGACGCTCTCAGTTACAATGTAATTATCCCACACACATACCCGGTCAATCTCTGGGTTTCCTAATGTCACAGGGTTCGGGGCTCTGGTTTACCGCACCATCGCTCTAACCGACTGAGCTAGCCGGGCACGAATTCACACCGTCCCCGAATTCATGATTTATGAGACTCAGGGGCCCGTTTCACTAAACTTCGTACGACTAAAATGTTCGTAAGTCTGTTAATTTCACATTAACACAGTTTTCTTGTAAACAATTATTGGATTTAAATTTATTAAGCATAGGCTGCATACGCAGCCTATGATCAATAAATGTAAATCCATGAATTGAAATTTCCAGACGATTCTAAATTTGCGCTTACGAACATTTTAGTCGTACGAAGTTTAGTGAAACGGCCCCCAGATCTACATCGTGGTTGAGTATATATCAGTCACTGTTCCACGTTGGACGGTACGGAGCCCCACAGGGGACATGGACTTTTTTTTATTAATTCGTTCCCACGAAATCACAATTGTTCCCTCAATTCAACAATTCGTTCCCTCGAATAAACAATTCGTTCCGATGATATAACAATTCGTTACCACGAATTAACAATTAGTTCCCTCGAATTAACAATTCGTTCCCATGAAATAAGAATTCGTTCCCTCGAATTGACAATTAGTTTCCAGGAAATAACAATTCGTTCCCTCAATTTAACAATTCATTCCTTCGAATTAACAATTAACAATTCGTTCCCACGATATAACAATTCTCCTCCCATGAAATAACAAATGTTACATCATCGTGAGAACGAATTGTTACATTGAGGGAACGAATTATTAATTCGCAATTTGAGGGAACGCATTGTTATTTCGTGGGAACGAATTCTTAATTAATGGGAACAAATTGTTAAATTGAGGGAACGAATTGTCCGCTCGTGGGAACGAATTGTTAATTCGTGGGAACGAATTTTTAAATTGAGGGAACGATTTTTCAGTTCGTGGGAACGAATTGTTATTGCGTAGGAACGAATTGTTATTTCGTTGGAAGTAATTAATAAAAAAAGAATTATACGTCCCCTGCGGGGCTCCCTAGGAGCACAGGTGGAAGCCTCGGACCAAGGACCCAATACTCATTTGGAAAACGTTACCCCACCCATCCATTTTGATACGCTATACCTTACAGCCTCCCAATACTTGGCTCATTTATAAAATGTTACCCCACCCACCCATTTCCATACACTATACATTACAACGTATTCCAAATGAGCCAAGTATGGTACAAGGCTGTAAGATATAGTGTATGGACATGGGTGGGTGGGTAACGTTTTCCAAAATAAGCCAAGTATTGGGTCATAGGTCCAAGTATTCCACATGTGCGTAGGAGCACCAAACGTCACCGGGCGAGAAAAAATGTGCACCGGCCTGGAGATCGAACCCGGAACATCTAGTTTACCGTACCGACTGAGTTATGGCCTGTCAATGAAACACGTTTCTGGCAACAACATTCTAGTTACTGATACGCTATCCCACGAGTTAGTAGCAGACCTATATTCTACCTATACTAAGAGTATGAATTCGCAGGTACATATAGCATTCGCGAACTTACCTGTCAGTCATCACGAAATTGAAAACTTGACTGAGTAAGATGCACAAATGATTCTTCTAGAAAAACTAGTCTAAATGGATAACTCAATTTCTGAACTCAATGTCCGCAGAAAACAGTGGCATTATGGGTTTACACAGATACACTGAAAGGATCTAAACCCACAATTCTGACTCGTCTCCAGTCCAAAATGTTGCAAGCCGTGCACAATGACCATTTCGGCATTCAGACATGTCTTAGACGAGTGCAAGATAGTATGTTCTTGTAAAATGGTAGGAAGATGTTCAATTGGAGATACACACTGAGATGCCAAAGAGACTCTATCTATAACACTATGTACCAGTAGCCTATTTCATCAACATTGCAAAGTATACTTTCCTAGCAAAGTATACTTTGAGGGAGAAATTTTCAATTTTATGATAAATTTATTAATTTTTATTATACTGAATTTATTACATTATCACAGCCAATTTGGCTGTGATAATGTAATACATTCAGTATAATAATTCTGCATACTTTTAATCATGAAATATATGCATTTGTTAGTTCTATATGAAATAATGCATTTCAGGAAAAATAAATGATTACTCCCTCAAAGTATACTTTGCTAGTAAAGTATACTTTGCACTGTTGATGAAATAGGCTACTGGTCACCCATGACAAACTGTTGCTACAAACATTTCCACATGGAATGAAAAGGAATTTCTGGTAATTGTTAACTACAACAGTCACACATCATGACATTCAAAATGTCCATTGGACAGTTGAAAGGGATTTACAGTATGCATGTTGTACATGGTGCAATTTGCCTACCTGGAATTTGCTGAATTTTCAAAATAATCGGATTTCCTTAATGTCACGTGCTCTATGTAGCCAAGGTCCAGTGGTTTGGCTGAGCGAACAGTAACCATTGTGAAACACAGTTTCTTAAGCACAAAAGGTGAATGTATGGACCTAATTTGGGTATACTGGCATATCGAAACTTCCACATAACCATATGCAGCCTATGCTCAATAAATGTAAATCCATCAATTGAAATTTCCAGACGATTCGAAATTTGCGCTTACGAACATTTTAGTCGTAAGAGGTTTAGTGAAACGGCCCCCTGTGGTCTCCGTAGCGATACCGTACTACCACCGGAACAAACCGTGTTGTCACCCTATTCCAATCAAAGGACTGAAAGTCCTGCAATCCTTCGCAGTACGTGCTCAACCATTTTTAGTTAATATTTCACACAAAAATATCATATATACTCCATTTAAAATCAATATATTCGTCGAATCAGTATACATTATCAATGCTGCAAAAACAATATTTATCGAGACAGAGTATTTGGGCAGTGTATCAGAGCATTAACGGCCAAGAAAATGGAGCTGAAGAAACTTGAGAAGGGCAATAAACCTAAAAAGTGCATGAACATTACACCTGAAGAAGAAGAGAAAATGTATTCATCTGGGTCTCTAGGTACAAGTACACCAAAAAGCCTTCAATTCACGATATTTTACTATTTCGGAAAAATGTTCGGTCTGCGTGGACGAGATGAGATGAAGCAAGACAATTGAAATTCGGTGATATAGAGATGAAAACGACATCCAATGGGGAAAAGTTTCTCGAGTTCAATGAGAGGGCAAGCAAGACCAGGGATGGGGCGAATCTGTCGAATACACGAGAGACCACACCGAAGATATTTGCAACAGACAACACCAGGTATGTTTGCTGGCCTTGTAAGCTCAAAACATTTTTGAGTCGTGCGATATTGTCGATAGAAAATTGAATAACTTGAAAACTATCACGGTTGTCATGACGATACTTGGAGAATCGATCAAATGTTCACGAGCGTAATGTTAATCGATCCTCAATATATCAGCATTCAAATATAAATATTTGTTTAGTTATACATTTTTTATTAATTCAAATATCTCAAGACACAATAAAGTTAGGTGCATACGAGCGGAGGTCCGATGTATTGTCATCACTACTACTTGTAGTCCATAAAAAGTAGTTTGCTTTTCATACATTCAGTAAAGAAAGTTTACTATATCATTGTTAATAAGATAAATAGGTCTGAATTGGCATGGAAACATCAGCGAATGAAGCTTGTTGCGAACGGTAACTTGCAATCTACTCGTGGACGGTATGGGAGCAAATTGCAAGTTACCGCTCGTAAATATATCTGGGCCAGCATGTGAAAAAAATATTGTTTCTTATCACTGTATTTTGTTGATATCGACTTAAATCCATAAATACATCTGAAGTTGAATTTGAGATATAATTCTGTGAATACAATGTACTGTGAAATTTGTTGGAAAAACTATTATATTTTTGTTTGAAATCAATATCGGCCGTCTGGCGGGACAATATATGAGCATTTCATCACACTATCGGATTATTTAATGATTAGGATGCATGTTTTGTTGAACGGGTATATAATAAATAGGTTATTGGATTTGTACGGAAATATATTTCGGCGTACTCGTTCGTTCGGCGGAACCTATAATTATTCAAACCGATACAAATCTTACATTTTCGTTGAGATTCTGTAATTTGTCTGCATAAAATGGCGGAAACTACTTTTCATGAGACACGAGGTTGTATCATTGCGCGTGAACAAAAATATACTCAAATTAATACATGTCAGTTTACATTATATTAAATCAGATAAACATTTTGTAATATAAATGTCGTACAGAAAAATTAACAACACATGTATTACACTACACAATATAATGTTAGCTCACTATCAGAACTATTTTTCATGGCGTATAACTACGTATAAATTACATGTGGAGCGGTCGATCATTGCGCTAAAACTATAACCTTCCTAACAAAACATTTATTATGAAACACGACAGTTAATATTTTATAAAATCACAAACTGTTTTTAAAAATATAACTGTAGCTCAAAAAAAATGTAGCTGGCCAAAAATGTGAGTGACACGTTCATAATGCACCGCTCGCTTTGGAACTCTCTCACGTGGCGTAGCTAGAATCATGAAGCATGAAGTACGTTCGTTGGTCGACAATTATTCATTTGCATAAAACATGAGAGGTCCCACAAACCGTATAAGGACTATATCCAAGTAAATCTGCTTGGATAAAAACACTCCCTGTCCACGCCGGATCGCCACGGCAGTGCTACGATGGTACTACGGATTCACTACGGCCACACCGTTGCTACGGTACCAAAGCGTTCCAATGATCATCCAGGATGGTCACGGATGTTTTGAACAGTTAAACGCCTCCGGGACGACCTACGGATCATCCCGGATCACCACGGTTCGTCAAGGTATCACTATGGTCTGAATACGGACCGACCAAGATTTTCCACGGATAGCCACGGACCCAGCTCCGGGTTTGTCCGGGACCATCCGTTGCCCTGGTGTGAATGGGACTTACGTTTAGGTATTCATATAACAGCCTGGGTATGCATGGATTTCAATTTGCATGCTACTGCAGCGATACGAGTGGCCTATACAATGAGGCCGAGTTTTGCTAAAATTAAATAACTAAGTGTGCATACCAAATAGACAGCTGGTTGCTATCGAATCAGTTGATTAAAGGTACAATCCCACTCGGTAGGCACAAAATGTTCGTTATAACTGAGACATCATCTGAGACGTTTTATGGCAAAATTAACATTCATTCACCATCACTCCACGTATTGATTGGCATTAGTATACATCTTATATCAGACGTAAATTTCCACACTGATATCAGGTGCGATAACCGTGTTTCCTTAAAATGTTAACGGACATTACTATTTATTCTCGTATTTACTTTTTGATGTGCAATGATCATACTTTATAATCTGTCGAAAATATTATTTTTGCAGGTGACGCATTTAGTATAAATAATTAAACAAAAATCATGTCCGACAATAGTCTGATACCACCGCCCGTCAATCTCAGTAAAATAAATATTACTAAATTATCATATCCGTATAGCGGGCACTTGTAATTTTTAGAATAGGTGGAATAGTGACACAAGTATACATTTATTTAATTCCTATAAAGAACAGTTTGTGCCTACTACACTTTCAACACCACATGCCTGTATAGCGGTATTGGCAAATATTATATATCCAGATGAGCCGGCTCATCAGGATCAGCACTTTTTGCAAGTAATTTTCACATTTTTGAGAACGAAAACACCCCATTTACATAAATGGACTAGTCTGAAAATAATTTTGTGACGATTGGATTGGTCCGGAAATTAACATATAATAAGCCATTACAGTTACATGTATGTAGGGGTTAAAGGGTTAATAACATCTATATTGATTTCGTATTACAACTGACTAGTAACGCATAATGTCTTTCCGTGAATGACTATAAACCGGCCTCATGTGAGCTAGCCACGTTTGTACATTTGACATCTAAACCTTTCTAATGGGGCTTAATCCGGGTAAGTGTTTAATTCATAGATGCCTACATAACCGAAGGGAGCCACACTTGTCAATATGTGATCTATCTCTATATATAACAAAGACATGCTGTCCAAAACTGTCGGTCTATTCCGGAAATCGGAGGATGACTCCGGTTCATTTGAATCTGAGCATCGCACAACAACAATCAGTCAATCGGAAGACTGGCATGCAGTGTGCGTAGCTCGCTCGATGAGCTGCTTATTTATATTCATTTCACCCTCTTAGAGATGTGCATAGTGCTATAGTTCAACATTTTGATCTTAAGAACTGCACAGTCAATTTTGGTTTTAACCCTTTGAATCCGAAAGCCCGCTATAGTGGTTTATGCAAACAGTGCAGATCCAGATGGGCCGACTCGTAACGAGCCGTCTCATCTGGATCTGCACTTTTTGCAAGTAATTTCCATATTTTTAGAACAAAAACACCCCTTTTCATAAATGGACTAGTCTGAAAACCATTTTGTGACGATTGGATTGGTAACAAAATTAACTTATCAAAATTCATTCCAGTTACTTAGGGTTGAAAGGGTTAAGAACATCACATTGATGTTGGTTTCAAGAGTTATTACGTAGGAAAAATAGTGGTACATTTTTCCATTCACGACACACTTTTGTACTGGGTTGCTGCTACCATCTGAGCGCACCAAACCAGTGTTATTAATTTGTTTATGGTCATAAACTATCAACAATTCTGCTTGCTAGGCTTTTCAAAGCGGTAGCTTAAGCCTACTAATTTGCATAAAAAAAATGGCCGCCATTGGAATAAATAATATAAACTGTATGCAATATATTGTCATGTAGCTAACATATTCGAATGATATGCAACCCCATCCTGAGATATAAAATGCCCCACAACTAACTGAATGCAGGCCCAGTATATTCATGTTAAAAACAATGTAAAACAAATCCAATATGGCCGCCATTTATGAAATGTCTTTTTAATTTTTTCGAATAAATTGAATAAGATATGACATAAACTGTTTTATTGCTTATGATCTGTACATATTATGAGAAATAAACACTAGAGTGTGATACACTGTTGTTAGATATGTGTATTTATTCATAATCATTCTAGTATCACCGCTCTTAATACGTACAATGTGAATTTCTATCATCCTTCAAATGTATAGATTGTGCATATTGTCGTAACCAGTGTACTTGCTCTATGTGACTCGATACCATAATATTTAAATACAAACTATGGTTGTCATAGTAACTGTTCGTAAAATGTATCGGTTAACGTAAACAATGGCTTCTCTAGTCCTGCTTTATATAAAACAATGCCGAAAATGTTGGAGAAATGCTACATTCCTTATCACTACCATTACGTAACACATATGTTTCAAGTGGAGATATCAGTTTTAATTGTTCACCATCCTATAGTCTCTTGTGCTTGTAAAAATAGTTCACATAGTTCCTTTGTAGCAAATGAACTCGCATAGTATACGTCAGTCGCTCAAGACAATATACATGTTTACTCTCCACGATCATGTTCATCATCATCTGAGCTGACTAACCGTCAATTTCATCAGCCATGTTACTGCACGGCGATAGCTTGCACATGTCTGTACACGGCAATCCATTTGCAATACATACACATTGTGGTAATTTGCAAACTCTAGGACATTTGCATGACAGGAACTCCAGAATGGTATCCGGCGCCGGTGAACCGTTCATCCACTTGATGTCCAAACTGCCATCTGTGTGGACACTCCAGCCATGCCAATCTGGACTAGGTGTATCAACATATGCTTCCATGCTTCGACACCATATCCCGGCCTGGTAATTGGCTCAATGTATGTAATCGTAGGCAGTCCTCGCATTGTGGAAGCTGTCCACCATCGACCTCGCCATTCTTTGCCCGAAACAGCTGGTATCGTAATTCATTAACAGTGCTGATCGTGCTCCTGCCGGCATATAAACGGCATGTGAACTCGCCCATCCCGTTTCCTATGCCTTGCCAGATATTGTAATTTGGTTGCAAGTTCATCGGAGAGCATCCAGTCATTCCCAAGTTGTGCAAACATGTATTGGAAACTTGGATTTGTCAGCAATTTCAGACCAGCAATTTTTGATTTTCCAGCGAAGGAGCTAACGGAATCACACCCCGTGAATGCATGTAAGCCAATCAACGCCTTGCATACACTGTCGCCTAAAGCATGTGCTAGCTTTGTCACATTGATGAATCTCGTCCTGGTTTGTGTGCCGCATTTCATGAATATATTACAGTCAATGTCATGGTCGAAGGCAAGACTGATTATTAATACGCCTGTATCCTCTGACACAACGACAACAGATTCACAACTGGGAGCAGCATGTTTTGCGTGCAATATCAAGCGCGTTTCTGCCTCTTCTTGGTTGCTATTCAATGATGGTACTTCGATACAGTCATTTCTCGTCAGGCGGATGCACTTGCCGTCGAATGCAACAAATAGTTCCTTTGTGCCAAGTCGCGTTCTTAGTGTTTCTTTCTGCCAATCAACGACAAGGAACTCGATCAGAGCTGTTTTACTGGCAGAACATGCCAGTAGTTTTCGCCATTGGTGAATGTTATGTCCATGTGAGATGTTTGTATAAAGCACCCCTGTCCCTCTTCGTACATTTCTCTCAGCATTTTTGATGGATGTGTTCTTGTATACATCAAATATGATGTCGGCTCGTTTGCTCTCATGTCCAGTGTTCAGTGCCGATATGAATAGCTGTTCCGAGACATCCATGCCGATGGTGTTGGTATATCACTTGCTGCTGCAACTTTCTTTTCCAGGTGCCTAGCCAGAGATGCTTTGCTGGTATTTTTTATTGTCCCATCGTAATTTGCCAAGGCCCATGGTAGTGGCCCAAGTGGATGCTTCAAGACGTATTTTATGTGAAGGTTTGTGCTGCTAGCGATGAGGATAATCCGATCAAAGAGTTTGTAGTCTGCTTTAATAGCAATTTCCTGGTTTGATTTTCCAGGTTTTTCTGCTTCTTCAAATTGTTGAATGTTTTCAGATTCTGTTTAGGTAGTACGTCATGGAATTTCACTGACCTTGTAGTACCAAACCGCTTTTCTTTAAAGTCATCGTATGCTTTCTTTCCGATCTTATTTGCACTCAACAGGCCATCAGCAATATCAGACGTCGCGTTTGTTCCAGTTGAAATGCTGATTAGGTCTGAAGGGCAATTCTCAAATGGATTTCTCCAATTATCTTCCATCAGCTCTACAAGAGATTTAACGTCACCTTCGTCTTTTGCAATTCTAGATGGCTAAATATCGTGGTGTATAGACGTCTTATTCCCCATGTCTACCATTGTTCTGAACTGTCTGAGGGAAGCGCTACGATGTTCGGCTGTCAAGTAGTATTTTGACACAACCCCTGGCTTTAGGCTAAATCCCTTTGTTCCACCAGCCGTCTGTGTATCTTTGTTAACAGTCTCTTCGACTGTTTGGTCGACTGGGATTCGTCCGAATGGGTTTTTCTTGGCTCAATATAATCAGAGTTTTTGCATTGTTTGTTGTTGTTGTTTTTGTTGTCCGTGCAATATTTCATGTATAGTGGCCTAGACGGGTACATATGACACATATACATTTCCTATTATAGTTTTGCCTTTCTGTGACTGTAGTGTGATTAAATGCACCAAAAACACAAATAGTAGTATATAAGAGTCATAATGATACAAGTTTATATGGAAGCCACCCACTACGTGTGGTGGCTTCCACACGAAACTTGTAATCATTATGACTCTTATATACTACTACCGCGAGACCATATATTTATGATATGAGAAGATACACCCTATTAGAGATAAAAATCAAACCCTATGTTATACTCAGTATATATATACAACATAATGGTTCTAGTTAAGTGTGCATGGTTGAAGACAGGTAGTCACGAGAGATGTTTTCGCATCGGTATTTACGAATATTGCAAACATCACCGTGCATGGATGCGAAGAGGTTCCGTTTCGCCTCGCCCATGTCGACATTGTGGGGTAGGGACCAAAGCCGAGTCACTGCTATGTCCACCATGTGGTGGCACTCAGGCTACTCATCGAATGGTTAACAAGGGATTACGTGCTCGCAAGTATTATCGTTTAGTAATAATTCAAATCGGAAAGTCAGTTAGAAAGATAGAATCGATCTAATAAGTCACGGTGTTTCTATAGCATTAAAACACTGTAAAAAACATTATCAAACTAATTTTATAAAATTGAACAGAAAAAACAAGTATCAATATAAAAGAGAAAATGGATAATACAATACAATTGAAATTGAAAGTTTTTAATGGCTGTGTTGAAGAAGTTTACGAAGAATACGGGGGTTATAATCCTGTATATAAATTCTATAAAATGAGAACACTAGGCGATATCGAATATATGAAATACCAGCGTAATTTATTACGCTCCGACGAAAACGTTGCATTTACAATATTATACCGGCAATTATGTCAACTATACAAGAGGCAAATACGAACATTAAGACAGATAATGCGTATCGGATATGAAACTAAGGCGTATTATATAAAACTATTAAAACCCAACGATTCGTTTACGAACGTACATTTCTACGATATCACTTATAAATTTATGTTGTAATCACAACACCAAGCAGACGACAATGTTTCACTTACACGTTATAAACATGCAAATTATGTGTCCTACCTTACACGTATATTAAGTGTTCATTTTATAGAGAGATTACACGATTACGTCTTCCGGGATGAAACATAAACACACTGTAATATATACTACACACACGTGGGTTTGTATTACACAACCCGCTATCGATATTCCGGAAGTATTTCTTACATTGTGATTGGTTGGCATGTTTTTTATTTTTTTAATTTTACTTTTAATAATTTAGAACGTTATAACCTATATTATTAAATAAAAAACGAACTTATTATATAAAAAGCAAATAAAAAAAAAAAGGTAAATATTTGGTATTGCACAACACGGTTTTAGCTTAATATATGTAAAATTAACAACAATACTTTGTCTTGGGGGACGCCCCTTGACGAAAAATGAGCGCTCAGTGCACCCGTGCTGACACTTAAAAGGTTGCCTAGACTTTCGACACTAATTACTAGATCAGCCGAGAGATGGGGGTGTGCAGGACGGGTAGCTACACCTCGCTAAGCAAAACAGAAAATAATGAATGAATGAATGAATGAAAGAGAGTGGCTTAGCGGGGTGGACCCAGAAGGGTTTTGCTGGCGCGGGTTCGAGCCTCGGTGTGACCCAACTTCTTTTTTTTTTTATAATTTTCCAAAAATTAATTAATAAATTGTTTACTGCACCAATATAATTATTTAATAAAAATATTAATTTCTTCCGACTTTATCTCCAAGTTTTTCCCTAAATTTATCCCAATCAGTACACTCAATTTTGGGCATGGTGGCGCGCGCCTTGATTCTTATATCATTTTTTAATTGTTCATATCTCCCCATTTCTTCCACCACGGATTCAAACTCTAAATTTGATATTTTCTTATCGGCCAACGCTTTGGACACCATAACGTCGATGGTATTTTTCTTCGACCTGTCGAGAACGGATATTCTATCATGTTTTCTACATTTTTTCTCGAGTTTTCCACCCGACGCCCTAATTACCATACACAACAACCCAGAAACGACCGACACCGCACATAAAATCCCGGTTCGGGAACCGTTATAATGGTGGATATAGTTGCAGCTGTCCCCGCCCCACACAACACAGAAACACTCGCCAGAGCCGTGCTAGATACTTCAGCCATGTTCACCGCGCGCCTATATTTTTTAGCGTTTCTTTTTCTATTTGCATATTCTCTAACTAAAATATCCTGCATAGCGACGATATCATTCAACCTAAAATCTGAACATCTTTCGTTAATTGTACACAGTGTTGATGGAGTGGTATTGACAATTGGAAGCGTTGATTCGTTCATATTTAAATTTTACAAATTTATTTCAATATATTAGTAGTTTAAATTTTACAAATTTATTTAAATATATTAGTATTTACAAAATAAGTTCAATTAACAACGAGACAATAGTGGAAGAACTCTCTTGGTCACCGAATTTCGTAACAAAGTTAATAACACTACCTTTGGAAAGTCTAATTCGATCATAACCGGAGAACGACACCACCGTCGAACTATCTCCAGACATTTTAGTGACTCCAACTCCCCGTTCCTCCCCATCTACTACAAGATTTATCGCGACCGCGCCCACAGGTTTACCACTAGCATTAACCGAGCAGACCGCCATTTGGATAACTTCACCCGCAGCTGTCATAGTGTATCCCCCACATTTATTACTCGCTTTGGCACCGAACGAATATTCAAAGTGCCCCTCAACCAATGGGCCCCGCTTCTCAGCCCAAACTGTTATGACACGTTTTGGCGTTTTCATTGTTCGCACTATTCCGGCAAGCGCACTGTTTGCGTTATATGTCTCAGTACGAATATTATAAGAGGCCTCCTCAAGAGCTTTGGTCGCGGCTATACGATCATGTTTCAGTTTATCGGAAACTTCGGTTATCTTTCCGTCTAGTTCGGTAAGTGCCGCTTCTCTGCTGAGAGAGTCCTCTAAGCGCAACGCATCATAAGCCTCCGTAATGGTCGCCTGGTGGCCTTTTAGGGCTTTTTCAACACCCAACCGGGCCTCTTTTTGAAATTCGGTTATTTTCCCGTCTAGTTCAGCAACCGTCGCTTCTCTGATGAGAGAGTCCTCTGAGCGCAACGCTTCATAAGCCTTCGCAAGGGCTGCCTGATGGTCTTCTCGGGCTTTCTCAACACCCGACCGGGTCCCTTTTCGAAATTCGGTTATTTTTCAGTCTAATTCAGCAACCGCCGCTTCTCTGAGAGAGTCCTCTGACAGAGAGAGTCCTCTGAGCGCAACACCCTATAAGCCTCCGTAAGGTCCGCCTGGTAGTCTGCTCGGGCTTTCTCAATACCCGTTCGGACCCCCTCAACCCCCAACCGGGCCTCTTTTTGAAATTTGGTTATTTTTTCGTATAGTTCAGTAAGTGCCGCTTCTCTGTTGAGAGAGTCCTCTGAGCGTAACGCCCCATAAGCCTCCGCAATGGCCTCCTTGTGGTCTTCTCGGACCCCCTCAACCCCCGACCGGGTCTCTTTCAGACATTCGGCTATTTTCCCGTCTAGTTCAGTAAGTGTAGCTTCTTTGCTGAGAGAGTCCTCTAAGCGCAACGCATCATAAGCCTCCGCAATGGCCTCCGCAAGGTTCACCTGGTGGTCTTCTCGGACTTTATCAATACCCGACCGGGCCTCTTTTCGAAATTCGGTTATTTTTCCGTCTAGTTCGGCAACCGTCGCTTCTCTGATGAGAGAGTCCTCTAAGCGCAATGCACCATAAGCCTCCGTAAGGTCCGCCTGGTGGTCTTCTCGGGCTTTCTCAATACCCGACCTGGCCTCTTTTCGAAATTTGGTTATTTTTTTGTCTAGTTCGGTAAGTGCCGCTTCTCTGATGAGAGAGTCCTCTAAGCGCAACGTATCATAACCCTCCGTAAGGGCCGCCTGGCGGTCTTCTCGGACTTTATCAATATCCGACCTGGTCTCTTTTCGAAATTTTGTTATTTTCCCGTCTAGTTCGGTAAGTGTCGCTTCACTGATGAGAGTGTCCTTTAAGAGCAACGCATCATAAGCCTCCGTAAGGTCCGCCTGGTGGTCTTCTCGGACTTTCTCAATACCCGACCGGGCCTCTTTTCGAAATTTGGTTATTTTTTTGTCTAGTTCGTTTAGTTCCGTATGCGTTTCTTCACGACTTTGTGTATTCACAGCCAGGGCATATTCTCTAAGTTGTGATTGTAGACTCCTGTGAATCTCGTCCGTGGCCACCGATATAGTTCTATTGATCAAGGCCTTTGTTTTTTGGGTAGTTAAAAAGTCGCCCTCTGTCGGGATGAATCCCCCTTCTGTCGGTTCCAAATTCTTTGAATTTGTCACCCAATCGCAAGAACTACCTGGTCCGTATATACTCATTTTCAATAATGTTGATAATATATATATTACGAACATGCGTTTAATTCTAAATAATTTTCTTAAAATTAATTAATTTGAAATTTCTAGGACAACCGAAATCAGGTAATCGTTCTTCAACTCTCGCCATTTATCATCGAGAATAGAAATCTTCAACTCGTGGATGTGTCCCGATTCCAAAACTTTCATCTCGGGGTGTGGGAAGTCTAAGGTCAGGGTCTCACCATAGAAACAGTCGCTGGCGGGCACGGTTTTCAGTAATGTGGTGGGAGTGCCGTCTACCGTGTTGTACGATGTGTTCACACGATCCAGGTGCACCCCGAGAGTTTTCGTGACGGCGAAGTTCACCGGGGTCGTGCCAACGTGCTCGCCAGGATCAAACACTCCGTCATCGTTGTAAGGGTATGTTATTTTAAATCCTAACAGTGAGCCCAACCCCGGTGAGATCCTTAAACGCCTATCAACGGTCAATGTCGTGAGCCCCGTGGCTTTCGAGATTGCGAGAGTGACTACACCAGGAATCTTCTCCGCGACAAAAGCTTGGAGATCTCCGAAACTCCAAAGACCGTGAGGTACTATAGCATCTGGAGTTCTACGAAATCCTGAGGTCACTGGTTCAGTTATGAGGTAGTTTCCGAAAGCCACAGGGCTTACACCCTCGACTTCTGATGTGAAAAACTCGAGCGTTTCAACGTTTTTCCACCCGACCGTGAACGTGATTGATCTAAGGCCTACCCGGCATTGTCCGCAGCAGTTGTCTATTAATTTTTGAAGTTCACAACTCCCTTTTTGAACATTAGTGATAGTAGCAAACATAATAATATCTTTCAATGGATACAAAAGCATTTAGCTTTAACTCTAATGCAAAGTACGCGGTCGGTGGTAAATACACGCAAAAAGACGTTGTTAACCACCTTGTACACCCAACCGTAACGGTTAGACCGGACAGTGGCTTTGCCACCAATTTCCCTAACACGTTTGAGAAATATGTAGTTCCAAAGACTACTAGTCAAGATGTATTACTAAGATGGGAGTTTTCCCATATGAACTTCTGGCAGAACCAGCTAAATTTCGCTGTATGGTGCGCAACGGCCGGATGCGGAGTTTCGCATCAAGACCATTTAACATCCGAGAATATCATGCTCCGAAGTGTCTACAACTTTCATGTGTATTACTCAATTAGGAGGATTCTCAAAGAACTAGGCATTCCACTGCCTCAAGACGATGGCTGGGATCCCATTTCCAGCGCATACGACCGTAAGGCGTTCGAAAGATTGTGTAGCGAATTTGGGGTATCAAAAGACGCCGACTGGAGACAGAAAGTATAAGCCCCGACCAACAGTTTAGGGTTAGTTCACCTTAAAGGCTTAGTTAGTGGGGAGCGTCTGGATAAAGTTCCAGTATATTTCTCAGGGCTATGGAGCGCTCGAGGGGCCACCCCACCACCAGTTAGAAAAATGGCAACATGGACTAAATATAATTATAAGTTGAATAAGATGATGTTTGGTGCTGAAGTGCTTGGTGGACATGCGTGTAATGATGGTGATTGCCATTGGCTGCCTACTAAAGTAGCCCATGTGGAATACCTAGACCTGGGTGATACTCCACAGATGCGAAATGCTTGAACCACAATTATGTTAGATGAAAGCACTGGATTTACGCAGGGTGGGGTTATTCGTCTCAACGAATCCATTCGCATATACGGATGGGCATTCCTCGCCTCACAGAAGCAAACGCGCAGCGCTATACTTGGTACGGGAACGGCCTTTGACGCACAAAAACAGTTCTTGGCACTTGTCGAGGACGCCATCTCAGCTAAGGTGGACCTCCAGAAGGCGATCCAGAATTATCAAGACGTTTTGAAGACTGCCCGCACCCCGGTAGACTACGCATTTGGAATAGGTCTTTATATGGCGCCGAGCAATATGATACTACGAGACGACCCGGTTGACGGTTACAATAATCAGATCGTAGTCGCAACCACCAATCAAAAAATCGGCCGCAACGGGAACGTGGACACGGGTATCATCAAGCTCCCACCCAAGATGATCGGGCGCGGAGTTGTAAATCCAAATAAATTTGAAAAAGATTTCATAAAACACACAAAATGGATACACCTCCCTCAACACAATCGAACCCAGTACCCCCAATTCGTAAATTGGATGCACCATCGAGTTCCATCAACAATGTTGACACACCAATCGAGATTGGAAGCACAACACACGAGGAGGAGAAATTAGCGCTCGTCGTCGCCCTCGTGGCGATCGGACTATTTACGCTTTGGTTTTAGGAACTCTCTGGCGAAGAATAGTAGGAGACCGGCGATGGCCACGATTAAAGCCCAGGTATTCTCGGCGAGCCATCCGACCGTTTTTGATAATATAGATAACAAGAAGGAGAGGAGACCTCCTATCAAACCAGGCAGCGCGGCAGCCAACTTTCCGGCTAATTTAGCCAGGAGACTGGCGAGGGCTTTTAGTTGTTTTTTTATCCACTCCTTGGCTCCGCCGGATGGCGCGGGTGCTGGTGCGGGTGCTGGTGCTGGTGCGGGTGCTGGTGCTGCACCAGCATTGACAGCTACAAATAGAGACGATATAGATAGAATTAGGGTCGATATAATCATGCTGAAAGCTGCGATGATGGTTAATATCGTGACGCCCTTCTCTCTGAACAGAGTGCGAAGACGCTCACCGAGTGTCGTGTCCTCGTGCAGAACCCTCGAGATTGTTTCGCGGCTCCGACTTAATTGGCCAGAAAGCGTCTCACGGTTAGTCGAAGCAGCCTCCAAGCGAGCTTCTCTTTCGTCCCGCAACGACCGCAGGAGTTTGTTGATCCGCTCGGTAGATTCTCTATCGTCACGGACTTCCCCAAGTTTTCTTTCTTCCAGCGCGATATGTTTGTCCAGCGCCGTGAGTTTGGAGAGGTTATTGACCAGTTCGCCCCGAGTTGTTTGCAGAGCCTTATCGAGTCCCCGGAGTTCGCGAAGAGGTAATGGTGGGTCATATTTCGTGCCGTTCATTTCGTTGACCGTGGTTTCAATTGTGTGAATACCGTCGGTGGCTATACGAGGGACATCGCTGAGCTCGCTCATTTCTATAGCGGCGGCCGTCTGCGCCAGCGTTTCGTCGGTAGACTGTAGGGTTTTTACCATTTGTTGAGGCATCTGCGACCGATCATCGATCACTGCCTCCGAGAGCTCGAGCGAAAGTACTCCATATCGGTTCAAGGAAGAGGCCCCGAGGAACCGGTTCGGGTCGTTCTTGAACGTCAGCAACTTCCAGCTCTTGCCCCATTTAACCCACAGGTCTCCTCTTTTAGTGCTGCGGAACTCCAACGCGGCCTTGATGCCGTGTTTAGACACCTCACTCTCCCACCGTTTCACCAGAGACTCCGTTTTCCTGGGAGGTGCCAGCTCATCCTTGGAGATCCCCGCAGGAATCTCGTCACCTCCCGCCCATGCCGGAGTTTCGGGTGGGGCCTCCCACATATAGCTAACAACACCAGCACCTGAAGTTCCTGGTGTATCTATCAAGGTCGTTTCGTCAACGTCGTCGATGTCATCATCATCGCGGAAATCGTCTCTGCCGATTTCATCCATGTAAATATCGTAATCAGGCATCTTTATAACTTTCTTAAAATTAATTATGTATTAAAGACAAAACCATACGGGTTTAATATAGATTCACTAAATTATGTCTTCGAGTCAATACGGTCGCAAACTCAATCCATACCGCAGACTGCGTGAGCCCCTCGGGGCAAAAGGCGTGAGACAGAGTGTCGTTATTACGAACAACCCATCGACGATCGACCAGAACCAGCAGCTCTTGGTCCGCTTCCCCAACCTCGGAGCTAAAGACGTCATTGTGCCGGGTACTGTTCGCCGCCTCGCTTTCACTATTTCGCTGACGTCGACGGACGAGGACCGAACCGTCGTTCAGAACCTTGGTCGCGCCATCGTCAAGAAGACCATGATAAAGATTTCTGGTAAAGAGGTGATGTCGATCGACGACAGCGACGTCTACCATTGTTATCAGGACCTATGGAAGAAGGCGCAAGAGCGCGAAAACGCTGTCTATCAGGAAATTGACACCAGCAAAAATAAGAACGTAACCAGGCTTAGAATCGGTGCTGCTAACAAGGCAGATAACAACGCGAGCGACAATGGGTCGCTGGCGCCTACGGCAACCGCTTCTACATCCCGCTCGACTTCGAGTTGCTGGAAAGTCACATGCCCTACTATCAGAGCGCTTTGGCTGACCGCCTCGAATACGAACTAACGTTCAACGACTACGGCCGAGTTCTCATAGCCAGCGACATGTTATCGACGTATACGATCGACAATGTTTCGCTGGAGTACGACATGGTCACGATGCCCGAACTCGCGCGATTGATCAGAACCCAGTACGCCGGGCGTGTTGCCATACTTTACGACCGAGTTCTTCGCCATCGCAAGATGACGAAAGACAAAGGCGACACATTGTGGAATATTAACGTCAACGTACCCGCCCGCTCGATGAAAGGTATACTGATGTTGTTCGAGGATGCTCGGTTCGCGTTCGGTGCTAGAAAAACCGACAAATTCTATAACCCCAAAATCACGAAGGTAGAGGTGACGATCGAGGGAGTACCCAATCAACTCTACAGCGCGGGTCTTCGCGCGCACCAGCAGTGGGACGAAGTAAGAAAGCAGTTTGCTGCCGACTCTAAGCGCTCTCCGGAGGTTGCGACAGTTGCCAAAGACCTGCATCTCTCGGCCGTCTCCCTCGCGGATTTCCTGAATACCAAATACGCGTTATGGCTAGACATACGAGCCAGCGACGACGACCAAATACACGCAGCGGACGCCAAGTTGAGAACGCTAGCGAGGGTGTGACGATCCAGATAACCAAAGAGGCAGACGGAGCCGGGCCATTGAACGTGTACTTATATATAATTACAAACGCACAACTCAACATCGAAGATGGCCGATACGTCTCAGCACTCTACTGATTTAATAAAAAAATCATCTAACGATTTATTAATTAATAATTTTGAAAAAAATAAGAAAATTAACAATCAATACCAATTCACGATTGGAGATGCCCACTCTGCCATAATATGTGGCCAGACAGGATGTGGAAAAACGGTTTTCATCCTAGACTTGCTCGAGGGCTCCTACCGCGATGCCTTTCGTCACATTGTGATCCTGTGTCCCACTGTGCGGCACAACGATACTTATCAGCGGCGCCCGTGGATATGGACCGACCCTGAGGTATACGTTATTGACCCCGGTGATAGGCTTCACAATTGGTTGCGTGGTTTATACCAAAAATTCCAGGGTGAGCCCACCCTATACGTGATTGACGATTGCTCGGCCAAGGCGGCGATGACCAAAAAGAAGGACATGCTCTCCGAGCTCGCATTTTCTGGCCGCCATGCTAGGCAAAGCGTATGGATATCCACTCAAAAGTACAACGCCGTCCTCAAGGATCTGCGCGAGCAAACGAAATGGGTCGCCCTCTTTCACTGCAAGGACCGAGACTCATTCGATGACTGTCTTCGAGAGAATCACGTTATCCCAACGCGCGAGGAGCGCCTGGAGGTTCGACAGATGCTTTCGGAAACTAAGCACGCCAAGCTTTGCTAAAGGCTGATCAACCAACTACTTACGAAGTTATCAATTAATTTTATAATTAATTAGCAATTACTGAACAAATGCTGAACAATGCTGAACAATGCTTAGCAATTGCTGAACAATGCTGAACAATGCTGAACAAATGCTTAACAAATGTTGAACAAATGCTGAACAATGGTTAACAATGTTAACAATTTGGTGCTCCGCTGCGAGCTTTGTTGCGAGCATAATGGTGATCATAAGTATCGGGTGGTGCGCTTGGCAATATGTTAAAGTGATGAGACTTGTTAGAATAGTTAAATTAATTTTAAGAAAAATGAACTGCGACGAACTTCTCGATCAGCTAATAGAAGAAACCTCAACTCCGACTGCCAACATAGATAATGATCCGACAGAGCAATCGGAATCAACTCCAACGGCGGTTGGTATTGGGTTGAGTGCAACGACTCCAAATGAAAATGAAAATGCGGCGCGACGAGAGCGGCTAGCTGCGCAGGTTGCTGGGGGACAATCGGAGCATTTGTCAGGTGGATAAGATGTCAGATGCGGAGATCGATAAAATGTATGCGCGATACGAATCTAGGTTAGGTGCGGAGATGACAAAAACTCTCGGATCGGCGGCTATTCATTTGTACGCAACCGCCGTTAGTATACTTCTCCCTATACCAAACACCGCGGGATTGATTGATGATCTAGAGACTGACCCTTTTATAGGTCACACTCTTAGAACAGCCTGCTGCTCAATTTATCACAAGTTTGGAATGTACTTAGCTCCGCTGACTACCGCGTTGACCACGGGTAAACACTGTCAATTTGGACATATATGCCCACGAACTATAAGCCCTAATATTAATATCATAAATGATGACACAAGACACACCCGCGAGAGTGACGGAGTTGAACCCGATTGCTCCAACCCAATCGAACCCGAGTGTTACTCCGCCACTGGATGACATACCGCATATAAAAAATCCCAAAAGACAGGCAGCTGGGCGGGCGGCGGCTGCCACCCGAAAAGTTAAACAAGATAAAATACCCGCCGAGCTTCGAGAGGCTAAACAGTCGTTGCAATCGGGGACGGAGACAGCAAAACATCTGAAGACAGAGTTGAGTACAACAACACCCCCCATTCACGAATTGGAAGCACACTCAACACCCAATCGAGGTTGGGCGAATCCGATTGAACCCAAATTCGTGAATTGGAGTTGGGTTGTTGGTGGTGGTCTGGCAGTTGTTGGTACCCTGTGCGTGTGGAAATACCCCATATTATCGAACAAACAACCAGCCAGTGTTCAGAAGAAAGTTACGAAACACCAATCGCGATTGGATGCGCCCCATTTAAACATTGATCGCGACCCCTTTTATATGCAATAATTATAATGGCTGAACAAGACGGTAAAATGTTAGTGAATGCGCTTTATCAAGCCGTGGTGATATCGGGTTTCAGTATCGGGTATGCTCGACTATCAAAGATGGCCCTAGGATGATCCGCTCCCAAATTGGACTTTACTGCGAGAGACGTAGGGCTCGCGACCTTAGATGTAGCGGCCGCAGTTTGGACCCGATATTATCTAGTTAAAGCTGGAATTCTACCAGTTAATATATGGAAATAAATGGCTTCAATCGCAGTAATAGTAGGTGGTGCGCTTGTAAACGCATTGGCGTTCAGCGGTAGCAACTTTATATTCTCTAAAATGAGAAGCTCGAACGTGGATGAGGAAGGTCGTTAAGCGTCACGATTTAGCTGTAGAACAACTCAATAGCGCAAAGGAAGCGTGGTCGAAAAAACGAACCGCCCATCTTGACTGGGTCAATGAAGAGCTTCGCTGCGAAAATCACGCCGCACAAACTTTTCAGAACGTTGAAGAAGCCAACCGCCAGTAAGCGCTGGTATATCCGCAGAAAAGTGTCGCGCCGCTGGATCGCGAGCCCCAACTTTCAGATTTCTATGTACCGTCAGAGCCCCAAAAAGACCGCGAGATCGCGTTCATCGTCGTGGGAATGGGTGTGGTGGGTCTCGTCGGCTACTATATTCAATCGAGATTTTAAATTAATTATTTTAAATAACTTTTTTATAAATATATATATAGAACGATGTCAGTTGACGAACTTTATTTTGCTATGATTGATGTAGGCTACACTGCCCTTAAACACCGCATAGCTGGTGCAAAGGGTATGATTCGTCTGGCCCGAGATTCTCTCGAGACGTGGCGGGAGGACGAAAAAGCGGCCACCCTTTTCGCAAAGCGGATGTTAGATTCCTCCACCAATCCTGGGGGATTATATTTTCCCAATTTCCTTCAGAACTTAACCCCCAATCGCGATTGTACTTCCAACAAAGGTTTATTATTATCGACGCAGTTACCGGACGATCTGGCGAGGGTATGTTGGAGATTGTCAGATATATTAGAATACATCGCATACGATGAACACACGCAAACTTAATACCAAACTATCGGTTCGTCTAACGCGCAAACTAGCGAACATGTACTATAGCCCCCGCGGCTACTGGAAGGGACTCGCTGCCATCAAGAACCTCGCGGCGGCGACCAAGGTTTCAGAAAACGCTGTCAAGGAATGGCTCAAGAAGCAGGCCATCTGGCAGATCTATTTACCAGCGCCTCACAATATTCCGCGCCCGAAATTCGACGTGCCGGTACCGAACCAAGTTCACCAAGCGGATCTCCTGTTTCTCCCTCACGATCGCGTCGGTCGTAAGACGTACAAGTACGCACTGACAGTCGTTGACGTAGCGAGTCGTTATAAGGGGGCTGAGCCGTTGGCCACTAAAGAGTCTAAGGAGGTGGCCGAGGCTCTCTCCCGAATATATAAGAGGAGTCCTCTCAAATGGCCGAATCTTCTCCAGGTCGATCCCGGCTGCGAGTTCATGGGCGCGGTCTCTCATCTATTGTCTAAGCACGAAGTTTCTGTCAGACGCGGCCGCGTCAACATCCACCGGGACCAGGGGATCGTGGAACGCTTCAATCGAACCCTGACTGAGAGACTGTTCGGACACCAATACGCTAAAGAACTTGTAGACCCTCATTCGCGATCGACCGAGTGGGTGGCCAGACTGCCCGCCGTGGTCTCCGCACTGAACGGAGAGGTGACCAGATTGATAGGTAAGAAGCCCGTAGATGCTATCAAGTTTAAAAGGGTGACGAGTGAGCCCTCTGCCGTCTCGCGCGGGCGACCCGTTGGTTTAGAAGAGCAACGGCTTCTATCGGATATTGACGTCCGGTACCTCTATCAACCGGGAGAGCTCGAAGGTGGTAGCCGCCGCGCGACTGATCCCGTGTGGTCTCTCAATGTATATCATCTGGATCGATCTATTACCAAGCCCGATGAGCCCGTGCTCTACTATTTGGATGATGGGCCATCTCGAGGGTTTGTTCGCGAAGAACTTCTTGCGGTGCCTTCTGACACTAAGCTACCCCCGGATCATCAGAGTCTTTAGTATTCTCTCTCAGAGCTTTTTTTTTTTTTTTACCTATCCTATAGGCTCGGTGTGTAACCCGTCTTCCATCACTCTCCTCTTGTCGTAGTACGCCGAGAGTCCTAATTTTTGTTGACAGTACGTCTTCATCACCCCGTTAATCATTCGGAATCCCCTGTTCTCCGCCATATCCCTACCCCCTTCGAGAGCACTCTTATACCTCCCCCAAGTCAGATCGTTAGATCTCTTCGACATCCCCTTGGCCGAGTGCTTAGATTTTCCATCACCGCTCACGTAGTAACACTTGCTACACAGAGCGATGGCTCTATCCCCTTCGAATTTCAGCTTGAACAGTCCCGCAGTTCTGTTGCTCCACACGTCCCACGCCAACCACTCGGTCTTCTCCTTATTAAACTTTCTCTTCATATTCTTTCTCACCAACGACGCCAGCGTCTTCTCCGACAGCGCGAAGTACATGCTGTCAGTGTCCATCTGTATCAGTTCGAAATCTCCGCGATCCACGTACTTGTCACGTAGTAATACTCCAGCATCCGGAGCTTGGCCAACTGGTAGACCGCTATGCCACACTGAAACGGTCTGTTGATCACCACTCGAGTCTTCCTGCTCGATATCTCGTAAGCCTCCCCAATCTCCTCCAGGTCTTCGAACCACGCCGACCTCAGTGCCCGATCGACAGTCTTCTCATCCTTCGTATATATGGTGTTCAGGTGTCTCTCTTGTGCCTCTATCAGCTTGCCACAACACGCGTTGCCAACCAGTTTGAATATCTCCGCCAACACCGCCTTGCTCTTGTCGACGTCCCCCGTCCGTCTAGCAGCGGTGACCTCTTTAACGAACCATTGAAACGGTTTGCCGGCGTGTAGTCTATCACCCTATGCACCGCCTTGACGATCAGACCGTGCTCCAGATACCACTTTAGCAGCGGGGAGTATATGATCATCTTCTTGGCGGACATTGCCCCCACGAGCTTTCTCTGTCCTTCGACTCTTTTCCTACCGGTCCCGGCCAGGTAGTCCTTCATGTGCTGCGGAACCTCGTTCTCATCGACTTCTCGATTAACGAACAGCGGTGACATTTCCGAGAACTTGTCTCTCAACGTTTCAGGGACCTCTATATCCAACTCCGCAAATCCGAACCACTTTTCACTCCTGACCTTCCTCACGAAACGGTCTATATACGACTGTCTTTCCGGGTCGTCACACGTCCATATCTGCTCCTCACCACACGGCATGTCCTTCGACAGAGTAGATAGGTACAGAGCATTGGCATCGTACCCCAGCACCGCCTTGCACATCTTCTCCTCCCGACTCCCCACCTGACCCCTGATCGTTGACCTTCCAGCCTCGGCGTATCTGGAGAATACTATGGATGGACCACCGACCAATCCCTGCTTCATCATCTCGTAAGTTTCAGACTTCGGTGACCACAGCTCGGGCGTGTCCGCCTTCCCATCGATCGACCCGCGGAGTAGGTACTGAAGGGAAACACCGAGCAGAGATACAGCATCCTTGAGTATGTCCACACCTCTTCCCCTGTAGAACTCCGTCGTTTTAGTCAGAGCCTCCAGGAACGGTCCTACATCCAAGTCGTTGTAGTGTTGCAACCATTCCTTGAACGTCTTCATCCCCTTTTCTCGGAATACCTTCTTACACTCTTTCCACTCGGACAACGACAGTAGGAACTCACCCTTCAACTTCGAGTACCACTCGGGATAGTCTGGCAGCCCCGGATGGTCGAGCTTGTCCGCGCTATCGAACCACTCGTATGGAAAGTGAGACTTTACTGTTTTACAGTCGTACGCCTTAACCCACCGGTCGTACGTGGTACCGGGTGGTCCCAGATACTGGATGATGTCGAGAAATCTAAACTCCGGGGTAAACAGAAACATCGTCGTGCTGGCTCTCTTTCCGACCATCACCTTATTCACGGTGTCCGCCAACTTCTCTACAAAGTACTGCTTGATGAGGTTCAGGTCGTACCTGCTACAGTTGAACCCCACCACCGGGACTTGGTCAATCCAAGAAATAATCTTTGCTTGCTGAGACTTCGATAACATATCTATGTCGGCCGGCAGATACTTCTTCCTAACCCCCTCCCTGATTGCCTTGCCTCTCATCTGCAGCTCGGTCACGAACTTCTCGACTAGCGTGTCGGGATCTCGTTCGCATAGGTGTGTGATCCCTTCATGCATCGTATCCCCCAACGACACCGATATAGGAACGTGCTCGACCTCGAAGGTCAGGTCTTTGGTGGGTCGCGTGGTTTTTGACTTGTCGAGATACGCCTCGAAGTCGTAGACTATCTGGTGGGGGTACAGAGTCGTCTCCTCCTCGCGTAGCAATTGTGGATAGTAGGTATTCACCTCATTCAACCACTCGCACTCCCACATCACCACTAGCTCGTAACCCGCCTTCCTTATCTTGGCGTCTTGAATATTTTCGTCCTCTTGTACAGCGATCTCGCGTTACCTCTCATGCAATGCCTCGGACACCCGTGCCAGTAGCATCCGTGAAACTGAAACACGGTCTCGGTCTCGTGACAGTAACCGTCGACCGGATCACCGGCCACCCACCTCTCACCACCGTGACCGCAGTCGGCGTGATGTATGTGCTTTCCCACCCTCTCCTCTTCTCTGCTCAATAACCATTGAATCGACCTCACACTCGCTGACCCTTAGGATAGAAGAACGCCTTCTCGTAGGCCGACTGTGGTCTCTCTACCCTCTTACCTGGACATGCACCACGGTCTTCCCACCCATGCAGGTGGTCGCGTGCCTGTGCATGTTACACGACTTTGTGAACCGTTGTTGACATCCGGTGCACCCGTACTCGTTCGTCATCTTGCGGAGATTCGTTATGAGGAACGAGTGACCTCCAAACATTCCTATCGTCATTGTCTTCCCCCCAACCACGTCGTAATTTGCCGGAACCTTCATGAGGTACCACACTCCGTCGGCGGTGGGCTCGTAAACGCGAATGCCCAGCTTGAAATGCTCTTCGACCTTCTTAATATCGTCTTACTACCCGGTCCGTTATCGTGCCCGAGGTATTCGCGAGCCAGAGCTCGTGCCTTCCTACAACACCCGTCGGGTCTCTCTCCACGTTGGATGGCTATGCACCTAAACAGACACAAGTAGTCGTCGTACGTGTCGACGGAATACATTCCCTTTTTCTGTCTTAACCAGTCTGGGAGTTTTCCCGCTCCCATGAGAAGTTGTTGTGCGTCGATGATCATCTTCACCTCGACCGATATCCAACGAACGAAGGTCCATTTTGTGTGGTCTATCGACTTTGTCGATGTCCATTCGACCTTTCCTCTCTATCGGATATCCAACTCTCGGCTTTGGCGATCTCGTTTATCCACGGACTGCCCTTTGATTGTTTGTGATAGATCATAGTAGCGTCGGTCTCTATGTTCCTAATACGATACGAGCACGAATACCTCAGGTAACATGCCGTGGTCATCTCTGGGCGAATTTATTCATTATGCGATTAGCGATCTCCCCGTCTACCCCCCTCTCGAAAGTCCATACTATCTTCCTCCTACCACCCCTAGCAACAGTTTCCTAACTTCGGCTTCTTCGGCGAGAATCCTGGGACCACTCCTCCACCAAAGCTCTGGCGATATCTCTCCTCTTCTTGGGAGGTCCCCCCACCAACCCTTGATAAATCTTATTGTAGTACGCCTTGTATAGGGGTTTTCTACGTGCGCTGGGATCTTCTGTAACGCTGCTGCGTAAGCGGTGGCGCGCAGACTGGCCGTCGTCTCGTTTTCCAATTTCTCGGAGCGTTTTTTTCGGATCGGCGGGCAGTCGTTCCGGTCGAAAAAAACCGCACGCCGCAGCCTCTCCTCGTAGACGACGGCTCGCGTGTCACATTATCCTATCTGCTATATCTTTCTTGAGTCTCAAATCTCTTAGGGAAATTCCCCAACTCTTAGCTTGCTCTCTCATTTGCTTTATGGTAGGCATTATACTGATATAACCAATATATTTTTTATCTTCAATAGGGTGTAAGTTTATATTATTCGTAATAAATATATGACAGATTGTTGTAATATACTTAGTATAACTTATGGATAACTTGTCTTTAATAGGGTGTCAGTTTATATTTGTGACAGATTGCTGTAAAATACTGAGTATAACTTATAGATTTCTTATCTTTAATAGGGTGTCAGTTTATATTTTATTCGTAATAAAAGTATGACAGATTGTTGTATATATATACTGAGTATAACATAGGGATTTTTATCTCTAATAGGGTGTATCTTCTCATGTCATAAATATATGGTCTCGCGGTAGTAGTATATAAGAGTCATAATGATTACAAGTTTCGTGTGGAAGCCACCACACGTAGTGGGTGGCTTCCATATAAACTTGTATCATTATGACTCTTATATACTACTCAAATTGTCTCGAAAAACAGCAACATGTTCATAGTAAGAATATTTCTGCCATTTGCTTTGACTTTTTTTTCAATATGTCGTTATATAGTTCATAATAAATGATGGTTATATCAACTGAATTGGTTGATTGTATACTTGTTAGTATGAAGCTGTTATTAATACTATGTAATACTAAATGTATCAACACAAGTCATCAAACACACTTCACATTAGATAGCAACTCGCAATATTTTCGTAATTTTACAAACAAATGCTATAAATTGGCGGCCATATTGGAGTTTTCCCGAATAATTTCTCTCTGAAAAATAGCTACAAAAATATAAACATATTATTTCGCTATTAAATCCATCAAATTGACAGATATAACATCATTAATATCATGTTTGCATAGCAATATGTATGGGTAAGTAATTATGCAAAAAAGGCAATGGCGGCCATTTTGTTTTCAAAATATTAGGCTTACGCTACCGATTTGAAAAGTCTAGCAAGCAGAAATATATACAGTATGTGTCTATGAACACATTGGCACAATTTAGTCCGGTGCGCTCTGATGGTAGCAACAACCCCTAAATAATGACAATGGCTTTAGGCCTAATATGTTAACCGTTACTACGCTGAATTAAATATTGTCGTCTGCTGGAAATATTTTATTTTTAATATTTCTCGACAAAAACTTTGTTTTGACAGCACATGGGAATCGTCTCCAGTGGAGACGATTCTCATGTTTTAGTCAAAACAAGTTATTTGTTAAGAATTAAAGCAAAAATGAAAAACAGCAGACGGCAATTTCCGTCAACAGCGTAGGAAGGGTTAATCCAATATGGGTTAGTGAAAATATACTGTTTTTATAGAAAGAAAAATACCGATATAACGAAAAAAAGTGTAGGGTCGGCGGGAGAAAATAGGGTCGGTCGGGTTAGTGGAAACAAACTATTTTTGTTTACGCCTTATAACTGAAAACATGTTTTATAAATTGTAATACGCAACAGTTACAGGAGGCACGAGGAGTTCAGATTTTATTATCACATCTTTAATTCATTTTAGAGTTTTGTTTCTGCATTTACACATCACTTGGGCAATGATGTATGGACATGAGGATGTGATAACACAGTTAGATCACGTTCGTCCGCATGTACGATCGATTATCCCCTCATACTTGCGGACAAACCGTGATCTAACTGCGGCTTGACAAAACGGAATTTACACTGCAGCATTACCGGTAGTCACTGCTCCGAACAACCATACCCGACTTGGAACTGCCGTTCAGTTTTTCAGTAGCCGATGTCACCAAAATTGCGAAGTATACTTATCCTGCTAAGTATACTTTGAGGGAGAACTTTTCAACTTAAGGATACATTTATTAATTTGTATTGTACTGAATTTGTTACATTATCACAGCCATTTTGGCTCTGATAATGTAATAAATTCAGTATAATAACTCTGCACACTTTTAATCATCAAATATATGCAGTCGTTAGTTTTATATGAAATAATGCATTTTGGGAAAAATAAATGATTACTCCCTCAAAGTGTACTTAGGTACTGGGACATGTGATGGCTACAGCCGTGTTCACATTGTTAACTACAATTCAAACAATTTGTTGGAACTATTTTATGGCGTAAGACCCGTGTTTTTAAAAATACCAACCCGCAAAATATGTGCTGCGACCGATATATGCTCATTTGCATAAACTGGGTCAGACCTCAAATTTGGATGTTGGTTGATAACAGTCTGAAAACGGTAGTTAATAGCCTAGGCACGGGCTTGAAGTTTATATAAATCTATAATTCCAGTTTCAGTAGGTACAAGTAACCGACAGAAATACATGTATATAATTCCTTCCATGCATAGACTCGTAGACTTTTGTAAATCGTTTCCATATACATTGATATGATAAGATAATTCTAGTATATGACATTCTATAAATAATAGTATTGAATACATTAAGTTACCCACCGCATAAGTCGACCTTATAAAGTTACTTACATGTACATGTGTGGAGGACTTACATTTCATCGGGTCACATATTTAGCGTGTCTTGAGAATGACTAAGTTAAACTCATTTGTAATCGCAAAACATTGGCGAATGGTCTCGTTCACTCAGTCATCCATTGTTTTGATTCAAATTCGCATGTCCATCCGGAAGGCGATATCCGGTGACGATACGATAGTGCGATGCCACGATGACGATAGTATGATACTACGATGACGATAGTATGATGCTACGATGAAGACAGTACGATATTACGATGACGATACTACGTATAACATCGTGCTATCGTCATCGTCGCATCATGATATCGTACTATCATCATCATATTATCGTACTATCGTCATCGTAGTATCGTACTATCGTTATATCGTACTATCGTTATCGTGTTATCGTAGTATCGACCCGATAGCGATATTACGATGGCCTAAACGAAACACCGTACATTTGCGAGACTGCGTGGACTTGGATCAGTTGGCACACCAGTGTAGTCAGTCTGTCTATGGTGATACACCAGTGTAGTCAGTATGTCTATGGTGATACACCAGTGTAGTCAGTCTGTCTATGGTGATACACCAGGGGTCCGTTTCACTAAACTTCGTAATTTAGGATCGTCTGGAAATTTCAATTGATTGATTTACATTTATTGAGCATAGGCTGCATGCTCAATAAATGTAAATCCAATAATTGTTTACAAGAAAACATTACTAATGTTAAATTTACAGACTATCATAATTTTGAACTTACGAACATTTTAGTCGTACGAAGTTTAGTGAAACGGCCCCCAGGGGCATAACTATTGGGGCATGGTGTGGTAGGCAGTCAAATATTATCAGATACATGTACACTACCTACTGCGATAATCTTACAATATTTATCAATTCCTTTATTTTAAAACTCTTGAATAGTGTGCTTGACAGCAAGCAGCTTCATTGGCCGAGTCTGTGCTATGCTACAGCTCATGCTCAGACAATCAAAATGCTTGATTGCCAGTAGACATTGCCAATATATGTTAGATAGTTGGTAATCTTGGCAAGATTAACTCGGGTTGTTGTGTAGCTCTCAAGCACACTGGCAACAATTACAAGACAGGCCAAGATCCATGATACGGAGCCCCGCAGGGGACTTGGATTTTTTTGTATTAATTCGTTCCCACGAAATAACAATTAACAATTCCTTCCCACGATATAACAATTCTGTTCCACGAAATCACAATTGTTATATCGTGGGAACAAATTGTTAATTCGTGGGAACGAATTGTTAAATTGAGGGAACGAATTGTTAATTCGTGGGAACGAATTGTTAAGTGGAGGGAACGAGTTGTTATTTCATGGGAACGAATTAATAAAAAAAATAATTATACGTCCCCTGCGGGGCTCCGTACCATGAAAATCTCTGACATGATCATCATAACAAATATTGTTACATTTGTAGTTGTATTGCGCGCTCATGCCTGCCTTCTAACACCTGCTTAAATGGAAATTGATGTAATTCAGTAAGTGGCTCATGGAAACTGGACCCACATATCAACACGTTTACGTAATGTACTAATAATACCTGGAGTGCGTTTTACTAAACTTTGTAAGACTAAACTGATCTAAAGTGCAAAATTATGATCGTCGGTAAATTTCTCATTAACAACAGTGTCTTGTAAACAATTGTTGGATTTACATCTATTGAGCATAGGCTGCAGTAGTATATAGGGATTCAAAATGATACCACCTACCGTGATATAATTTATAACCCTCTATAATACCCCCACCACCCCCGAAAAATAAAAAATTGGTTAACGAGGAAATTGTCCCCCACCACCTCCGAAAAATCCAAAATTGGTCGTGAAAAAAAAACTAATTTTTTCACAGCAAATTTATGAAAAGAGGGAGTCCCAATTATATTGGTGTCATAAATACATCATGTTTTTTTCACGTCCAATTGAACAGATAAATTGAATAGGTTATAATAAAATATTATAACAAAATGGATAATAAAATATGCAACGAATTGGAATCTTGTAATGTCTTTGTTGAAGAATTTTACGATGTTTCTACAGCATTAAAACACTGTAAAATGACAACACTATGCGATATATTTCAGCGTAATTTATTACGATGCGATAAAAACGTTGCATTTACAATATTAAACCGGCAATTATGTCGCCGGTATAAGTATCAAATTTATGTAATGAAGCGACTAAATAGGATCAGAGAAACACTACCGAAACATTATCAAACTAATTTTATAAAACAGTTTAAAATCAAAGATTCGTTTACGGATATGCGTTTCTACGATATCACTTTTAACGAAGAAATTGGAAAATTATTATTAGAAATTGGAAATTGAAAGAAAAAAAACAACTATTAGAGAAAATGGATAATACAATACAATTGGAATTGAAAGTTTTTAATGCCTGTGTTGAAGAACTTTACGAAGAATACGGGGGTTATAGTCCTATATATAAATTCTATAAAATGAGAACACTAGGCGATATCGAATACATGAAATATCAGCGTAATTTATTACGCTCCGATAAAAACGTTGCATTTACAATATTATACCGACAATTATGTGAACTATACAAGAGGCAAATACAAACATTAAGACGGATAGTGTGTATCGGATATGAAACTAAGGTGTATTATTTAAAATTGTTAAAACTCAACGATTCGTTTACGAATATACATTTCTACGATATCGCTTATAAAGATATTGAAAAATTATTATTGAACAAGGACAACAAAAAAATAGCAAAAGCCTCCACTCGTGCACAACACCCCCAGCGACTGGGCAGATTTCTAGCCGGCACCCAGCCACTGGGGTGTTGGGACCTTTCTTAAGCCCACGCATCTGTTGGCTCACAGTTTGGTTTTACGGGTCGCCTTGAACCCCATTGCAAATTCCTCTAATTAAGAGAAACCAGCGAAAGTAAGGAGCGAGCCTATGTGAAAATTTGGTTTCCGAAATTGCAAAGCTCTTAGGCAGAAATCTTTTAGGCCGGCACCTTTGAGCTACGCAAATACATCGCCAAATACACACATATTTATAAACTGCTACCATTAAACAGACGAGACGGACATCATACCGGATCAACAACATAGCACACACGAGATGAGACCAATTGTTGTAAGGTCAACAAACGTATATATACTCATCAGTTTCCTATACAACATACAAATGGTGTGCAAATTATAATTATTTATTAATACCTATTGGCGAAAGAAAACTGGGATGGATCGGTTATTTTATTTTGTTAATTTTATAATTAATTTTGTAAAAAAAAATAATAATTTAAATCTGAACACCCCCTATTATTACATAGTAATTAATTTAAGTTAATTACACGGGTTATTTATAACCGAGTGTTTCAATTACACGAGTTATGTAACTTGAGTTATTTATAGCCGAGTGTTTCAATTACACGAGTTATGTAACTTGATAGCCGAGGGAAACAGACAGTTTCAATTACACGGGTTATGTAAATTAATAGCCGAGTGTATCAATTTACACAGTCGATTACAGTGTAATCCCCGACTGTGTACATTGTCATTGTGATACACCAGTACAACCAATAGTGATTACGGCGTAATTCTCAGTGAAAAACACATGTTGTATAGGTATGTAAATTTGTTTACTGCACCAATATAATTAATTTTTTTTAAAAATTTTTTTTAAAAAAATTATTTTATAATGGTGCGTAACATTTCCTCCGACTTTATTTCCAAGTTTTACCCTAAATTTATCCCAATCACTACACTCAATTTTGGGCATGGTGGCGTGCGCCTTGATTCTTATATCATTTTTTAATTCTTCATATCTCCCCATTTCTTCCACCACGGATTCAAACTCTAAATTGATATTTTCTTATCGGCCAACGCTTTGGACACCATAACGTCGATGCTATTTTTCTTAGACCTAGCGAGAACGGATATTCTATCATGTTTTCTACATTTTTTCTCGAGTTTTCCACCCGCCGCCCTAATTACCATACAAAGTATTCCAGATAAAACTGTAATTCCACTCAAAACCCCTGTAATGGAATGGGAACCGTTACAATTGTAGATAGCGTTGCACAGCAGTCCCCGCACCACTCATTACAGATAAACTTGCCAGAACCGTACTAGATGCTTCAGCCATGTTCGTCGCGCGCTTATATTTGTTAGCGTGTCTTTTTCTATTTGCACATTCTCTAACTAAAATGTCCTGCATAGCGACGATATTATTCAACCTAAAATCTGAACTTCTTTCGATAATTGGATACAGTGTTGATGTAGTGGTATTGAGATTGGATACAGTGTTGATGGATCGGTTATTGACAATTGGAAGCGGTGATTCGTTCATATTTAAATTTTACAAATTTAGTTCAATATATTAGTATTTACACAATAAGTTCAATTAACAATGAGACAATAGTGGAAGAACTCTCTGGGTCACCGATTTTCGTAACAAAGTTAATAACACTACCTTGGGAAAGTCTAATTCGATCATTACCGGCGAACGAAACAATCTTCGAACTATCTCCAGAGATTTTAGTGACTCCAACCCCCCGTTCTTCCCCATCTACTACAATATTTATCGCGACCGCGCCCACAGGTTTACCATTTGGATAACTTCACCTGCAGCTGTCATAGTGTATCCCCCATATTTATTACTCGCTTTGGCACCGAACGAATATATCTAGTGCCCCTCAACCAATGGGCCCCGCTTCTCAGCCCAAACTGTTTATGACACGTTTTGGCGTTTTCATTGTTCGCACTATTCGGCAAGCGCATTGTTTGAGGTATATGCCTCAGTACGAACTCGATTTACTTTATCATCAACCGCAACAAGTGATTCTCATCAATGGCGCGGATAGATTCAACCACTCGGGTTCCAAATAATCCCGCAATCCCCGTCCGATCCTCTGAGCGCAACACCCTATAAGCCTCCGTAAGGTCCGCCTGGTGGTCTTCTCGGACTTTCTCAATAACCGTTGGGGCCTCTTCCCGAAATTCTGTTATTTTTTCTCCTAGTTCAGTAAGTGCTGCTTCTCCGTTGGGAGAGTCCTCTGAGCGCAACACCCTATAAGCCTCCGTAATGTCCGCCTGGTGGTCTTCTCGGGCTTTCTCAATACCCGTTCGGACTTCATCAAGATCCAACCGGGTCTCTTTTTGAAATTCGGTTATTTTTTTGTCTAGTTCAGTAAGTGCCGCTTCTCTGTTGAGAGAGTCCTCTGAGCGCAACGCCCCATAAGCCTCCGCAATGGCCTCCTTGTGGTCTTCTCGGACCCCCTCAACCCCCGACCTGGTCTCTTTCAGAAATTCGGCTATTTTTCCGTCTTGTTCAGTAAGTGTCGCTTCTTTACTGAGAGAGTCCTCTAAGGGCAACGCATCATAAGCCTCCGCAATGGCCTCCGCAAGGTTCGAATGGTGGTCTTCTCGGACTTTATCAATACCCGACCGGGTCTCTTTTCGAAATTTGGTTATTTTTTTATCTAGTTCGGCAACCGCCGCTTCTCTGATGAGAGAGTCCTCTGAGCGCAACACCTTATAAGCCTCCGTAAGGTCCGCCTGGTGGTCTTCTCGGGCTTTCTCAATACCCGACGTGGCCTCTTTTCGAAATTTGGTTATTTTTTTATCTAGTTCGGTAAATGCCGCATCTCTAATGAGAGAGTCCTCTAAGCGCAACGTAAGGGCCGCCTGGCGGTCTGCTCGGACTTTATCAATATCCGACCTGCTCTCTTTTCGAAATTTGGTTATTTTTTCACCTAGTTCGTTTAGTTCCGTTTCTCTGATGAGAGAGTCCTCTGAGCGCAACACCTTATAAGCCGCCTGATATTTCTCAATTTGTGCAGTCGCCGTCAGCACTTCTACTCTAACATCTGATATACTCCTGTGAATCCCGTTTGTGACCTTCGATATAGTTTTATTGATCAGGGCCTTGGTTTTTCCAGTAGTTAAAAAGTCGCCCCTCTGTCGGGATGAATCCACCTTCTGCCGGTTCCAAATTCTTTGAATTTGTCACCCAATCGGAAGAACTACCTGGTCCGTATATACTCATTCTTAAAATTAATTATAATATTGGGCACCTATACTCAATTGGAAATTTCGAGAACTACCGAAATCGGGTAATCGTTTTTCAACTTTCTCGCTTGATCATCGAGAATAGAGACCGTAAATTCGTGGATATGTCCCGATTCCAAAACTTTCATCTCGGGGTGTGGGAAGTCTAAGGTCACAGTCTCGCCATAGAAACAGTCGCTGGCGGGCACGGTTTTCAGTAATGTGCTGGGGGATCCGTCTACCGTGCTGTACGATGTGTTCACCAGGTGCACCCTGAGAGTTTTCGTGAAGGCGAAGTCCACCGGATTATCACCGACGTACTCACCCGGGGTAAACACTCCTTTGTTTGAGGAGCATGTCTCTCTAAAACCGAGTTGAATACCCAACCCCGGGGAGACCACTACCTTATTATCACTGCTGATGGTCACTGTTGCGAGCCCGGTAGCATTCGATACTGTGTGTGAGGTTGATTATACCGTCAAGCTCTGAGTTGACAAAATCTTTGAGCTGTCTTATTCCCCACAGTCCGTGAGGCAGCTTTACACCTAATTGTTGTCCATCCTTCACATAGTAAAACCCTTCACTCTTTTCCACATTCTGCCACCCAACCGTGAAAGTGATTGATCTCAGGTCCACCCGGCGTTTTTCGCAGCAGTTGTCGATTGATTTTTGAAGTTCACAACTCTCTTTTTGAAAATTAGTGATAGTAGCAAACATAATAATATCTTTCAATGGATACCAAAGCATTTAGCTTTAACTCTAATGCAAAGTACGCGGTCGGAGGTAAATACACGCAAAAAGACGTTGTTAACCGCCTTGTACACCCAACCGTAACGGTTAGACCGGACAGCGGCTTTGCCACCAACTTCCCTAACATCTTTGAACAATATAGGCTGCCCAAGATTACTACGATGGAGGCGGTAAACGGGTGGAAAGCAACACCGATGCAGTTTTGGCAGAACCAAATAAATTTCGCTGTATGGTGCGCAACAGCCGGGTGTGGTGTTTCACATAAAGACCATCTGACATCCAAGAATGTCATGCTCCGAAGTGTCTACAACTTTCACGCGTATTATACTATTAGGAGGATTCTCAAAGAACTAGGTATTTCACTACCTCAAGACGACGCCTGGGATCCCATTTCCAACGCATTGAAAGACTGTGTAACGAATTTAGCGTTTCAATAGACGCGGACTGGAGACAGAAAGCATTTCCTACCAGCACCGGCCTCGGGGACGTTCTCATTCGGGGCCAGTCTGGAAATTGGGCACAGACTGATTTTAGACACGATCACCCCGGCGACCACATCGTCAGTCGGAACGCCGGGAATTTTGACCCCGCGACTATGACTTTCGGGTCGGAAGTGTCTGGAGGTCGGCACTGTGGCGAGTTTTCTTGTAAAATGTTACCTCCGAAACTGGCTCACGTCGATTACATACAGCAGGCTGCTGAGGTTCAGGACGCGTGGGGTACATTTATGTTAGATACGGGTCTAGTTTCACGCAGGCCGGGGTTTACTCGCGTCAACGACTCCATTCGCACATACGTCTGGGCCATCCTCGGCGCACAGAAGCAAACTCGCAGTTCATACTGGGCACGGGAACGGCGTTTGATGCACAAAAACAATTCTTAGCACTTGTAGAGGACGCCATCTCAGCTAGGGTGGATCTGGAGAAGGCGATCCAGAATTATCAAGACGTTTTGCAGAATGCCAGCACTCCAGTAGACTATGTATTTGGAATAGGTCTTTATATGGCGCCGAGCAATATGATACTACGAGACGACCCGGTTGACGGTTACAATAATCAGATCGTAATCGCCACCGCCAATCAAAAAATCGGCCACAACGGTAACGTGAACACGGATATCATCAAGCGCACCCCCAACATGATCGTGTTCAACAGTGTTGTAAATTCAAATAAATTTGAAAAAGATTTCATAAAACCCCCAAAACACAAAATGGATACACATCCTTCAACACAATCAAACCCATTACCCCCAATTAGTAAATTGGATGCACCATCGAGTTCCCCCAATCCAATCATCAACAGACCAATCGCGATTGGAGAAACACCAATCGAGCTTGGAAGCACCACACACGAGGAGGAGAGATTAGGGCTCGTCATCGCCCTCGTGGCGATCGGATTATTTACGCTTTGGTTGTAGGAACTCTCTGGCGAAGAATAGTAGGAGACTGGCGATTGCCACGATTAAAGCCCAGGTATTTTTGGCTAGCCATCCGGCCGTTTTTGATAATATAGATAGCAAGTAAGAAACGATACTTCCGATCAGTCCAGGTAGTGCGGCAGCCGCCTTTTCGGCTAACTTAGCCAGGAGACTGGCGAGGGCTTTTAATTGTTTTTTTACCCACTCCTTGGCTCCACCGGATGGAGCGGGTGCTGGTGCTGGAGCTAGTGGTGGCGCCGCACCACCAGTAAAAGCTAGAACTATGGTCGATATAGTCATGCCGATAGCAACGAGGATGCTTGCTATCGTGACACCCTGCTCTCTGAACAGAGTGCGAAGACGCTCACCGAGTGTCGTCTCCTCGTGCAGGACCCTCGAGACTGATTCGCGGATCCGACTTATTTGTGTGCGGAGAGCCTCACGGTTAGCCGAAGCGGCCTCCAAGCGAGCTTCTCTTTCGTCCCGCAAAGACCGCAGTCGTTCGGCGATCCGCTCGGTAGATTCTCTATCGTCACCGGCTTCCTCCAGTTTTCTTTCTTCTAGCGCGATATGTTCATCCAGCGCCGTGAATTTGGAGAGGTTAAGGACCAGTTTCGCCCCGGACCGTTTGTGTAGAGCCTTATCGAGTCCACGGAGTTCGCGAAGAGGTAACGGTGGTCATCGTTGAGTATTTCCCCCAATTGCGATTGGACGCTGAACGTGGTCTCCATCGTGTTAATAACGTCGGTGGCTATTTGAGGACCTCGCTGAGCTCGACCGTTTCTATCGCGGTGGCCGTCTTCGCCATTGTTTTATCGGTGTCCTGTAGGGCCTCTACAGCGCGGTCGGCATAATTGTTTTACCCACGCGTCCAATCTGGAAATCCTAGTTTCGTTTCTTATGATTTCACCACCGCCCCGGTTTCCTGCAATGGTGTTTAGCGATAGGGTTTACCGGTATTCATGTTGATGATCGGGATATTTGATGATTTTAGTCGCAATCTACCGTTCAGATCCAATTCGAATTTGGAGTAGTTCGCGACCGACAGACGGGACCAGACCTTTTTCTATCAAACTGTTGTAGTAGTCGTTTACAGCTCCCTCGAGTAATTCCCGACTTTGACCAACGCTGCTGGTAGCGCCACCTATTTCCTCCAATTCACTAATTGGAGGGGTGTTTTGTCGAAGGTTGTGATGGAATCCTCGAAGCTATCATCATCATCATAATCAATCGACGTAATCGTCTCTGCCGATTTCATCCATGTCAGCATCGTAATCAGCCATCTTTAATAATTTGTTTACAAAATTAATTAATTATGTATTAAAGACCAAAACCATACGGGTTTAATAGTTTCAATAATTTTGAAAAAAATTAATTATGTCTTCGAGTCAATACGGTCGCAAACTCAATCCATACCGCAGACTGCGTGAGCCCCTCGGGGCAAAAGGCGTGAGACAGTGTGTCGTTATTACGAACAACCCATCGACGATCGACCAGAACCAGCAGCTCTTAGTCCGCTTCCCCAACCTCGGAACTCACGACGTCATTGTGCCGGGTACTGTTCGCCTCGCTTTCACTATTTCGCTAATAGACTAGTAAATCTATGAGATTCTGGCACCTAACCCACCACAAATTGTAAAAGTTTTTTTTTCTTCACAATACATTTTAGAGAGGTCCCTAGAACAACATATTCAAAATCTAACCAAAATCTACTTCGGGAAAGATGTCTAATTTGCATAAATCCAAGATTGGCCGCCATGAAAATTACACTATTTCAGAAATGTGTATATCGCTGCATCTACTTGGCAGATTAATGTGATTTTTTAGTCAATGCCTATAGTATATAGAGTGGCCAATCAAATGGAATTAGTTTCATGAAGTTCAAAGGTCAAATTATCATATCAAGGTCAAGGTCAAGCAGGGGAAAATCACCATTTACGGCCATTTTGGCCATATGTTTGCATATCTCTGTTTCTAAATTGCCGAATAAGACACTGTTTTGCTCTGTCATGATACTGCTAAGTACAGGCCAAACATAATGGATCAGTTTTACGAATTTCACATATTACGTTCGTGCATCAAGGTCAAGGTCAAACACAAGAAATTATATTTTAGGCTATCTTTCTCATGTGTGTGTGAGTCTTTCCTTTTATATTCCGCGGATTAATTAAGATATTATCGTGGTATCTATTGATAGTCTCAAAGATGTCCAATCCTATGTAACTGGTTTAATGACTTTGGGTTTAGTTCTCGGACTAAAGTCAAGGCCAAACACTAAGCAGTAGTTTTGTTAGGTTAAGTTCTCGGACTAAATTCAAGGTCAAACACTAAACAGTATTCTTTTCAGCCGTTTGTGAAATTTTCATATTGTTTTAAACAAAACATATAGACCATTATAGACATATATCATAAACATAATTGTATCAACTATGTTTTCATAAGTTGTGGTGCCGCAAAAGTCAGCGGCTGATTCACATAAGCAGCAAGAAAACAACAACAACAAAACAGTGTCAATAAGAATGAAATTCAAAGAACAGATTTCTGTTTGTAGTTCTGCATGCTATCCAGTACTTATAACTGAGATCAATGGGAAGCATAATGTTGTGACATTCACTACTACTGCCTCTAAAATTCTCTACGATTTCCACCAACACTCTGAACACAATGACGAGATTGAAGAGAAGATGATATTGATATAGGCAGCAGCCAACTTGATCAAGAGTGACATTAGATCCATCATACAATCCAAAGACAATATCCAACCACTGAAGATATGAATGCTGAAAATGCTATAGACTTTCTACCCGAGTCACTCCGTACACTATTACATGTTCTCTTTTCAGGAACAAAGTCAGCCATAAAGGCTGCATCACTTGGACAGGCTATCATCCAAACAGCACGTCCACGGGTTATATTATGTCCTCTACAGCTAGGTCTTGGTGTGCAACTTCACCATCATTTTGTTTTCTTCAAGATTTCTGATAGATTCTTTAAATCACCATGGCTTTTGTTGTTCGTATTCAGAGGTTCAGTTCTTTGAACGAAGTGCTTCAGTGTCACAGGGTACAGATATTCACAATCTTAAAGCAGACCAGGTTGTTCAATATGCTGCGGACAATGTGGATCACAACACAGTTACCATAGACGGCCGAGGTACTTTCCATGGTTATGGGCATGATTGCTACTGTTACACCTGGAACCAAAAGGAGTTACAGCGTTGCTCGCAATACAGTATCTACCGAGGAAATACTATCTATCGGACAAGTCAACATCAAGTATTTTAAAGCAGGTCCTCAGGGCATCAGCTCACTGTCATACCAGCCACTAGCACTACCTGATGCAGAAGACTCAACCTCCGGTATTGATGCTCTTTGGAAGGCCTCACATGTACTGCGTCCCATGAGGCCAGGATGGTCTGGTTTGATGCAAATGGTACAGAAGGGAAATCACCCAGGACAGTCTTCCGTGCTGTACCTTCCTATGATTGACATGAATGCAAGCGATGTCAGCTGTGTGTATTCAACCTTAAACTATGTATCCTCCCATGCCAAGAGGCATGATGTCACACCAATTTCTAACCTTTGACCAGCCCGCTCTGGTGGAAGGCGTTTCAGATTAGAGAAAGCGAGCCTGAAGATAGTGACCTCCATTCCATTGTACTACGCCTTGGAGGCTTCCACACAATATGGGTTTCCTTGGGCAGCATAGGCCATATAATGGCTGGGTCTGGTCTTGAAGATGTTCTGAGCAACTTTTTGCCGGCAATGTAGTCAGCCATATATTGTCAGGAAAGGCTGTTGAACGAGCTACCCGGGGTCACTCATTAGTCAATGCCACACTGAATGCAATGTCTAGTGTCCAAAGCCTTCCACACAGATATGTCTGCCATCCATCAGTTCCATGACCTGAAGAGCAGTGAACAGACATGTTTCACTGAACACATACATCAGTCAGCTCGAGTTGATAATGGACCACAAGATGATAAGGATGGACAGCCAAGTACATGCACAACAGATGTAGACATACATAAACCATAATTACTGGAGCAACTTGCCGGGATTTATGATGATGTCACTGCTGGAAGCCTTCCGATCGCCGATTTACAAACATCACCTCAAATTCAGCAGTTCAGTGATAGTTTATTGGCTATGAAGAACTCACTACATGCATCCAAAAATTCGAACTTGTGGCTACAATACATGGACATGATGGACATACTTAGAACGTTCATTAAATCAGAGAGAATGGGTATTTGGAACTTGCAGTTGCAAGCAATGCATGATATGCTGCCTTATTTGGCTGCAAGTGGCCACAATCTGTACACAAAATCTGTGTATATATACCTTCAAGATATGATGAAACTCGAGGTACTACATCCAGCAGTGTACACACATTTCATGCAAGGTTACCACGTGGTGCGTCGCAGCAATCGTTTCTGGGCAGGAATATCAGTCGACCTAGCCATTGAGCAAATACTAATGAAGTCTGTCAAGTCCACAGGTGGATTGACCAGAGGCAGGGGGATGTCCGAGATACAGCGACTGGTCTGGTTGATGTCTAGACCCCACCTGCCTGGAGATCAACAACACGATGCAGGAGTTCTCCTCTGTATCATACAGTACAAGTGAGCAACACAAGGAGGCCACACCAGCAAGGATAGAGAGGGACATGAAGGACACTAATGTTCTTATGACCTATCTTACCGACAGAAGCCCCTTCAGTACAGATCTCACGTTGCACAATATTACTACAGGAGTCACTGCCGAGGACAGAGTCACAGCCCACAGGGCAAAAGCAGTTGGAATGACAATAGTAGAGGCAATGGTGGGTAAACAGGTGATGGAACATTCTTTCAAGAAAAAAGACCAGATAGTCACAATGGCGTCTACTAATTCAGTCAAGATAAGAGATGAATTCATAAGTATCGACCCACAACTACTATTCCAGAGACTTGTATCAGCAGGAATTGGTAATGAACAACTTCCAGACATATTCCAGTACGAGCTGTCAAGCTATCCTCCTGCCTTATTTGACATGAAACATTTGATGAGAGCTGCTAATAAACCAGTATTAGCAGATGCTATGTGGCGCTCATACCCCAAGATCTCACAGGTCCACCAGCAGATGACTGTGTGTATGTTGTTGATGGTGGTGCACTACTCCATAGAATTCCATGGCAAAAGGGTAGCTCATACGATGCCATATGTCAGAGGTATGTGGCATATGTGATGCAGCACTATGGAAAGGCTACTGTCGTGTTTGATGGATATGAGCATGGACCATCAACAAAAGACAACGCTCACCTTAGGAGATCTGGAGAGAAAATGACAGAAGTTCATTTCACTGGATCGACACCCATGAATGTACCGAAAGACGCATTTCTTTCAAACACCAAGAACAAGCAATCCTTTATCAACCTTCTCGGTAAAGTCCTTGAACAAAACGGTTGCCATACACGATATGCCAGAGGGGATGCAGATGTACTCATTGTTCAGACAACTCTGAAACAGGCATCAACTGTCAATACGGTGCTTGTGGGCGATGACACAGACCTGCTGATCCTCCTTTGCTACCACATGCCCATTGACTCTGCCCATGAGATATACTTCCAGCCGAAACCAAAGCAGGGACACACAAGTTACCACGCTGTTGGAACATAAAGCTCACAAAACAGATTCTAGGTACAAATGTATGTGAGAACATCCTCTTTGCGCATGCCTTGTTAGGATGTGACACAACATCAAGAGTCTTTGGAATTGGTAAAGGTGTTGCCCTGAAGCAGTTGAAAGGCAGTGCAGACTTCAAAGTCCAGGCAGAAATGTTCAACAAAAGATTGGCTACATCTGAAGGAATTGCATCTGCTGGCGAAAGCGCACTGGTGAGTCTATACAGTGGAAGTAAAAAAGGAGACACGTTGGATCAACTGAGGCTGCACAAGTTCCACCAGAAAGTACGTTCCAGCAGTTCCATTGTTCAGCCCCAGACATTGCCCCCAACGTCTGCAGCAGCTCGCTACCACAGCTTCAGGGTATATCACCAAGTGCAGACATGGAGGGGATATGATGTATTACCCACTGACTGGGGTTGGAAAGCGTCTGGTGCAAGCCTCATTCCAGTAATGACAGACAAAGATGTAGCGCCAAGGGCCTTACTGGAAGTCATCAGATGCACCTGTAAGGCAGGATGTTCGACGATGAAATGTTCCTGTCGCAAGGCGGATCTCGACTGTTCGACTGCATGTGGCGAATGTCGTGGTGTGTGTGCCAATATCTCAGCTGTTGATCAAGATGCCTCTCCTCTTGATAATGATGGTGATTAAACAGTGTGTTCCTAGTACATCAAACTGTATGTAGATGTGTAGGTGTGATTATAGTGTTATGCAGAACCTCTGAAGTAGAACATCAACAACTGTGGATATTTATAGTATAGCAAGTCAAATTCAACCCTAATTTAGTTTATGTATATGCCTTAATGATTTTTTTCTTTTCAAATTTAAAGAAAGAAAGTGTATGCCATGTAACACTTAAATGTGAAACAACTGAGGGTGATGGTTTATACAGAATTTATGTGATTTACAATGCACATTCTCTTATAAATAATGACATATTTAGAGTTGGTTTAAGCTTCTGTGATGCAATAAGAGAAATATGGCCAAATTGTGTGTTATACCGGTATATCTCCTGATCACATACAGAGCAAGCTGATGATTTAAATCGTTCATTAGATGCATTACAAGTGTTTCACCGACATGTTACAACCAGTGTATCCCTTGATCAGACTGTGCGAATGGGCAGCAGGCTGTTCTGGGTCTACACTTGTCGCAAACACTTTTGAATTAGTTTAAAGGTGTGTCACATAATTGGTGTTTAATTGTATTGATGATTTTGTACACTTTATATATACCAATCGAAGTAGACTGCAATATACCATATATACCCTAAATATTCGGACGCCATAGCAAATTGTTGTAAGTGGCACAAACCTTGAACTGTTTGAATATGTTGCCCATTCATGATTGTGATATCCAATACCAATTGTGGTATCCAATAATCCAATTTTGGAGCAGGCTTGTCTGGGTCTACACTGTTTGCTCAGACACTTATGTCTGAATAATTAGGGTAATTACGGTGCCAGGTGTATTGAAACTATCAGGACAATATAAGCACTGGCATAGTAATTTAGTTGTCATAATTATTTGACTTTTGCCTATATATATGTGTGTTTCTTTGGAGCAAATTTTTATAAACGGCTGAAAATAATGTGTATTTTGTTCTGTTTGACATTGGTCAAACAACTTGACTCCAGAAGTTCATGATTGGACATTACATGCACGATAAGAGACTATCACTTCATCCCATTATATTAAAGTGGTATGCAACAATGTTGTTTTAATATAAGCTACACTGTAGACAATGATCAAAACAACATTGAACATGTATATCACACAATGTAGAAGCAAAGACGTGGATTTGTATGTCAAAATGGCTGCAAATAGTGGTTTTCAGGTTTGACCTTGACCCTGTTCCAAGAACTTGAAATGCAAGGTTCATGAAACTGATTCCATTTGATTGGCCACCTAGGCCAGTATCATGATATATGTTAATTTCGAAGCAGAAATACGCAAAACTATAGCAAATATGGTTGAAAATAGTGATTTTCGTGATTGACCTTGACCTTGACACATGAATTTGACCTTTGAAATTCATGAAACTAATTACATTTGAATGGCCACTCAATGTACTATAGGAATTGACTAAAAAATCACATTAATCTGCCAAGTAGATGCAGCGATATACACATTTCTGAAATAGTGTAATTTTCATGGCGGCCATCTTGGATTTATGCAAATTAGACATCTTTCCCCGAAGTAGATTTTGGTAGATTTTGAATATGTTGTTCTAGGGACCTCTCTAAAATGTATGGTGAAGAAAAAAAAACTTTTACAATTTGTGGTGGGTCCATCGCTAATTTGACTAGACTATAACGTCGTCGGACGCGGACCGAACCGTCGTTCAGAACCTGGGTCGCGCCATAGTCAAGAAGACTATGATAAAGATTTCTGGTAATGAGGTGATGTCGATCGACGACAGCGACGTCTACCATTGCTATCAGGACATGTGGAGGACGGCACAAGAGCGCGAAAACGCTGTCTATCAGGGTATTGACACCAGCAAAAATAAGAACGTAACCAAACTTAGAATCGGGGCTGCTAACAAGGTAGATAACAACGCGAGTGACAACGCGGTCGCGGGCGCTTACGGCAACCGCTTCTACATCCCGCTCGACTTTGAGTTGCTGGAGAGCCACATGCCCTACTATCAGAGTGCTTTGGCTGACCGCCTCGAATACGAACTAACGTTCAACGGCTACAGCCGAGTTCTCATAGCCAGCGACATGTTATCGACGTATACGATCGACAATGTTTCGCTGGAGTACGACATGGTCACGATGACCGAACTCGCGCGATTGATCAGAACCCAGTACGCCGGGCGCGTTGCCATACTTTACGACCGAGTTCTTCGCCATCGCAAGATGACGAAAGACAAAGGCGACACATTGTGGAATATTAATGTCAACGTACCCGCCCGCTCGATGAAAGGTATACTGATGTTGTTCGAGGATGCTCGGTTCGCGTTCGGTGCTCGAAAAACCGACAAATTATATAACCCCAAAATCACGAAGGTAGAGGTGACGATCGAGTGAGTACCCAATCAACTCTACAGCGCGGGTCTTCGCGCGCACCAGCAGTGGGACGAAGTAAGAAAGCAGTTTGCTGCCAGCTCTAAACGCTCTCCGGAGGTTGCAGCAGTTGCCAAAGACCTGCACCTCTCGGCCGTCTCCCTCTCGGAGTTCCTGACTACCAAATACGCCTTATGGCTAGACATGCGAGCCAGCGACGACGACCAAATGCACGGTAGCGGACGTCAAGTTGAGAACGCTAGCGAGGGTGTGACGATCCAGATAACCAAAGAGGCTGATGGAAATGGCGCATTGAACGTGTACTTATATATAATTACAGACGCACAACTGAACATCGAAGATGGTCGATCTAACGATTTATTAATAAAAAACTCATCTAACGATTTATTTAATAATTCTAAATAATTAATTAAATATCAATACCAATTCACGATTGGAGATGCCCACTCTGCCGTAATATGTGGGCAGACAGGATGTGGAAAAACGGTTTTCATCCTAGACTTGCTCGAGGGCTCCTACCGCGATGCCTTTCGTCATATTGTGATCCTGTGTCCCACTGTGCGGCACAACGATACTTATCAGCGGCGCCCGTGGATATGGACCGACCCTGAGGTATACGTTATTGAGCCCGGTGATAGGCTTCACGATTGGCTGCGTGGTTTATACCAAAAATTTAAAAATTTCAGGGTGAGCCCACCCTATACGTGATTGATGATTGCTCAGCCAAGGCGGCGATGACCAAGAAGAAGGACATGCTCTCTGAGCTCGCATTTTCTGGCCGCCATGCTAGGCAAAGCGTATGGATATCCACTCAAAAGTACAACGCCGTCCTCAAGGATCTGCGCGAGCAAACAAAATGGGTCGCCCTCTTTCACTGCAAGGACCGAGACTCATTCGATGATTGTCTTAGAGAGAATGACGTTATCCCAACGCGCGAGGAGCGCCTGGAGGTTCGACAGATGCTTTCGGAAACTAAGCACGCCAAGCTTTTGCTAAAGACTGATCAACTAACTGCTTACGAAGATATCAATTAATTAATTAGCAATTACTTAACGCTCGTTAGTAATTGCCGAGTAAATGCTTAACAATTAATTTTATAATTTTCTTAAAATTAATTAGCAATTACTGAACAATGCTTAGCAATTGATGAAGAAATGCTTAGCAAATGTTGAACAAATGCTGAACAATGGTTAACAATGTTAACAATTTGGTGTTCCGCTGCGAGCTTTGTTGCGAGCATAACGGTGATCATAAGTATCGGGTGGTGCGCTTTTATTATTTTAATAATTTTGAAAAAATTAAGAAATAAATATGTTAAAGTGATGAGAGTTGTTAGAATAGTTAAATTAATTTTAAGAAAAATGAACTGCGACGAACTTCTCGATCAGCTAATAGAAGAAACCTCAACTCCGACTGCCAACAATAATGATCCAACAGAGCAATCGGAATCGGGGGTTGGTATTGGGTTGAGTGCAACGACTCCGAATGAAAATGAAAATGCGGCGCGACGAGAGCGGCTAGCTGCGCTGGTTGCTGGTGGACAATCTGAGCATTATCTCGGTAGGCGTATCTCAGTTTTTCAGGTGGATAAGATGTCAGATGCGGAGATTGATAAAATGTATGCGCGATACGAATCCAAATTGGGAGCAGAGATGACAAAAACTCTTGGATCGGCGGCTATTCATATGTACGCTACCGCCGTTAGTATATTTCTCCCTATACCAAACACCGAGGGGTTGATTCACGATCTAGAGACTGACCCTTTTATAGGACACACTCTTAGAACAGCCTGCTGCTCAATTTATCATAAGTTTGGAATGTACTTAGCTCCACTGACAACCGCGTTGACCACGGGTAAACACTGTAAATTTGGACATATATGCCCACGAACTATAAGCCCTAATATAAAATATAATTTTGAAAATGATGACACAAGACACACCAGCGAGAGTGACGGAGTTGAACCCGATTGCTCCAACTCCGCCACTGGATGACATACGGCATATAAAAAATCCCAAAAGACAGGTAGCTGGGCGGGCGGCGGCTGCCACCCGAAAAGTTAAACAAGATAAAATACTCGCCGAGCTTCGAGAGGCTAAACCCCAATCGAGATTGGGGTTGCAGCCAATTAGTGAATTGATGGGGACGGAGACAACAAAACATCTGAAGACAGAGTTGAGTACAACAACACCCCCAATTCACGAATTGGAAGCACACTCAAATTCCTTGAATTTGTCACCCAATACCAACTGCCGTTGGAGTTGGGCGAATCCGATTGAACCAAAATTCGTGAATTGGAGTTGGGTTGTTGGTGGTGGTCTGGCAGTTGTTGGTGCCCTGTGCGTGTGGAAATACCCGAAAAAACAACCAGCCAGTGTTCAGAAGAAAGTTACGAAACACCAATCGCGATTGGATGCGCCCCATTTAAACATTGATCGCGACCCCTTTTATATGCAATAATTATAATGGCTGAACAAAATGGTAAAATGTTAGTGAATGCGCTTTATCACGCCGTGGTGATATCGGGTTTCAGTATCGGGTATGCTCGACTATCAAAGATGGCCCTAGGAGGAACCGCTCCCAAATTGGACTTTACTGTGAGAGACGTAGGTCTCGCGACCTTAGATGTAGCGGCCGCAGTTTGGACCCGAGATTATCTAGTTAAAGCTGGAATTCTACCAGTTAATATATGGAAATAAATGGCTTCAATCACAGTAATAGTAGGTGGTGCGCTTGTAAACGCATTGGCGTTCAGCGCTAGCAACTTTTTATTCTCTAAAATGAAAAGCTCGAACGTGGATGAGGAGCGTAAGCTTCACGATTTAGCTGTAGAACAACTCAATAGCGCAAAGGAAGCGTGGTCGAAAAAACGAACCGCCCATCTGGACTGGGTCAATGAAGAGCTTCGCCGCGAAAATCACGCCGCGCAAACTTTTCAGAACGTTGAAGTAGCCAACCGCGAGTACGCGCTGGCATATCCGCAGAAAAGTCTCGATCCAATGGATCCCGAGGCCCAACTTTCAGATTTCTATGTACCGTCAGAGGCCCAAAAAGACCGCGAGATCGCGTTAATCGTCGTGGGAATGGGTGTGGTGGGTCTCGCCGGCTACTATATAAAATAAATAATTAATTAATTTTTTATTTTTTTTTATAAAAATATATATATAGAACGATGTTAGTTGACGAACTTTATTACGCTATGATCGATGTAGGCTACACTGCCCAAAAACATCGTTTACCTGGTGCAAAGAGTATGATTCGTCTGGCCCGAGATTCTCTCGAGACGTGGCGCGAGGACGAAAAAGAGGCCACCCTTTTCGCAAAGCGGATGTTAGATTCCTCCGAGTTAGATTCCCCAGAATTCCCTCTCCTGTTCCAACCCAAACGCGATTGGGGCTGCAGCGAAACTTCCAACAAAGGTTTATTATTAACGACGCAGTTGCCGGACGAACTGGCGAGGGCATGTTGGAGATTGTCCGATATATTAGAATACTTCGCATACGATGAACACGCGCAAACTTGATACCAAACTAAACGCGCAAGCTGTCGAATACATACTATAGCCCACGTGGCTACTGGAAGGGACTCGCGGGCCATCAAGACCTCGCGGCGGCGACCAAGGTTTCAGAAAACGCAGTCAAGGAATGGCTCAAGAAAGCAGGCCATCTGGCAGATCTATTTACCCCGCGCCTCACAATATTCCGCCGCCCGAAATTCGACGTGCCGGTGCCGAACCAAGTTCACCAAGCGGATCTCCTGTTTCTCCCTCACGATCGCGTCGGTCGCAAAACGTACAAGTACGCACTGACAATCGTTGACGTAGCGAGTCGTTATAAGGGGGCTGAGCCGTTGGCCACTAAAGAGTCTAAGGAAGTGACCGAGGCTCTTTCCCGAATATATAAGAGGAGTCCTCTCAAATGGCCGAATCTTCTTCAGGTCGATCCCGGCCGCGAGTTCATGGGCGCGGTCTCTCAGCTATTGTCTAAGCACAAAGTTTCTATCAGACGCGGCTTTATCAAGTCTAAAAAGGTGACGAGCAAGCCCTCTGCCGTCTCGCGCGGGCGACCTGTTGGTTTAGAGGAGCAGCAATCGCCGATTGCGCTTCCATCGGATGTTGACGTCCGGTACCTCTATCAACCGGGAGAGCTTGAAGGTGGCAGCCGCCGCGCGACTGATCCCGTGTGGTCTCTCAATGTATATCATCTAGATCGATCTATTACCAAACCCGATGAGCCCGTGCTCTACCATTTGGCTGATGGTCCATCTCGCGGTTTTCTTCGCGAAGAACTTCTTATGGTACCTTCTGACACCCAGCTGCCCCCGATTACTTAAATCAAGAGAGGTTCTGTATGTATTCCGTCTGGTAACACGCGTCTTTTATCGTAGTATGCCGAGAGTCCTAATTTCCGTTGACAGTACGTTTTCATAACGCCGTCTTTCATTTTAAATCCTCTATTTTGTGCTACATCTATAATGTGTTTTCCATCTTCTGTAGTTTCACTTAGTACTCGTTTATATCTATCCCAATTTAAATTGTTAGTTCTCTTGGACATTCCTTTCGCAGAGTTTTTATTAATTTGTTCCAAATTATCTTTAGAATAAAATTTTTCTACGAAATAACACTTACTAGATAACGCTATCGCCCTATCTCCGCTGAATTCCATTTTAAAAAGTCCTGGCTCTCTTTCGCTCCATTTATCCCAAGCCAACCATTTCTTTTTTTCTTTTTCAAACTCGTCTAGTAAGTTAGGTCTAATCAATTCCTCTATCGTTTTCCCACTAACTCCTATATACATACTATCCGTGTCCATCTGTATTAATTCAAAGTCTTCTCTTTTCACGTATTTGTCTAGAAATTCGTAGTAAAATTCCAACATTCTCAATTTAGCTAGTTGATAAACCGATATTCCACAGTGGAAGGGGCTCTTTATTGCACACCGGGGTTTTCGAGAAGATATTTCGTACGCATCTCCTATCTCTTCCAAATCATCAAAGAATGCAGATCTTAACGCTTTGTCAACACAGGTTTCGTCTTGTGTATATGTCGTATTTAAATGTCTCTCTTTTGCCTAATAATTTCATTATATCCGCTACTGGTTTCTTATTTGGTTCTACATCGCCTGTTCGTCTTGCGGCTGTAACTTCTTTTGCGAACCATTCGAAAGGTTTACCACTAATATAATCTATAACACTATGAACTCCCGTTATTTCTAGGCCGTGTTTTAAATACCATTTCAATAGTGGCGCGTACAGCAGTACTTTGGTGGCCGACATAGATCCCACCAATTTTCTTCCATTTCTTCTAATTCTTCCAGTATCTTCCAAATATTTTATCATGTGTTCTGGAACCTCATCAACATCTACTTCTCTGTTTATAAAAAGTGGAGACATTTCAGAAAACTTATCTTTTAAGTTGTGTGGAACTTCTATATCCACCTCCGCAAACCCAAACCAGTCTCCAGATAAAACTCTTTTACAAAACTTTTTAATAAATTTAGGATTATGTGGGGTATCTATATGGTGTATAGTTTCTCTCCCACACGGCATATCTTTATTTAACGTAGATAAATATAACGCGTTTGCATCATACCCCAAAATAGCCTTGCAAGGTTTGTTAATTCCATTTGATCCAAATGAGGAAATAGATCTAATATTTGAAAACACGGCTTCTGCATAGCGTGTAAATACGATTGATGGACCCCCGACTAGAGCGTCTTTCATCATTTTGTATGTTTCTTCTTTTGGTGCATATAGAGCCCCCCTCCGGTATAGATTTTTGTTCTTTAATGGTTCCTCTCAATAAATATTGTATAGCCACACCCGGTAGTGTTACCGCATCTTTGAAAATATCCACACCTCTGTGTTTATAAAAGTCACACATTTTTTCCACCGCTTCTAGGAACGGTGCTACATCTAAATCGTTCTAATATTTCAACCAATCTCTGAAAGTTTTCATATTCTTTTCTTTGAAAATTCTACGACATTTACTTAATTCTGTTTCATCTAGTAACATTTTCCCAGATAGTTTGGAATACCAATTCTCTATATCCGGTAGTCCTGGGTAATCCAGTGTGTCTGGAGAATCGAACCACTCGTAAGGAAAGAAAGATTTCTGTCCTTTGCATTCGTAGGCTTTTATCCAACTATCGTAACTTACACCAGGTCCTAGATAAAGTATTACATCAAGAAATCTAAACTCTGGAGTAAATAGAAATATTGTTGCGTTTGCACGTTTTCCGACCAATTACTTTCTTTGTTGTTGATGCCAGTTCGCCTACTAGGTATTTATTTATTAAGTTTATATCGTACTTACTTGCTGTTAAAACCTATAACCGGTACTTGCTCTATCCACTGTTCGATCTTGGCGATTTGGTTTTTAAGTAAATGTTCTGTATTAATCCCATATCTTGACCACACTTCTTCTCTTATAGCTTTTCCCCTGACTTTCAAATCTTCTACGAATTTTTCTATAAGTTTTGCGGGATCTTTATCACAAATATGAGTTACTGTTCCTGAGAAATTATCTCCTATACTAACGCTTACCGGAACGTGCTCGGCTTCGTACTCTAAACTATTACCTAGCGTTTTAAATTCTGGGTTGAGATACGCCTCAAAATCATATACTATCTGATATGGATAAAGAGTAGTGTCGCAACCGATCTTTATATCTTTACCCGTTCTTTGGAATTCGCATTCCCACATAACTACTAGGTTGAATTATTTGCTTCTTCTAATAAATGTATCTCTTCTCGTAGTGGATGCGCGTTCTTTTTTTCTATGCTTTGCATGAATCTCGCACCCGTGCCAGTAACAGCCGTGATATTGATATACGGTATTGTTTTCTTGGCAGTATCCATCTACTGGAGCTCCTAAAATCCATCTTTCACCCCCGTGTCCGCACTGTTCGTGGTGAATGTGAATTCCCTCCCACTTTTCCACAGAATAACTGTTAGAACTTTTTGGGTAAAACGCTTTCTCGAACGACGAACGCGGGCGCTCTAAATAATTACCATCACATTACTATTTTTGTCTCACCTTTCATACATTTTGGTCCGTGTCTCTTCATATTACTCGCTGTCGTGAATTTCTGTTTGCAATTATCGCAGGCGTAAATTTTAGATAGGTTTTTAAGGTTTTTTATCAGAAATGCGTGATTATTAAACAGTCCTATTGTCATTGGTTTATTACCTATTTCCTTGTAGTGTGCTGGCACCTTTTTATTTTTTCAACCACCATACGTCACATTCGGTCGGTTGATACTTACTATACCGATTTAAAAAAAAAAAAAAACTCTTCAACCTTTTTCAGGTCTGAAAAAGGAATTGGTGAAAACCACATTATTACCGAATATTGCTTACTAAATTCTCTCGCTTTGTCCGTACATCTGTCGGGTCTGTTACCTGTCATATGCATCGCTAAACATCTGAACAGACATAGGTCGTCATTATACTTATCTAAAGAATACATACCTTTTTTATTCTTCAACCATTCTGGAAGTTCTCCTCCTGCTGCTTCTTTGGATTGTAGTCCCAAATCTATTCCCCTACTGCCCTGTATTAGCTTTACGAAAACCTCTACCCATCTTACAAACTTCTACTTTGTATTCGGTCTGTCTATTTTATCGGACATTATTCGTGTTTGCTCCTTATCTGACAGCCATTTTTTAACGGTTTTCATTGATGATAGTGGTTCGCTACCACCGAGATTTTTGTGAAATATTAAAGTTATAGGTTTTTCATTTTTTGTTTCCTCCATATGTTCTAGCTTGTAAGAATATGAATATCTCAAATAAAAATTTGTTGTTAGATACGGAGCGAGTTTATCGGACATGCGTTCAGACTCGTTAATGTTAATGTTTTTACGAAAGGATAATGTAACTACCAGTCTTCCATTTTCTACCTTTTCCAATGTTTCATCGTGAGCCCCCAATATTTCTTCACCTTTTTCCACTATCGCGCGAACTATAGATCTTTTATTTGGTATTTGGTCACCTGTGTGTCTAATTTGAGACAAATTATTTGTGCTTGAATGTAATTCTTTAGAATTAATTACACTAGCCCTTAGCTCCGCAATACTGTCTTTTTGAATTCTGTTACCAACTTCCTCCGCTAGTGAGAGGTCTTTAAATGCCCCTCTTTTATAGGCGCGGGTAAACCGCTTCATAAACGCCTCATTCTTTGTGCGTTTTATCAAATTTGTCAACCCCCTAACTCTCAACCGTTTACTATAAGTAATCCCTAGAGATTCGGCTTCTCTCTCAAACTTTCGATTTCTGGCGTTATCATTTTCTGTAATATACTTTTTGTATAACCTATGAAATTTATCTGTTCAATTGGTCGTGAAAACATTATGTTTTTTTCACTTCCAATTGAATGTAAACATATACATATATATATAAAAATACATATATAATGGAGTGTGAGACTTGTTGTAAGACGTTTACGCGTAAAGACTATCTACGAAGGCATCTAGCGAGACGTAGAAAATTTCCTTGTGTCCCCCCACAATTTCAATGCCCCAGATGCCCTTGTAAATTCGTTAGTGCCCAAATTCTTTGTAGACATAAGCAACTACGCTGCCCTGTGGCTAAAGGTGAACGCGGTAGACTAGAACTGGTAGAATTAATTGCTGATCTGCGAAATAAATTAGCTATATCGGAGGAGAAAAATGGGGTGTTGGAATATAAACTATTGTACTTGCATTAATGATTTCGACTTTTGAAAATGTCAATTACCAATATAATTGGGACTCCCTCTTTTCAAAATTATTTTCTCCATAAATTTGCTGTGAAAACATTATGGTTTTTTTCACGACCAATTTTGGATTTTTCGGGGGTGGTGGGGGACAATTTCCTCGTTAACCAATTTTTGATTTTTCGGGGGTGGTGGGGGTATTATAGAGGGTTATAAATGATATCACGGTAGGTGGTATCATTTTGAATCCCTATATACTACTGCTGCATATGCAGCCTATGCTTAATAAATGTAAATCCATCAATTGAAATTTCCAGACGATCCTAAATTTACACCTACGTACAGTTTTTAGTTGTACGAAGTTTAGTGAAACGGTCCCCTGATGCCGTTGTTGACCAGCGTAGCCCCAGACCAGCCCCCGCATCCGCGCAGTCTGATCAGTGCCTACACGTGTCACCATGCATCCAATGAAGAAAGTTTGCTGCTGTCAGCAAAGAAATTGCAGTCAAACCTGAGAATAAAGGTCTGCCATGGGAAGAGAAAAAGCTAGCCTTTGTTCACAGGTGGTCTTTATTCGCAGGGTCATTTGGGTAGTAATTGAGAAACTGGGACAGAGAATAGCTATTCCGATGTGGTCTTTTACGGAGCCCCGCAGTGGACGAACAATTCTTTTTTTTATTAATTCGTTCCCACGAATTAACAATTTGACGGGGCTCCGTAGTCTTTAGCACAGGTTCGACTGCAGATTCTACTTTATATAGTTCAAGGTGTATGATCACGTGATACTAACAAGAACAACAAGTACTGAAACTTCCAGAATCCATCCGATTGAAAGTACGTATTCTTATATATTGTCCTTATAACGTAACGGATTTAGATGAAATATGGCGCATCAAACGCGTCTTGTTAAGCTGCATTTGGTGATCTCTGTGTTTTCGCCTAAACTTCTGTCGGAAATCGATTCTTTGCAAAAACGACATAAGTCTGTGCTAAACTCTCCAGGGAGTTCGGTACAGACTTATGTCGTTTTTGCGAAGAATCGATTTCCGTGTCATTAGACACATAAATCGATTCGTCGCAAAAACGACAGACGACAGAGACCACCAAATGCAGCTTAACAAAACGCGTTTGATGCGCCTCATTTCATCAAAATCCGTTACGTAATAAGGACAATATACAAGTATACGTACTTTGAATCAGATGGATTCTGGAAGTATCAGTACTTGTTGTTGTTGTTAGTACCACGTGATCAAGCACCTGGAACCATATGTAGGCAACTCTTGTAGCTACTGGCATGGGTGTGACTGATACAAGATATATTACGATCTATGTAGCTCCTCACAAATAACATCGCTTCACACACAGTTTCGTAGTAATAATTCCAGCACACACATATTTACACAATTCCCTAACATTTGATTGGCCCGTAGCAAGTCTCTGTTCAAAATGAATATCCCAGTAAACTCACACGCCGAACTACTTTATACAGGTGCGCTGTCAGTGCTGTCAATGTAAACAAATGGCTGCCGTCTGTCAAAATAAGCACATTTTCTTGATGAATTTATTTCAAATGCTGGAATTATCAGGAATGAATGGCCTTTATGTGGAATTTATCGGGGATATAAACTTGGAAAAGTCACGGGAATACTGGACGAGGCATTCTGGCCTTCGTCCAGTATTCCCGCGACTTTTCCAAGTTTATACCCCGATAAATTCCACTAAAAGACCATTCATTCCTATAATAAAATATTGTTATTAGCTTCAGTAGACCCTAATAAAATTGTATAAGATCCTCTTGGGCTACACTGGTTGTATAGTAAAGTAAATTTTAACTCTTTGCATGGTAGCGGTGAAAATATCCGCCAAACAAACTAGGAGTATATTCTTTATTTCAGTCTGTAAATATGTATTGGAATTCCAAGACATATTCATGATATTTACAAGCAGAAATAAAAGAAAATATGTTGATTATTGTCGTCTGCTATTTTTGAACTATTTATAGCTCATACATTTCCCAGCATGCAAATAGTTAAATGACCCATTTATAATCACATTTATAAATTATAAATACACGTATCATTTTACGTTATACATGTCCATATAAGACGGATAGCTGGGATTAATATTGCGGATCATTAGTATATGGGAGTCGAAATGATACGAGTTTCCTCTGGAAACCCCCCGCTACGCGCGGTGGCTTCCATCAGGAGGTAGTATCATTGTTGACTCACATATACTACTTGGATTTTCCCCCAATGTTATCACGGTATTGATGAGAAGAGTGGGAATTATTATTCATCAACCGCGAGACCATATACTTCCTCGAGTGGTCGGATAGGAACGCCGTTGTCATGCAGTTGTTTACCACAGCGATCTCGTTTGTAAGGAATCCGAGTCACTGTTATGTCCACCATGCGGTGGCACTTAGCCTACGCATCGACTGGCTAGCAAGGGATTACGTGCTCGCAAGTATTATCGTTTAGTAATAATTCAAATCAGAAAGTCAGTTAGAATGATAGAACCGATCTGATGTGTAGTTTTTAATAAGTCCCGTAAGACTATTTTGCCGAGGTCATTTGTCGGACATTGTCACTACACCACCGCTCGTTATATCGGCATTCGGCTGATTTATGACACAGTTTAACGGCGGTCGGACACACAACCACAAAAACAGTTATGAAACATAAACCTGGAGATAAACATTACCTGTTCACAAACCGCTGGTGTATTTGTTTTGTGTATTGGTTTAACTATATGCACCAAAGTATCGAGGTGCTCTATATATGAGAGAGGTGACTGCGACACACGGTAACACGATTACTTCCCGGTACAGACAGTTTGCGGTTATCGATAAGTATGGTGGCCGGTGGGTGACATAATCACGGTGGTGTAACGGGGCCCGAAAAAGTTTCATGTTCCGTATGATGGGGCAGTCGGAACAGCTGGACTGTATGGTGGAGGGATCTCCTACCGTTTCAGACACGCGAATAAGCATATCACGTCCCGAGACGGGCGAGGAGATATTTTCGTCTGTGAGAGATTCAACTTTGTTGAGGGCGCGCGTCTCAGTCCGAATAGCATTTTTTAAATCCTGATATCTAGACATCTCCTCCACTACCAATTCAAATTCAGCGTCTGATATATTGTTATCGGCTAAAGCTTTAGACACGATAACGTCGATGCTGATTTGCTTAGACCTCGCGAGAACCGCTATTCGATCCTGCTTTCTGCTCTTAGTTTCTAGTTTTCTACCCACTAATCTGGCAGTCAATCAGAGCAGCCCAGCCACAGTGGCTACCCCGCTCAAAGCTCCAGCGACAGGCACAGCCACGACTGTGGACAACAAGGCCACGCTTCCAGCCCCACCCATTATAGAAACGGACGATAGCAAGGTGCTCAGCCCCTCCGCTATATTTGCAGCACGTCTATATTTTTTAGCATTTACCCTCCGAGTTCCCCCTCAGATTCTGCTGTGTCTCGACGATATTTTTCAACCTGAAGTTTGACGGGGTCAAACTCTTATCCTCCAATTCCAATGCTCGATTGGGTGTTGAAACAGGATCGGCAGGTTTTGGTTGTAGGTTCAACGGTATTAAATGTTCACTCGTCATAAATCAAGTTCAATTAACAATATTACAACAGTGGAAGAACTCGCTGGGTCAGCGATTTTCGTAACAAAGTTAATAATACTACCTTGGAAAGTCTAATTGGATTATCACCGGCGAACAAAACCAGCGGTGAAATCTGTCCAGCGAGTTTAGTGACTCCAATCGCCCGTTCTTCCCCATCCAGTGTGAGATTTACGGTGACCGCGCCCACAGATTTACCCTTAAAATTAACCGAGCAGACCGCCATTCGTAGAAGCGTACCGGGAGTTGTCATGAAGTATCCCCTATATCTATTGCTCGCTTTGGCGCCAAATGACTATTCATAGATCCCCTCATTCAATGGGCCCCGCTTCTCAGCCCAAACTGTTGTGACACGTTTTTGTGGTTGCAATAGACGTACCCGCGCAACCACTGCACCCAGCCCTTCACCAAGTTGCTCAATCGCCTCAGAGCGAACCCTCCCAGACTTCCCCAAGGTCTTTATGAGCGTCTTTACGAACTCGATTTAGTTTATCGGAAACTTCCATAAGCTCTGTATGGGCCTCTTCACGAAATTCGGTTATTTTCCCGCCTAGTTCAGTAAGTGCTGCATGATCCTCTTCCCCAACTTGGATTATTTTCCCGCCGAGATCCTTAAGTCCTGTATGTGCCTCTTCGCGAACTTGTGCAGTCGCCGTCAGGACGTCTACTCTAAGCTGTGCTATACTCCTGTGAATCTCGTTCGCGGCCGTCGACATAGTTCTATTGATCAGTGATATGGTTTTTCCGATAGTTAAAAAATCACCTGTGGGGTTGGTTTCGGAGTCCCCGTCTGGAACATCATTGTTACTCGGATTCTTTGAATTTATATCCGAAATTGTCAATAAATTGGAAGAACTACCTGGTACGTATATACTCATAATGTTGGTTGTTATAAATTATATTACGAACATGAGTTTAAATCTTTGAATTAATTTGAAATTTCTAGGACGACCGAAATCGGGTATTAGTTCTTCAACTCTCTCGCTTGATCATCAAGAATAGAGACCGTAAATTCGTGGATATGTCCCGATTCCAAAACTTTCATCTCGGGGCGTGGGAAGTCTAAGGTCACAGTCTCCCCAAAGAAACAATCACTGGCTTGCACGGTTTTCAGTAATGTGCTGGGAGATCCGTCTAACGTGTTGTACGATGTGTTCACCCGATCCAGGTGCACCCTGAGCGTTTTTGTTTAGGCAAAATCCACCGGAACGTCACCCATGTGCTCACCAGAGACAAACACTCCTTCATTTGCGGAGTATGTCTTTCTAAAACCGAGTCGAGTACCCAACGCCGGGGAGATCCTTATCCGGCTGTCTGGGAAGATGGTCATTGTTGTGAGCCCGATAGACTTCGAGATTGTGAGATTGACTCTACCGTCAAGCTCTGAGGTGACAAAATATTTGAGCTGTCTAAAACTCCACAGTCCGGGAGGCAGCTTTACACTTACTTGGCGTCCATCCTTCACATAGTAAAACCCTTCGCTCTTCCCCACATTCTCCCACCCAACCGTGAAGGTGATTCATTTGAGGCCGGCCCGCCGTTTTCCGCAGCAGTTGTCGATTGACTTTTGAAGTTCACAACTTTCTTTTTGAACATTAGTGATAGTAGCAAACATAATAATATCTTTCAATGGATACCAAGGCATTTAGCTTCAATTCAAATGCAAAGTACGCGGCTGGGGGAGTCTATGACACTAAGGCTGGTGCTCCCCGGCTGGTGCACCCCCCTATCCAAGATCACGGCGGAACAGGCTTTCAAACCAGGCTGCTGCGGTCCAGGACGCTTGGGGATCATTTATGTTAGATAAAAGCACTGGATTTACGCATGCCGGGATTTCCCGCCTCAACGACTCCATTTGCACATACGTCTGGGCCATCCATGGCGCACAGGCGCAAGCGCGCAGTTCTATAATAGGAACCGGGACGGCGTTTGACGCGCAAAAACAATTCTTGGCTAATGTCGAGGACGCCATCTCATCTCCGGTGGACCTCCCGGATGCGATCCAGCGGTATCAAGATGTTTTGCAGAATGCCCACACCCCATTTGACTATGTATTTGGAATATGTCTTTATATGGCGCCGAGCAATATGATACTACGAGACGACCCGGTTGACGGTTACAATAATCAGATCGTAATCGCCACCGCCAAACAAAAGATCGGCCACAACGGGAACGTGAACGCGGGTATCATCAAGCTCCCCACCCCCCAACATGGTCGGGAGCGGAGTTGTAAGTGGAACATATTTCATAAACCGCAAGCACCCACCCCAGTACAAAGCACACCATCAAGTTCCACCAGTTCCTTAGGAACTAGTGTCTCATCAACTTCCACCAGTTCCTTAGGAACTAGTGTCTCATCAAGTTCCACCTCCGCTCACGACCATGTTCCAAAAGGACTCGATGCACCAACAAGTTCCTTCGGAACTAGTGCCACAGCCCACGAGGAGGAGAAATTAGGACTCGTCTTCGCCCTCATGGCGATCGGACTATTCGCGCTTTGGTTTTAGGAACTCTCGGGCGGCTAAAAGTAGGAGACCGGCGATCGCCACGATTAAAGCCCAAGCATTCTCGGCGAGCCATCCGGCCGTTTTTGATAATATAGATAACAAGTAGGAGACGAGACCGCCGATCAATCCAGTCAGCGCGGCAGCCGCCTTTTCGGCTAATTGAGCCAGGAGACTGGCGAGGGCTTTTAGATGTTTTTTTGCCCACTCCTTGGCTCCGCCGGATGGCGCGGGTGCTAACGCGGGTGCTGGCGCGGGTGCAGCCGCCGCACCACCACCACCAGTGATAGCTAGAACTATGGTCGATATAGTCATGCCGAGAGCTGTGAGGATGCTCACCGAGTGTCGTCTCCTCGAGCAGAACCCTCGAGATTGTTTCGCGGATCCGACTTATTTGTGTGCGGAGAGCCTCACGGCAAGCCGATGCAGCCTCCAAGCGAGCTGCTCTTTCATCCCGCAACGACCGCAGTCGTTCGGTCATCCGCTCGGTAGATTCTCTATCGCCACGGGCTTCCCCACGTTTTCTTTCTTCTAGCGCGATATGTTCATCCAGCGCCGTGAGTTTGGAGAGGTTAAGGACTAGTTCGCCCCTGACCGTTTGTAGAGCCTTATCGACTCCCCGGAGTTCGCGAAGAGGTAACGGTGGGTCATCCATCGTGCTGAGTATTCCGTCTATCTCGCTTTCGCTAATATCCATTGTGCGAATAGCGTCGGTGGCTACTCGAGGGAGCTCGCTGAGCTCGACAGTTTCTATCGCGGCGGCGTCTTCGCCATCGTTTCGTTGGTAGACTGTAGGGCCTCTACAGCACGGGCCGACATAATTGTTTTACCAGGCTTCCAATCCGTGAAGCCTAGTTCGCTCTTTATGATTTGGCCACCGCCCCGGTTTCTAGCAATGGTGTTCAACGCTAGGGGTTTTCCGGTCTTCATGTTGATGATTGGGACATTTGATGCCTTTAGTCGCAACCTACCGTACGTATTCAATTCGAATTTGGAGTAGTCGCGTCCGACAGACGGGACCATACCTTTTTCTGCCAAACTGTTGTAATAGTCGTCTACAGTTGACTTGACTAATTCCTGGCTTAGACTAATGGTGTTGGTAGCGCCACCTATTTCCTCGCCGGCTGGAGTCTCTATGAAGGGCGCTTCGTTATCGTCATCGATGTCATCATCATCGATGTCATCATCATCGAGGTAATCGTCTCTGCCGAATTCGTCCATGCCAATATCGTAACCAGCCATCTTTAACGATGTATTAAAGAAAATAACATACGTGTTTAATAAAGTTACTAAATATGTCTTCGAGTCAATACGGCCGCAAACTCAATCCATACCGCTGACTGCGGGAGACCATCGGGGCGAAAGGCGTGAGACAGAGCGTCGTTATTACGAACAACCCATCGACGATCGACCAGAACCAGCAGCTCTTGGTCCGCTTTCCCATCCTCGGAGCTAGCGACGTCATTGTGCCGGGTACTGTTCGCCTCGCTTTCACTATTTCGCTGACGTCGACAGACGTGGACCGAACCATCGTTCAGAACCTGGGTCGCGCCATCGTCAAGAAGACCATGATAAATATTTCTGGTAATGAGGGGATGACGATCGACGACAGCGACGTCTACCATTGTTACCAGGACCTGTGGAAGACTGCACAAGAGCGCGAAAACGCGGTCTATCAAGGTATTGACACCAGCAAAAATAAGAACGTAACCTGTCTTGGAATCGGGGCTGGTAACAAGGTAGATAACAACGCGAGTGACAACGCGATCGCGGCCGCTTACGGCAACCGCTTCTACATCCCGCTCGACTTTGAGTTGCTGGAGAGTCACATGCCCTACTATCAGAGTGCTTTGGCGGACCGCCTCGAATACGAACTAACGTTCAACGACTAAGGCCGAGTTCTCATAGCCACTGACAAGGCATCGACGTATACGATCGACAATGTTTCGTTGGAGTACGACATGGTTACGATGCCCGAACTCGCGCGATTGATCAGAACCCAGTACGCTGGGCGCGTTGCCATACTTTACGACCGAGTTCTTCGCCACCGCAAGATGACGAAAGACAAAAGCGACACATTGTGAAATATTAATGTCAACGTACCCGCACGCTCGATGAAAGGTATACTGATGCTGTTCGAGGACGGTCGGTTCGCGCTCCGGGTTAGAAAAACCGACAAATTCTATAACCCCAAAATCACAAAGGTAGAGGTGACGATCGAGGGAGTCCCCAATCAGCTCTACAGCGCGGGCCTTCGCGCGCACCAGCAGTGGGACGAAGCCAGAAAGCAGTTTGCTGCCGGCTCTAAGCGCACCCCGGAGGTTGCCGCGGTTGCCAAAGACCTGCAGCTCTCGGACGTCTCCCTCGCACAGTTCCTGACTTCCAAGTACGGGTTATGGCTAGACATACGAGCCAGCGACGACGACCAAATGCACGGTCGTGGACGCCAAGCTGAGAACGCTAGCGAGGGTGTGACGATCCAGATAACCAAAAAGGCGGATGGAGCTGGGCCATTGAACGTGTACTTATATATAATCACAGACGCACAACTCAACATCGAAGATGGCCGATACGTCTCAGCTTTATACTAAATCTAAATCTAAAGATTTAAATCCTTTGGGTTTTACATCAAACAAAGTTTGTGATGCCCACTCGGCAATAATATGTGGGCAGACAGGATGCGGAAAAACGGTTTTCATTCTGGACTTGCTCGAGGGGTCCTATCGCGATGCCTTTCGACACATTGTGATCCTGTGTCCCACTGTGCGGTATACGTCGTTGACCTCGGCGACAGGCTTCATGATTGACTGCGTGGATTATACCAAAGATTCCAGGGTGAGTCCACCCTATAAGTGATTCACGACTGCTCGGCCAAGGCGGCGATGACCAAAAATAAGGACATGCTCTCCGAGCTCGCATTTTCTGGCCGGCATGCGGGGCAAAGCGTATGAATCTCCACTCACAAGAATAACGCCGTCCTCAAGGATCTGTGCGAGCAAACGATATGGGTCGCCCTCTTTCACTTCAAGGACCGAGACTTATTCGATGACTGTCTTCGAGAGAAAGACGTTATCCCAACGCGCGAGGAGCGCCTGGAGGTTCGACAGATGCTTTCGGAAACTAAGCACGCCAAGCTTCTGCTAAAGACTGATCAACCAACTGCTTACAAAGTAATAAGCAGAGCTTAACGCTAGTAACTGCTGAGCAAATGCTTAACAATGCTTAACAATGCTTAGCAATGCTTAGCAATTGCTGAGCAATGCTTTACAAATACTTAGCAATGCTTAACAATGCTTAACAAATACTGATCAATTGCTGAACATATGCTTAACAATGGTTAACAAATGCTGAACAATGCTTAACAATGATGAACAAATGTTGAACAAATGCTGAACAAATGCTGAACAATGGTTAACAATGTGGGAATCAATTTGTTGCTCCGCTGTGAGCTTTGTTGCGAGCATAACGGTGATCATACGTATCGGATGGTGCGCTTGGCAATATGTTAGACTTATGAGACTAGTCAGAATAGTACACCCAACACTGTTGGAATAATGAACTGCGACGAACTTCTCGATCAGCTAATGGAAGAAACAGTCGCTCCGAATGCCGACACGACTGCCGACACGGTATCTTTCCTGAAAGAAAATGGAACTGTAGGAACATCTGTCGGCACGACTGCCGATACCGTATCTTTCCTGAAAGAAAATGAAAACACGACGCGACGCGAGTGGCTAGCTGCGCTGGTTGCTGGGGGACAATCTGAGCAGTATTTCGGTAGGCGTCTCTCAGTTTGTCAGGTGGACAAGATGTAAGATGCGGAGGTCGATACAATGTAAGCGCGATACGAATCTAGGTTAGGTGCAGAGATGACGAAAACTCTTGGATCGGCGGCTATTCATCTGTACGCTACCGCTGTTAGTATACTTCTCCCTATACCAAACACCGCGGGGTTGATTGGCGATGTAGAGACTGACCCTTTTGTAGGACACACTCTTAGAACAGCCTGCTGCTCAATTTATCACAAGTTTGGAATGTACTTAGCTCCGCTGACAACCGCGTTGCCCACGGCTAAGCATTGTCAATTTGGACATATATGCCAACGAACTATAAGCTCAGACAATGATGATACAAGACGCACCTGTGCAAGCACCTGCGAGAGCGATGGAACAGCAATCCCCGATTACATCACTTCCAACTCCGCTCCAGCTCAGGAGCCCCAATCGAGCATTGGAGTAGGAGGAACTATCCCCGATTGCACGACGCAAAAACCCAAAAAGACAGGCAGCTGGGCGGGCAGCGGCTGCCACCCAAAAACCTAAACAAGATAAAATACTCGCCGAGCTTCGAGAGGCCAAACAGTCGTTATTTGTTCCAGCTCCAACCGCACCCCCAATTCACGAATTGGAACAGGAGCGGCAGTTGGGGGCAGCAATTATCGGAGATTGCACGACAGCAAAACATCCGAAGGCAGCTGCGGTTCAATCTCCTGCAGAGCAATCGGAGATTGTAGCTCCTACCTGTATCATCCCGTGGGTTTTTGGTGGTGGTCTGGCAGTTGTGGGCACCCTGTGTGCGTTCCAGCTGCGGAAATACCTTTCGAGACAACCAGCCGCGGTTCCGAAGGAAGTTATGAAACCGATTGCGCCCCACTTAAACATTGATTGCGATCCCTTTTATATGCAATAATCACTATATGTAATGGCTGAATACAATGGTAAAATGATAGTGAATGCAGTTTATCACGCCGTGGTGATATCGGGTCTCAGTATCGGGTTTGTTCGACTATTAAAGATGGCCTTCGGAGGGCCCGCTCCCAAATTGGACATGACCTCGCGAGACGTAGGTCTCGTGACCTTAGATGTAGCGGCCGCAGTTGGGACTCGAAATTATCTAGCTAAATCCGGAATTCTACCTGATAATATATGGAATAATGGCTTAGATCACAATAATGATATGTAGTGCAATCGTGAGCACAGCGGCGTTCGGCGGTAGCAACTATTTATTCTCATTACTGGGAAACTGGGACGCGGATGAGGAGTGCAAGCGTCACGATTTAGGTGTAGAACAATTTAATAGCGCAAAGGAAGCACGGTCGGAAAAACGAACAGCCCGTCTGGACTGGATCAACGAAGAGTTTCGCCGCGAGAATCACGCCGTGCAAACTTTCCGGAGCGTTGACGAAGCCATGCGCGATTGGGCGCGGGTACATCCGCAGAAAAGTCTCGCGCCGCTGGATCCCGAGCCCCAACTTTCAGATTTATATGTACCGTCAGAGGCCCAAAAACACCACGAGATCTCGTTGATCGTCGTGGGGATGGTTGCGACAGTTCTCGTCAGCTACTAGATTGGAAAAGCAATAAGCAAAAGCAATAAGCAAAAGCAATAATTATTTTAAAAAACTTTTTTAAATAATATATATATATAGAACGATATTGACGAGCTTTATTACGCTTTGATCGATGTAGGCTACTCGGCCCTTAAGCACCGTTTAGCTGGCGCAAAGGGTCTGATCCGTCTGGCCCAATATTCTCTCGAGACGTGGCGCGAGGACGAACACTCGGCCTCCCTTTTCGCAAAGTGGATGTTAGATTCCTCCGAGGTCCTTGAGAACTTAACCGGCAGCTGCAGCGAAACTTCCAACAAAGGTCTAGTATAATTTAAGCAGTTACCGGGCGATCTGGCGAGGTCATGTTGGATACTGCTCGACCTACTAGAATACCTCGCATACGATGGACAAGCGCAAGCTTTATACCAAACTATCGGTTCGCCTAGCGCGCAAGCTAGCGAACACGTACTACAGCCCCTGCGGCTACTGGAAGGGGCTCGCGGCCATCAAGAACCTAGCGGTGGCGACCAAGATTTCCGAAAATGCAGCCAAGGAATGGCTCAAGAAGCAGGCCATCTGACAGACCTATTTGCCCGCGCCTCACAATATTCCGAGCCCGAAATTCGACGTGCCGGTGCAGAACGAAGTCCACAAAGCAGAAATCCTGTTTCTCCCTCACGATCGCGTCGGTCGCAAGACGTACAAGTACGCACTGACAATCGTTGACGTAACGAGTCGCTGTAAGGGGGCTGAGCCAATGGCCACTAAAGAGTCTAAGGAGGTGGCCGAGGCTCTTTCCCGAATATATAAGAAGAGTCCTCTCAAATGGCCGAATCTTCTCCAGGTCGATCCCGGCCGCGAGTTCATGGGCGCGGTCTCTCATCTATTGGCTAAACACGACGTTCCTGTTAGACGCGGCCGCGTCGACATCCACCGGGACCAGGGGATCGTGGAGCGCTTCAATCGAACTCTGGCTGAGAGACTGTTCGGGCACCAATATGCCAAAGAGCTTGTATACCCTCATACGCGATCGACCGAGTGGGTGACCAGACTGCCCGCCGTGGTCTCCGCCCTGAACGGCGAGGTGACCAGATTGATCGGTAAGAAGCCCGTAGATGCCATGAAGTCTAAGAAGGTGTCGCACAAGCCATTTGCTGTCTCGCGCGGGTGACCCGTTGGTTTAGCGGAGAAACGACGTTCATCGGATGTTGCCGTCCGGTACCTCTATCAACCGGGAGAGCTCGAAGGTGGACGCCGCCGCGCGACTGATCCCGTGTGGTCTATCAATGTATATCATCTGGATCGATCTATTACCAAACCCAATGAGCCCGTGCTCTAATATTTGGATGATGGTCCAGCGCGCGGGTTTGTTCGCGAAGAACTTCTTGCGGTGCCTTCTGACACCCAGCTACCCCAGGTCCGTCCTTCGTCATAGTCAGTCAGGCTCTCGTCAGAGTCTTTAGTATTCTCCCACTTTTTTAGAGTCCTTTTTTTATATATCTATAGGCTCGATGTGTACCCCGTCTTCCATCACTATCCTCTTGTCGTAGTACGCCGACAACCCCAACTTCTCCTGATTGTACGTCTTCATCACACCGTTAACCATTCGGAATCCCCTGTTCTCCGCCATGTCCCGTCTTCCTTCGAGAGTGCTCTTGTACCTCCCCAAGTCAGATCGTTAGATCTCCTCGACGTCCCCTTGGCCGAGTGCTTAGAGCTTCCGTCACCCCCCACGTAGTAACACTTGCTGCACAGAGCGATGGCTCTATCTCCCTCGAATTCCAGCTTGAACAGTCCCGGAGTTCTGTTGCTCCACGTGTCCCACGCCAACCACTCGGCCTTCTCCTTGTTGAACTTTGTCTTCATCTTCTTTCTCACCACCTTCGCCAGCGTCTTCTCCGACACCGCGAAGTACATGCTGTCAGAAACCATCTGTATAAGTTCGAAATCTCCGCGATCCACGTACTTGTCCAAGAAGTCGTAGTAGAAGTCCAGCATCCGGAGCTTGGCCAACAGGTAGACCGCTATGCCACACTGAAACGGCCTGTTGATCACCACTCGAGTCTTCCTGCTCGATATCTCCCCATATCCACCAGGTCTTCGAACCACGCCGCCCTCAGTGCCCGGTCGACGTTCTTCTCATCCTTCGTATAAATGGTGTGCAGGTGTCTCTCTTGCGCCTCTATCAGCTTGCCACAACACGCGTTGCCAACCAGTTTGAATATCTCCGCCAACACCGCATTGCTCTTGTCGACGTCCCCCGTCCGTCTGGCGGCGGTGACCTCTTCCACGAACCATTGGAACGGTTTGCCGGGCGCGTAGTCTATCACCCTATGCATCGCCTTGACGACCAGACTGTGCTCCACATACCACTTTAGCAGCGGGGAGTATATGATCATCTTCTTGGCGGACAGTGCTCCCACAAGCTTTTTCTGACCTTCGACCATATTCCTCCCGGTCCTGGTCAGATAGTCCTTCATGTGCTGAGGAACCTCGGTTTCGTCGACTTCTCGATTAATGAACAGCGGCGACATTTCAGAGAACTTGTCTCGCAACGTTTCCGGTACCTCTATATCCAACTCCTCAAATCCGAACCACTCGTCGCGTCTGGCCTTCCTCACGAAACGGTCTATATGGAACTGTCTTTCCGGGTCGTCCCACGTCCATATCTTCTCCTCCCCGCACGGCATGTCCTTCGACAGGGTAGACAGGTACAGCGCATTGGCGTCGTAACCCAGCACCGCTTTGCACATCTTCTCCTCCCGACTCCCCTGACTGCCAGCCTCGGCGTATCTGGAGAACACTATGGACGGACCACCGAATAACCCCTCCTTCATCATCGCGTAAGTCTCATCCTTCGGCGACCACAGCTCGGGCGTCCGCCTTCCCATCGATCGACCCGCGGAGCAGGTATTGAAGCGAAACACCGGGCAGAGACACAGCGTCCTTGAGTATGTCCACGCCTCTCCCCCTGTAGAACTCAGTCATTTTAGGCAGTGCCTCCAGGAACGGTCCGACGTCCAAGTCGTTGTAGTGTCGCAACCATTCTTGAAACGTCTTCATCCCCTTTTCTCGGAAGACCTTCTTGCACTTTTTCCACTCGGACATCGACAGTAGGTACGCACCCTTCAACTTCCAGTACCACTCGGGATAGTCGGGCAGCCCCGGATGGTCGAGTTTTTCTGGGGAATCGAACCACTCGTACGGGAAGTGAGACTTTGCCGTTTGACAGTCGTAAGCCTTAACCCACTTGTCGTACGTGGTACCGGGTCCCAGATACTGGATGATGTCGAGAAATCTAAAGTCCGGGGTAAACAAAAGCATCGTCGTGCTGGCCCTCTTTCCGACCATCACCTTATTCACGGTGGCCGTCAACTTCTCAACTTCTCGACAAGGTACTGATGATGAGGTTCAGGTCGTACCTGCTGCAGTTGAACCCCACCACCGGGACTTGGTATATCCACGAGACGATATTCTCTCGCTGAGATTTCGACAGCATCTTTATGTCGGTCGGCAGATACTTCTTCCTAACCCCCTCCCTGATGGCATTACCTCTCCTCTGCAGCTCGGTCACGAACTTCTCGACCAGAGTGTCGGGGCCTCGTTCGCAGATGTGGGTGATCCCCTCGTGCATCGTATCCCCCAACGACACCGATATAGGAACGTGCTCGACCTCGAAGGTCAGGTCTTTGGTGGGTCATGTGGTTTTCGACTTGTCGAGATACGCCTCGAAGTCGTAGACTATCTGGTGAGGGTACAGAGTCGTCTCCTCCTCGCGCGGCGATGGTGGATAGAGGGGATTCCCCTCATTCAACCACTCGCACTCCCACATCACCACCAGCTCGTAACCCGCCTCCCTTGGATTTTCGTCCTCTTGTACAGCGATCTAGCGTTACCTTTCCTGCAATGCCTCGGACACCCGTGCCAGAAACATCCGTGAAACTGAAACACGGTCTTGGTCACGTGACAGTACCCGTCGCCGGCCACCCACCTCTCGCCGCCGTGACTGCATCTCGCGTGATGTATGTACTTTCGCACCCTCTCCTCTTCTCTGCTAAACCATTGAATCGACATACATCGCGCTCGCGGAACCCTCGGGGTAGAACGCCTTCTCGTAGGCCGACTGTGGTCTCTATACCCTCTTACCTGGACATATCACCACGGTCCTCCCACCCATGCAGGTGGTCGCGTGCCTGTGCATGTTACACGACTTTGTGAATCGTTGTTGACATCCGGTGCACCCGTACTCGTTCGTCATCTTGCGGAGGTTCTTGATGAGGAACAAGTGACCTCCACACATTCCTATCGTCATGATCTGCTCCCCAACCGCGTCGTAGTTTGCCGGAGACTTCATGAGGTACCAAACTCACTCCGTCGTCGGTGGGCTCGTATACACGAATTCCCAGCTTGAAGTGCTCTTCGACCTTCTTAATATCGTCCCGAGGTATTCGCGCGCTAGAGCTCGTGCCTCCCTACAACAGCAGTCGGGTCTCCCTCCACGGTGGATGGCAATGCACCTAAACAGACACAAGTAGTCGTCGTACGTGTCGATGGAATACATTCTCCTTTTTCTGCCTTAACCAATTGGGGAGTTGTTGAGCGTCGATGATCATCTTCACCTCGACCGATTTCCAACTAACAAAGGTCCATTTTGTGTTTGGTTTATCGACTTTGTCGATCTCCATTCGACGTTTCTCTCTATCGGTTATCCAACTCTCAGCTTTGATGATCTCGTTTATCCACGGATTGCCCTTTGAGTTTTTGTGATAGATCATAGTAGCGTCGGTCTCGATGTTCATAATACGATACGAGCACGAATACCTCAGATAACATGCCGTGGTCATCTCTGTACCAATTTCATTCATTATGCGATTAGCAATCTCCCCGTCTACCCCCCTCTCGAAGGTCCATACTATCTTCCTCCTACCCCTATCAACAGTTTCCCTAGCTTCGGCATATTCGGCGAGAACCCTGGGACACTCCTCCACCAAATATCTGGCGAGCTCTCTCCTACTCTTAGCAGGTCTCTCCACCAGACTTTGATAAATCTTATTGTAGTGTGCCTTGAAGAGTGCTTTTCTGCGTGCGATGGGATCGTCTTTTACACGCTGCGCGTAAGCAGTGGCACGCAGACTGGCCGTCGTCTCATTCTCCAATTTCTCGAATCGTTTTTCGGGGTCGGCAGGCAGTCGTCCGGTCGAAACCGCACGCCGCAGCCTCTCCTCGTAGACGACGGCTCGCGCGTCACTTATCCTATCTGCTATAGCTTTCTTGAGTCTCAGACCTCTTAGTGAAATTCCCGAACTCTTAGCTTGCTCTCTCATTTGCTTTATAGTAGGCATTATACTGAGTATAACCAATGGATTTCTTATCTCTAATAGGGTGTAAATTGTTGATATGTATAACAGATTTTGATATTTATGACATATTGTTGTATATACTGAGCATAACCAATGGATTCTTATCTCTAATAGGGTGTAAATTTATGCTAGGCATGACAGATTGCTGTATTATACTGAGTATAACATAGAGATTCTTATCTCTAATAGGGTGTAATCTCGTAAATAACTTCTCATACGGTCGAGAAAGTATAATGGTTGCCGAAAAATAATTCCCACTCTTCTCATCCATACCGTGATAACATTGGGGGAAAATCCAAGTAGTATATGAGAGTCATCAATTATACCACCTCCTGATGTAAGCCACCGCGCGTAGCGGGGGGTTTCCAGAGGAAACTCGTATCATTTCGACTCCCATATACTACTCGGATCATATTAAATACCTACATACTTTCGACGGTCTAGACCGAGCGTTAAATAACGTTCAGACATGCCAGATTTTTATAATATCGATTGAGAACGATTGAAATCCACATAACACAGCTTATATACACAGCGTGTCAGGAAGAGACACACAATATTGCGACGCAAGTAGCGGATTTCACCCAAACCGAGATGTTCACTTATCTAGAGAAGTGCATTTCGAGGGAGTGATTTTCAAATAATGCACACATAAAATACAGTTTTTGGTCTCAAATATATACCTTAAACTGTAGGATCTCAGGGCTCCAGATAAGGAATTAGTAATTGCGTATTGTCACTCCATCATTTCTGAAACAATTGGGTATTGCAAAATTTAAATTGGGTAACATAAAATCTCACTGCTGTTTACACATCAACAGACAGCCATTATTGAATAGTTTGCTTCTAGATGAAAACATGTCTTGGCATTTCATTAGAATTGTCTCCTTGGAGGCAATTCTAATGAAATACCAAGATTTGTTTTCATGGAAAGATAAGAAAAACATGCTATATTTGTGGTCGGTTTATTGTTTTCTGCAGCATAATAAAGGTACCACAATTTTTTATTGCTTTTTGATACACACTTCTTCTGATTTCAATTGGTTTGGCAATTTGATTTGAATTGGGTATTTAAGCAAATACGCAGCTTATCTGAAGCGCTGGGATCTGACAGTATCATAATATTGATATGCCCCGGCATACAGGGGGTATAAGCGACTTACCTTAAATATTTAGTTAGATATCGAATGAACTTTCATTCTCACCACGCCACTTGCAGAATTTTAAAGCTATTTATTATCGCTGCTTTGACATGATGTTAAATGAAAACATACATTACATGATCTGGAATTGTACCCACAGACCAGGCACGTTTATATAGAATCACATATGTCGGTTCTTATCCAGCTCCGGTTCCGAGTGTTGTCTTTAATTCACGCACCTGTCCTCCAAACTCAGAATCCAATAATGTTGCAAGTTTACCCACTATGTTGGCGTGTGAATGAAATTGCATTTAGTATATTATCTAACGCGGGTTGTGAGCTCTCGTTTCGCTAAATGACTTTGTCAAACAATCCCTGCAGCCGTAACCGTGGTTGAAAATGTAACGATAATGTCAGTGCCTCATTTTTTATCTCAATATCCGCCATTTTGATTTGAGAATTGTGGGATTGTTTGTCTTTGTAACTTGGCCAGTGAGACTTTACCAAACCGTTAAAGATGAAGCGTACCCACAATAACCTTATTCTGGTACATATTTTATATATTATGTATTAATGGTGTTTTACATGACCCGTTGAAGTGTTATCTGTCAGTTTCCGATGTTTATTTAATAAAATTGAATGACAAATTCGTATCTGCTGACGTCACTAAGAACATAATCTGTGATGTCATTTGCATAATTTGATGTTATTTCCGGCTCGTGCATGTTTGGCCATATGGCCAATTTCTGGCCAAATGGCCCATTTTTGGCCAGATGGCCAATATTTTGCCAAGTGGCCAATTCCTGGCCAGTGACCCGTTTTTGGCCAAATGGCCAATTTTGGGCCAGAATGGCCAATATCGGGCCAGAATGGCCAATAATTGGCCAAGCGACCAATTTTTGGCCACTGTGACCATGCATGGGTATATAAGGCGAGCGAAATCTGCCATTCGGCACTCTGGCATTTTAGATCTCACAGATAACACCTCCACATTAAAATTCGTGCGAAAATGATGTCCTCAGAATTAATTGTAAGATAATAATAAGCGTTGTACAGTTCTCATAGCAAGAACATTTAATTATTTTAGTGTAATTTGATCTCGCCAGAGTCATTTGGACATTATTTAACCCCTGAGAGGGTCTTTTTAGCGACATAGAACATTTCTTTCACCTGTGTATGGTCCCTGAGACCCCACCTGCGATATATTAACGTTTCATGGGTCCCCAGAGACCCCATTAGTCATAACTACTAAAGTGAATATTCATATTTGCCTGTACGCGAACGAAATCTGGTGGATAGCAAATTCTACCTCTAGAACCACCTTGTTTGCCGGTGTTTACGCTGCCTTTTCGTTAGTATTGATCGTTGCGGGTTTTACTGCATACTTATTATAAACAGTTTAGTCTATCCACACGATAGTTTACTTATTGTAGTACGGACGAATGTACCGTTCATTTGAACCATCTCTCGGATATTTCATGTGCTGACTAAAGTTAATAAATAATTGAATGTATCTAGTCTATTATCTGTTCCCTGGACTGTCAGACCGGCAGCTACACCCGTGTTCCCGTACATACAGACGTGCAGCGTCTAGTCCAGATCTGAGAGACACAGGTTGCGGGCTACACAGATCTACTGATTGGCAACTATAGGCAGACGATACCACATTTGTCGGTCAATCAGTCATCTATAGCCCGCAACGCGTGTTAGAGGATACTGGGTAGTATACGCACAGCAAGGGTTTGGAACAGCGTGCAGGAGCTTGCAGCACACACGTAGCATAGACAGGGTCTAAGCGGGGTCATATATACGCACCACTACCGGCGCGTAACAATATAACCTGATACAACGAAGGTAGTCATACGTGCATGGAACTATACGCTGTCAAAACAAACGGCACACCTTTCCTCACGAATAATGATCTATTTGATGGGAAATGTATACGTTTGTCTACAATGTACTCGCATATCAATGTAATCCGGTAACAGGAAGATACTAAATAAAAAGTCACCACAGTTTAAACCTGGGCACTATACATGTATTATACAAATTTGAAGGTTTGTTCGGCTATATTGGGGGCCACATTGAATCAAATGGATGTCACATAATATGTTGTATTTCATTATCATTTATGTAATCAAAATTACGGTTAATGAGAATTTAATTCAGAAGAAAGAAAGCTTGTGAAAAGCGAGATTTAGTGATCACAATACCAGGCGTCCGTCCGTGGGTGAGTCCATTCGGAATCTGAGTTACAGTTCTTAAATCACCTATATCTTTCAAATCATAAACAGGTTGCGTATATATAAGGTTTATTGTTAACAATATTTGCGTTAAAGTTTTTAAATACTTATACGTATATCGGCAACTCTAAGTCGCATTGCCTTGAAGCGTTAAGCGTTTCTTTGTAACCATCCATATTGCCAATCTCTGTAGCTCATTCATTTGGCCTTTATACCCAAAGTCTCAGCCAAATTACATTGCATCAACATTGTTGTTTTTCACGAAATTTTATTTAAACTTGTTAAGTACTTGTTATTACAACAACAACAACAACAACAACAACAACAACAACAACAACAACAACAACAACAACAACAACAACAACAACAACAACAACAACAACAACAACAACAACAACAACAACAACAACACGTACTGAAACTTCCAGAAGCCATCCGATTGAAAGTACGTATTATTTTATTTTGCCCTTATTATGTAACGGATTTTGATGAAATATGACGCATCAAACGCGTCTTGTTAAGCTGCATTTGGTGGTCTCGATACTTCGGCCCAAACATATGTCGTTTTTGCGAAGAATCTATTTCCGTGTCCACTGACACGGAAATAGATTCTTACCAAAGACGACATGTTGTTGTTGTTGTAACCACGTGATCATGCACCTTGTTAGATATCTGACCACATGCATAACCCTTGGACGGTCACATTGGGACCATTAATACACCACCAAACTATCAAATACCTCCGCGGGCTCGACATGAACATTGGACAACGCATTATAACAAGCTTTGGGGGACATTATTTAAAAATAAATAAACGTATAGAAACTTAATTGTGGCTCATAGATAATTAAAATAATATATATTGCGAAGAAATGTAACTTTTACTTACTGTGTCGGCCATCTTGGCAGACATTTTGGATATTTGAAGAGCTAAGCGACTCAGAATTATTGAAAAGGTTAATTAATACATGTATGTGGCCTTTTCAGTGATATGCTGTCATATTATGAGTAAATGTGTCCGTTGTAGTCACCTTCATGTGTTTAATCAATTTGTGGCAGCCATATCGGACGCCATCTTGAATTATTGATTAACCCTTTGAACCCGAAATCCCGCTATAGCGGTTTATGCAAAAAGTGCAGATCCAGATGAGCCGGCTCTTAACGAGCCGTCTCATCAGGATCTGCACTTTTTGAAAGTAATTTTAATATTTATTAGAACAAAAACACCCCCTTTTCATAAATGGACGAATCTGAAAATCATTTTGTGACCATTGGATTGGTCGGAACATTAGCATATCACAGTCCATTCCAGTTCAGTTCCTTGCTGAAGGAAATCAGCTTTTGTTTATTTAATTCGGAATCCAATCTTTGGCAATTGCACAGTGGGGTCAGCGTGTAAGTACACACACGAACGAACACGACAGGTTGGTTAGCTACCCACCCAAAGTGTATGTTGTTACCACTCAGTTGAACCGTCTCGCCGAGACGGTTCAACTGAGTGGTAACAACATACACTTTTGATGCGAAATGAGAAAAAATGCAGAAACATTTACATTTGTTTTTATACATGAAATACAGTGGGGTCAGTGTGTAAGTGCACACACGAACGAACACGACAGGTTGGTTGGAATCTTAGCATGCTTTGTCGTCTGCTGTTTTCAATAAAAGCATGATGGAAATGGCTTTAAAGTGCTGTCAAACCATGTGTTTTATTGATAAAAAAGACAAAATACGAAACAACAACAGATCTAGACAATTTTTGTTTAAATTGAAATGAATTTTAATGAGAAAATACCATATAACGCAACGGCAGACGACACTGATTGTTTCCCGCGTTCTAAGGGTAAAGTAAAGACTGTAGTACCTGTAATTAACGTACCGACATGAGTGTCATTAGTGAGTAAGTAACGGCACACATAGATGTATGTCACGCCATGCTGTAGCATGTCACGCCATGCTGTAGCATCTAATGTGACAGTATTTGTCATCTGGGGCCCGTTTCACTAAACTTCGTATGACTAATATGTTCGTAAGCGCAAATTTAGAATCGTCTGGAAATTTCAATTGATGGATTTACATTTATTGAGCATATGCTGCATTTGTTCAATAAATGTAAATCCAATAATTGTTTACAAGAAAACATTGTTAATGTGATATTTACATATAATAATTACATATAGTCATAATTTTGCACTTACGAACATTTTAGTCGTACGAAGTTTAGTGAATCGGCCCCCTGGGTTCTAGAAAAGTGTATACATTGTTTCTGACAGAACACGCATGGGTGGTGTGCACTGTGTTAGACCGCGTCTGCTTTCTAGAATAATTATAACCATTATATACCTACATGTATATACTATTCAAAGTAGTGAACGAACTGAAACTGTATCGCCAGAAACAAAAAGTAGGAAAATGTGCCTGTACTGATGGCCTTTATCTTGATTTGGTGTTAGGTGCCCTAAACACACCAGATCAGTTAGCCCATAACCTATTAAATGACATAACCTGATTCAACTCTCAGATACACTTTACGAATACCGGAGGGCCAGACCAGGTGCAGAATAGGGAACCGTAAAAGATGAATCCCATCGTAAATTCGACCCATTCATATCGCACAATTTGAGGTTGGTAATAAAACAAACACCTTTACACGAACCACAGGTCACCATTTTAGCAAATCTGAAATAGTATCAGTGGTCGATCAATTCTGTAATATCAAGTTTCGTTCAGATCCGCTTGTCAGTTCATGAAAAAACGGTTAAGAATTTGACCCACTTTTGTGATGGCGACCATCTTGGAGTGCGTGGTGCCGCCATTTGTATTAAATCTGAAAAGGCTCCAGCAAAGAGTCATATCTGCAACATTTGACCAACATCCGCCAACTAGTTCATGATATACTGTATAGCAATTTGAAGTTGGTAACTGAAGAATGATCCTTTTACTTTTCAGCGGCCATCTTGGATGACATAATTATACGATTAACAACTAGAGCAAAGTCGGTGGCGCGCCATCGTAAAATATCAACTTTTGCTCTGCCAGTAGACAGAATTTATAGATCATAACAAGGTGGATATAAGCAATACCCGGGAGGCATCTACACACCATAAGAATGCTACATACCAAGTTTCTAGTCTCCACATATTACTGTCTTAAAGGTTTATGACAACTGCAAAATGCTAATACGAAAAGAGGGTGATAATCCATGGAGTATGTGTGAGGGGGGGGGGGGGGGTGTGGGGATATCCAAAATCGAAATAGCTTTGTGAGTACCATAAGGAAGGCACACGCCAATTTTTGAAGGTCCCTGCCTCTTACAGTTACAAATTGTTACTTCTTACAAGGTAAAATTGGCGAATTCTAAGTCGAAGTGAGGGAAGATTATCCATGACGGGGGGATGGCGTGGGGGGGGGGGGGGTGTGTGGGGGTGGGAGGGGTCGAATGAAATCGATATCACTTTGCGCATTCACACACCATAAGGAATGTACACACCAATGTTTAAGTCCCTAACTATTACGATTAAAACTTTTTTCTTCTTTCAAGGAAAAATTGGCAAGTTCTAAGTCGAAAAGGGGGAGATAATCCATGAGTGGGGGTCGAATAAAAAAAATCCACTTTGCGCTTCTACACACCATAAGGAAGGCACACACGAAGTTTGAAGTCTCTATCGGAATGCCTACGCCTAGTAGCCTCACCTAGTGATAGTATACTTGATATCAAAGGCTACTAGCGTCTTCTTCTACACTACTACGAGCCATAGTCTTGCCAACGTGTGTCGATTTCTTTATTTCAAAATACTTGCATCTTACAGTGGGGTCAGCGTGTAAGTGCACACACGAACGAACACGACAGGTTGGTTCCAAGCTGTCGTGTTCGTTCGTGTGTGCACTTACTCGCTGACTCCATTTTATGCTTAAAATGAAGCAGTTTGATTGTCTGAGCCTGAGCTGTAGCACAGCTCAGGCTCAGTCAATCAAACTGCTTGATTGCGAGCTGAGATTGCCAATAGATGTTCTGAAACGTTTACATCTTGGCAAGAGTATCTCGTGTGGTTGAATACATAATATTATATCAACGCTGATCAAGCGGCAGATATCTATGCAACGCCAAATCTTCATAAACTCAATTAATTAATTCTAGCTCTAAATACTTAGAGCTATCATTAAATATTTTGAGTTAGCTCCATCCAAATGATTTAGAGAGCTTAAACCGCAGGCGGTTGCATACATAATGTTATATCAACACGATAAAGCTGCAGATATATCTCACGTTCAACGCTGCTAAAAAAAACGCAAAAAATATTTTGAGCCTCTTTGCCAATTGAATGAACGTGATTCACACTGTTTGACATTCTGGGGAAAGATTAAGAGACCTATTATCTGTATATGTAACTACATGTATGTAGAAGTACACTGGTTAATACGACATACTGGCGCTCTGTGACGATGTTTGTTGCCACGCATAACGACAACACGATTGAAATTGTATTTTAAAAGCTGAATAAACAACGGGAAGTGGATTAATTGACTCGGCCGTCGATGATGCGAATAAGGTAGCCCCGACTCTGCTGTTCGCAATACAATAACTACCGCTGCTACAAAACATTTGTGACACGCCATTTTGTACTTATAAAGATGTGCGATAACTCATGACAGATATTTACAACATATGCGATTGTGTCTGCAAATAACATCTACAGTTGCCGCAATGTTCACTAGAATAGAATTCCGCATTTGCTATGAATATTTAGTATTACAGAAAATATGACAGTTTCTGTACATATTTGAATGCAAAATCTACCGAGGTACAAAATCACATCTCATATCTAGCCGGATCAACATTGGTCTAAATTGTCATCATGTGCATTATGTCACCGGGCGCCATATATACCTTATGTTATTCTCAACAACAGACGTATGACTACGGAGCCCCGCAGGGGACGTAGCAATAATTTATTAATTCGTTCCCACGAAATAACAATTCATTCCATCAATTTAACAATTCGTTCCCACGTGGGAACGAATTGTTATATCGTGGGAACGACTTGTACATTCGAGGGAACGAATTGTTAAATTGAGGGAGCAAATTGTCATTTCGTGGGAACGAATTGTTAATTCGAAGGAACGAATTGTTATTTCGTGGGAACGAATTGTTAATTCGAGGGAACGAATTGTTGAATTGAGGGAACGAATTGTTATTTCGTGGGAACGAATTAATAAAAGAAAATCCATGTCCCCTGTGGGGCTCCGTATATGACAATGCAATATGAGCTATACACTAATGATTGCGCAATGCCAGGAGATGCTTACAGTTCCTGGGCTGATTTATCACGGCTAAATCACTGTGTTCGTAGCGCATCGTCACGAGGGAGGTGACAGGAGAAAATTGTATCGATTAGCATCTATATTACTTGTGATGGATTTGGTTTTGATTTGGTTTTGATTACTGAATGTTGAGACGTAGGACTGGCCATCGTTTTGTTGTATGTGTTTTACTGTATGTTTGGACTTATCCGTGGCTGTGACTGGAGAAATGGGGCTCATGACATTCCGGCGGCCGTATCACCAAACTTCGTAAAGTGTTCGTAAGTGTAAAATTATTATAGTCTGTAAATTTCACACTAACAATGTTTTCTTGTAAACAATTATTGGATTTACATTTATTGAGCATAGGCTGCAAATGCAGCCTATGCTCAATAAATGTAAATCCATCAATTGAAATTTCCAGACGATTCTAAATTTGCACTTACGAACATTTTAGTCGTACGAAGTTTAGTGAAACGGACCCCTGACCTTGTAACACATTCCTGTAGTCTGATATGCAGAGGAATCTCTCTAAACCGGACACCAACAAAACATATGTGATTTCATTTTGAGAGGTTTCTTGGTAACGCATCTCAGATAATAAGGCATGTTCATGATTGCAAAATGCATAAGTATGTCCCAGAATGGTCATATGCTTGGCTTGCAGTGGAACATCTCTAAAGCGGACACGCTGGGGACCTCCCAGGGTGTCCGGTTGAGAGAGGTTTCACTGTAAATATATCCTGTTTGTTAGACGCAGGACAGGGGACTTACTGACTGAATGACAAGCGCAGGGCCTGATCAGACTGTGGATACATAGGCTGATCTGGGCATACACTGGTCGCAAAACATATAATCCCTGTTTCTCCAGTCACATTTCACATTATCAATGCTTCCACTTATATCTGTAATGTTGCTAAATAGGACACACGGTGTGGGACCACGTAATAATATTTGACGTAAGTTTTATGAGACTTTCCTCAATAACTTATAAACGGAACAATGTATTGTACTACATCATGGTGCAACACATATGACAATGTTTTTCTGCTGCTTGCAATTGGTCACATATATACGGGTATATTAAATTCAGACAAATTATTAACCCTTATACCGCTACACACAACAATTGTCGTCTGCTGTTGCTTTTATATCTTATTTCTCAATAAAAGCATGGTTTCACAGCACTCTAGAATCGTTGCTGTCAAAGCATGTAGTAAATTATTATAAAGTGCTGTCAAAGCATGTTTTTGGTGATACAAATGTAAAATAGAAAATAAACAGCAGACGACAAACTTTTTTTAAGCGGTGTAAGGGCTAACACTGTCAACATTCGAAATTAACAGCTTACGACTAGTGTAACCCGAATTACCTGGCTGTCACGCAGGGCGACGTACGTCAGAAACTCTGAGTTAACGACTCTTCGTGAACGTTTGATGTGACTAACTTAAAATATGTAATATATTGTCTTACAAATACAATAGAATACAATACACCAACCTACAATACAATACTAGAAGAAAGATTCACATAACTGCGCACTCCAAATAAGATGGCTTCATTTACCGCCGGGATTTGGGTGTACGTGGTGACCATCTCCATGGTGTTAACGTTCGGCGTCATCTGCAATGTGCTCGTCGTCTACTGCGTTATCAAGTTCAAGAAACTGCGAACCGTGACGAACCTGCTCATCTGTAACTTGGCAATCAGCGACGTACTGTTGGCGGGATTTGTAATGCCGCAAAGAATACACGACATCTCGCATCAACGAGACTTTTTTGAAGGTAGGCCACTGAAAATAACATTGTGATTTTTATGTTTCAATTTGGAAACATTTTGGAACTTGTCTACAACGATAAGATTCATATGATGTTGTACCTAAGATATGCGATTTTGCATGTGATACAAGCCGCATTTGATTGTTTACGTAAGAAGATGTGCGGTTTTTGCATGAAAACTATTTACAGAAACTGGAATATTTTCCGTAAATGACGTCGAATGTTGAGGAAATGTTCAGAGCAAATGCGGAATAGGTAAATTACGTCGGAAGTTGACGAAATGTTCAGAACAAATGCGGAATCCGCATTTGTTCTGAACATTTCGTAAACATTCGACGTCATTTACGGAAAATCTCGTAAATAAGTTTTACGTTTGTATGCGTTTTTCGCTAACGCCGCTCAATACTAACACTGTAATCATTGTGGCCAGCCTACATTTTGCAAACATTTCGGAGAATTTTTGTAACGCTCGGATACATATGAGACACGCCATGTGACTTTGTACCTAAGAAGATGTGCGATTTTTCATGAAAACTATTTACAGAAACTGTGATAATTTCCGTATATGACGTCGGAAGTTGACGATGTTCAAAGCAAATACGGAATAGAAGCAAGGAAGGCCACTCCATAGTAACATTGTAATCATTATGTCCAGTCATTCGTTGGTGGCAGGTGGGAGAATGCGATGGGTAATTTAACGATCGGGGTTCATCCGTACCGGAATTTCGACTGGATACCTGGTTTGGCCCTCACATACGTCTTTGGCATTTTGTATGTGACAGTTGAATCTGGTTATACCCCTTATTATTACGATTATTCGTAATCCTATTTTAAGGGAAGGGGCCAAGTGACTTTGGCGTGCTATGGACCTGGCACCAGGTCAGATTATTCTAATTTCAGGGCTGAATATATTTTTTTCTCCATGGAATATTGTTTTCTGATATGTATGTGCATCCGCACAGTCCGAATAGGATCTGCATCGTTCGTCATTCCATCAATGAAACACCCGTATTGCTTCTAAATAAGTAATACAAGTCGTTATCAGGCTACACGGGTGTGCTATGTCACCAGGAGCTACACTGTCACAAATCCCACCAGTCCCATTTCTCCAGTCACAGCCACATATGACAGGTACCCAACAAGAGTGTTGGAGGTCAGAATATACGCCCGCAATGGTCAACGTCACATTAAGGTCAAATGGTACACGTATGTTACTTGCTGATGTACACGACTAGCCGATTGCTATGTGCACGGTACATGTATGTTACTTGCTGATGTACACCACTAGCTGATTGCTATGTGCATGTATACCGAGTATGAAGTAAATCGGTTGAAAAATAGAAATAGCAGAAGACAAGCATAGTTGCATTTTTCGTAAAAGGGGCATAACTCCATATGATTTAAGGTGGAGTGAAATATAAAATATCAATTAAATCCTAAGTACAACTGAATAGCAATCATTTATCACATCGGGTTTTCGTTCATCCCATAAAGTGCCTATGACGCGACGTCAGTAGCCTATTTCATCAACATGGCAAAGTATACTTCGCTAGTAAAGCATACTTTGCGGCAGAAATTTTCAATTTAAGGATAAATTTATTAATTTTTATTATACTGAATTTATTACATTATCACAGCCATTTTGACAATTCGTTCCCTCAATTTAACAATTCGTTCCCTCAATTTAACAATTCGCTCCCTCAATTTAACAATTCGTTCCCAATATATAACAATTCGTTCCCACGGGATCGAATTGTTAATTCGTGGGAACAAATTGTTATATCGTGGGAACGAATTGTTAATTCAAGGGAACGAATTGTTAAATTGAGGGTACGAATTGTTAAATTGAGGGAACGAATTGTCATTTCGTGGGAACGAATTGTTAATTCGAGGGAACGAATTGTTAATTCGAGGGAACGAATTGTTATATCCTGGGAACAAATTGTTAATTCGAGGGAACGAATTGTTAAATTGAGGGAACAAATTGTTATTTCGTGGGAACGAATTAATAAAATTAAATCCATGTCCCCTGCAGGGCTCCGTAGCTTTATACTTGTCGCATTTTTATATTTTCCTGCAGTCTACGGTCCCGTGACTGGCCCGTCCCTATCCCCACACACCACGCCCACCATGGAAGACATCGATTCATACATGTACATTATGTCGACGAGTACAATTCACGTTATTGGTAAAAGTATATGCACATTTTTGTTCTGGGTTCTGAATTAGGCCATGCCATTGTTTTCCTCTGTTAAGCGTCCACCCAGCAGAAAAAACTACCTACGTATCCTGTAAAAACAAACAAGGTCTTGAAAAGAAAACCCGTAGATTTATGTTAAAAACTTCCTCAAAGTCTGCAAAGGGTTGAGGAAGTTTTTAGCATAAATTTAAATTTCCGCCAGCAAACTTAAAAAAAGAAGAAAAAACATACATTAATTAAACTTATTAAGTGAAATTCATGAACGGATATAAAACGTGCACACGTCCCCAATCATACATTTAAATTTCCGCCAGCAAACATAAAAAAGAAAAGAAAAAACATACTCATAATTCAATTAATTAAGTGTAAAGACATGAACAGATATAAAACGTGCAAACGTCCCCAATCATAAATTTAAATTTCCGCCAGCAAACTTAAAAAATTCGCTCACCTGACTCCAAGAACACCAGAGGAGAATGTGACATTGAGTTCATGTGTTTAAAAAAAAGTGTGCTATTTTTAGATGGCGGTCATCTTGGATTAAGCGATGACTGTCATTTTACCAAATCTGAAAATGCTTCACCCAAGGATCTTAACTTCCTATGAAGTTTGGCCAGCATCGGCCATGTGGTTCCTGAGAAAAAGACGTTCAAAATCTTGAATAAATGGACCTTTTGGTGGCCATCATGGATGACATAATCATCTGATTCCGACAAATATTGCACCAGAGCAATCGCCTCATCGATACCTTCAATTTGATATATGGCATGAGCATATTCGGTCAAAAATAAAATTTGACCCCAATTTGACCCCACGGGCCACGCCAATTTTTGACCCCGGGGTCACCATTTTCACAACTTTGAAAGAGCATTGTAAATCGATCATTCCTACCAAGTTTAGTCGAAATCCGACAAGCGGTTCATGAGAAGATTTTTTAAGAATTTATGCTATTTTTAGATGGCGGCCATCTTGGATTAGTGATGACCTCCATTTTAACAAATCTGAAAAGGGTTCACCCATGGACCATAACTTTTAAGTTTGGCTACCATGGGCCAAGCGGTTCATGTGAAGAAGAATTTTGAAATCTCTAATAAAAGAACGACCTTTTGACATTTCGGCGGCCATCTTGGATGACATAACAATCCGATTTCGACGAAAAATGTACCAGAGTGATCGCCTGATTGATACCTTCGATTTGATATATAACATGACCATATTCGGTCCAAAAAAAAATTTGACCCCACGGGCCACGCCCATTTTTGACCCCGGGGTCACCATTTTAACAACTTTGAAAGAGCATTGTACATCGATCATTCTTACCAAGTTTCGTCGAAATCATGTTAGCGGTTCATGAGAAGAAGATTTTTTAAGAATTTATGCTATTTTTAGACGGAGGCCATCTTGGATTAGCGATGACCTCCATTTTAACAAATCTGAAAAGGCTTCACCCATGGACCATAAATTTTAAGTTTGGTTACCATGGGCCAAGCGGTTCATGTGAAGAAGAATTTTGAAATCTCTAATAAAAGAACGACCTTTTGACATTTCGGCGGCCATCTTGGATGACATAACAATCCGATTTCGACAAAAAATGTACCAGAGTGATCGCCTCACTGATACCTTCGATTGGATATATAACATGACAATATTCGGTCAAAAATAAAATTTGACCCCAATTTGACCCCACGGGCCACGCCCATTTTTGACCCCGGGGTCACCATTTTAACAACTTTGAAAGAGCAATGAACATCGATCATTCCTACCCGGCTAGCGGTTTATGAGAAGAAGATTTTTTAAGAATTTATGCTATTTTTAGACGGCGGCCATCTTGGATTAGCGATGACCTCCATTTTAACAAATCTGAAAAGGCTTCACCCATGGACCATAACTTTTAAGTTTCGCTACCATGGGCCAAGCGGTTCGTGTGAAGAAGAATTTTGAAATCTCTAATAAAATAAACTTTTGACCTTTCGGCGGCCATCTTGGATGACATAACAATCCGATTTCGACAAAAAATGCACCAGAGTGATCGCCTCATTGATACCTTCAATTTGATATATGACATGACCATATTCAGTCAAAAATAAAATTTTACCCCAATTTGACCCCACGGCCCACGCCCATTTTTGACCCCGGGGTCACCATTTTAACAAATTTGAAAGTGCAATGTACATCGATCATTCCTACCAAGTTTTGTCGAAATCCGGTTTACGGTTCTTGAGAAGAAGATTTTTTAAGAATTTGTGCTATTTTTAGACGGCGGCCATCTTGGATTACGTAATGACGTCATTTTAACAATTTTCTAATCCCCCTACCTAATGACCATGACCATGAAGTTTGGTGACTATAGACCTAATGGTTACCGAGGAGAAGACGTTTGAAAATGTTCACGGACGACGGACGACGGACGACGACGGACGACGACGGACGACGGACACATTGCGGTAACAATAGCTCACATGAGCTTCGCTCAGGTGAGCTAAAAACATACTATAATTCAACTTATTAAATGTACATTCATGAACGGATATAAAACGTGCACACGCACCCAATCAATTTTCATATTACATATCACAAGTAAATAGTGTTAAATAGCAGGCAGAGTTTGTTTGCGCTGTCTTCCCGTCGGAGGGGCATTTACAGCCAGTATAACCAATACGTTCCATTGAATCAAAGTTTCGTTTATTCAACAATCACAATGATGCGTGGAACCATAAGCGAAGGGTAGTGATGTGATGTGATGTGGTAAAAAGATGAAATGAAAAGAAAGAACAATCGAAAATAAAACATATAAATTCAACAATGTAGATCCGCAATACATATACATGTATATGAATGGCAATACCCCGGTGCATGTGCGATGTCACAATCCCTTCTTGAAAATGATTATATTCACACACATTGAATGGGAAACATTACACGTTTACGTATAATATGACGGATAAGACAATCATAGCAATAGAATGCACTATTCGGATGCATTACAAGTGGAAGGTCGTTTCCCAGTATGTATGTGCAAATGTGATGGCGTACAACATGTACAATACAGTCACGAATAATTACAAATATGATACAATCAGATCACGTTAGCACAAGTATATATCCGTATACGCAAATATTCAAATACTTAACGCATGTCTATGAGCTCACAGGAGCCAAAATGTAGATGGCTATAAAACTAATAAGACCACTGACACGGGAGGTAATCATGTTGCGCAGTACAACTTGTACGCATATTGACAGGTATTAAAGGGTAAAATAATGTCGCCAAAACATTAAACAATGTGACATAATGTTAAATAATTAAAATATTACACTGTGGGGGCTGTATGTCTACCATAAGATGGAAGAGACATTTAATTTGAACCAACGGCTCACGTGCCGAGTTGGTAAGAAACAAAGCAACTGGCGAAAACAATTTCTAAGGCAGACAACTATCTACTATCAAAGTCGGCCCGAACATGTGAAACATGTGAAACATGGCTGTAAGTAACAAAGTAACAGCACATTGTTTGTTTTTTCACAGAACTACACTCAAACCCAACCCACACGCGGACGCTTAACAGAGAAAGAACATTGTACGGCTTTAACATATGCATGCATATAACGCTTCTACTGGCAGGGAACCGTTTATCAGGGGAAAGTGTAAATAGAGTTCATGTGTATATATTTTTTTAGTACCGCTAGTTTAAGGAGAACATCGGCGTAGGATTTTAGCAAAACAAATGCGGGAATATTTTATGAAAAACGCGAACATGCCGATGTTACGTTTTACTCGTCAAGAACGACGTGAAGAGTGCCACAATTAGTCGTTTATTACGCTAAATTAGCATCGATTGGATAGCAAAGATATGCAGGTAATATCGGCGATATACACAGTCCGGTGCCAAATAAAAACACATATGATTTCTTTAAAATGGCATTCACAAAGTGCACAAACATCGATGTAGTGTGAGAATAACTGGATTTGTAGCAATACCTGACGCCGGGTCCTCTGTACTGGCTTAGAAAGCGGATGGAGAATATTGTCTCCGCGGTGCCATACAGTAGCGCTTTTCTGCAGGTCAACTATACGTACTATACCAATACTATACGTACATGTATACTATACCAATACGATATGTTTTCTATACGATATGCATATAATATAAACGTACGGTATGTTTGTACCGTACATAACAACCAATATCGTATAGATATACCATTCAAATCGTACGTTTATACGATTTGTATACATGTGTATAATTCTGGTACGTTTGTATCGTACAAACATACCAGATTATGGTATATTCATACCATATCCGTACGGATATATCGTATATACGAACGGATATCGCATGTTTGTATACTATTCGTATAGTACGTTTGTACTATACGATGATACGGTACAAACATACCAATATTATATGATCATACGATATGCTCATTAAATATACCAATACTATACGATTACGATATGTATACGATATTAGTATATACAAATAGGTAAGGAGCAGAAAAGTGCTACTGTAACTGCATGGTGCGCTGTCTGCTAGTGTCATCGTCCAACGGATCTGATGTATGATGTACGAGTCTACGTGACATAAATGTGACTGTCACTGGAGAAATGGGGCTGATGGGATTTGCGACCAGTGTATATCCAGATCAGCCTGTGCGTCCGCACAGTCTGATCAGGATATGCACTGTACGCCATTCACCTGTCACTCTTCTAACAAGCAATATTGACGTTATCAAGCTCCAGGAGGTGCTATTTGATCAGGAGCTACACAAATACCATAAGCCCTATTTCTCCAGTCACAGCCAAATATAATCTAGTCAATATATGGCACACATAACGTCAACACAGCACAAATTGGTACACATGATTAATGGACTTATTTGTGTAGTGGAAACATCCAGCAATGACACAAAAATTGGACAATTGCAAAATACGGATTATATTTGTTTTAGCATTTTGTTTCAGCTGTAAAACACAAACTTGCCGCAAAACACAAGTGTTTAAACCTGCATACAGGTATCATATGACTATGACACCGATACTGTGTATATTATACACTCTATGTATAAATAGGGGAAAACATACATAATTGAATACAGCTAACGTGGAAATGGGAGATAGATGCCTACATGATGAACCAATCATACATATTAGCTACTTTACAACTTCAAGTCGATTTCCACCCTTAACTATAAGCTAACTGCCTAATTAACATTGGGCCGTAGACGCTCGAACGACTTCGAATATGACGAGATAGATCTAATGATAATATGTAGGCTGACATGTGGCTGTGGCTGCAGAATATGGGACTTATAGGAGTTGTGACCAGTGTAGCTGCTGATCAAATAACACACGCTGCTTAACGTTTTATATTGCTGGTTAGAAGCATGGCGAGTGTTTCAGCGGTGGATTGGCAAACAGTGCAGATCCTGATCAGACTGTGCATCGCACAGTCTGATCTGGATCTACACTGGTCGCAAAACCCATACGCCCCATTTCTACAGGCTGATTGTGAGTTGATTAACTGAAGATGTTGATTTCCTAATGCACCACGTGATGTAACAATAAGTCGAGCAGAATACAGTAGCCTGTTGAAACTGTAGACTTAATGACCAGCGTTGGAATACGTGCTATTGTCCGTGACCAAACACTATGATCTTAAATAATAGTGATTTTTGTATAAACGTACGTTATTAAATAAATGGGCAACTGTATGATAACATTGACCATGCGCCGCTTGCGATCAACGTAGCCCCGGATCAGACTGCGCACCAGCGCGCAATCTGATCAGGGTCTACGGTGGTCGCCATTCACTCCCTGAAATAGTATTTATGTCGTCAGTAACTTATATTGTAATACATTAGTGATGGACAACATTTCAACATACTCTATCATTTCTCACAGGAAGTGTTTTCTATATGTTTCCATATAAACGACGCTCTCTCTCCTACGGAGCTCCGCAGGGGACATATATTTGATTAATAAATCGTTCCCACGAAATAACAATTCGTTCACTCGAATTAACAATTCGTTCCCACGATATAACAAATAGTTCCCTCAAATTAACATTTCGTTCACGCGAATTAACAATTCGTTCCCACGATATAACAATTCGTTCCCACGAATTAACAATTCGTTCCCGTGGGAACGAATTGTTATTGTTAAAATGGGGGAACGAATTGTTACTTCGTGGGAACGAATTGTTAATTCGAGGGAACGAATTGTTAAATTGAGGAAACGAATAGTTATTTAGTGGGAACGAATTAATAAAAGAAATCCATGTCCCCTGCGGGGCTCCGTACCATACAGTGGGGTCAGCGTGTAAGTGCACACACGAACGAACACCACAGGTTGGAACCAACCTGTCGTGTTCGTTCGTGTGTGCACTTACACGCTGACCCCACATATAGCGTTGCGACTATGTATTCACAAACTGCTATTTAGTGTATACATGTACATATGCCACTTTTCATGTCCACTGCCTGTAATCTTGCTTGCATTGTCATCTTGCTTGTATGTTTGTTGTTACTAGTGTGGTTTCAGCAATAAACAGTTATTCCATACCATATACATGTAGTCATAATACATGTACTACTGTGTGATCCTGTGTGATCGTTCACGTGTTTATCCCGTCAACACAGTGCGTATGTGCCGTGAAACACGGTGCCGTGAAACATTTTTGATATCCTGTCAATACGACCTAATCACTGCGTACGAATATGTGCGGTTCGATTCTCCGATTTTGAGGATGCGGCTGGGGTTATTTTGTTTTGGTATTTTAAAGCTATTTGTAGTGTTGACAGGATAAATAGAATAGTAGGTTAGTGCCGTAAATGGGAAAAAATAGCTGGCGCGTCACGGAAACGGGATGAGCTCGGCAGAGCCTGGCCCATCCCGTTTCCTAATCATTGCCAGATATTCTTTTCCCATTCATGGCACTAACGTACTATTCTATATATAGCGAAACCGCTCTACACAGAACAAACTTGCGACATCGTCGTGTTCAATTACGACCGATTTCACTGTCAACTATCTCTGATGTTTATCAGCGTTCATGATTGACATGGACACAGGCGTGTGTTTCAGTGCTCTTACATCGGAATTACAGTGAAACCTCTCTAAACCGGACACCCTGGGTGTCCGGTTTAGAGAGATTCCTCTGTATATCGTAACATAAGGCCCGTTTCTCTCACGGGGCTACGAGATGTCATACTGAGTGCTATTAGCCGAAGTGAATTGAAGGATACAGACGTAAGCAACTAAGCTGATGTTCTCCGTAATTAGCCAGTACACATTTAGATTTATCACTAAACGAACGCAGCTCTACTGTCTGTTTCACGCAAGCTGACCAAATGTAACGACTATATAAACAATGTAACAACAATATTTATTTCAATAATATTTCGATAATATTAAATTAAAGCAAACTTTAAAAATGAGCCGGCTTCTTTTTAATTCGTGAAATTTGTTCAAATATTGATTTTATTGCGAAACAAATATTTCCCCATGTTAAATCTCCATACACATCTTCACAGAGAGTGAAGATGTCTCTTGGAATTTAACATGGGGAAACGTTTCTAATTTCAGAAATACTGGACCGATTTTCAAAATTTAACTTTTGTTTTCTTAGTTAGATCATATCCAAGCTACTCTAGCCAGTTTTCGGAGTCAAATTCCACAATTTTCGTTTTTTGACTCGTCCCACAGCTCCTCCACCTCATATTTCCCATGTTAAATTCCCATAGACAAATAATTTTTTCGTAATGAAATCAATATTTTACCAAATTTCAGGAAATAAAAAGAAGGCTCATTCTTAAATTTAATATTATCAACAAAATGTCGTTTTTGCATTGTTTATATGGTCGTAAAATTTGGGCAGGTTTCGTGAAAAAGACAGTAGGGGGCATGCACAGTCCATACAAATAATCCGGATGGTCTTAGACCACGGACTGCGAATGGATGCAGAAATGGACCAATCGTTGTACTTAATACATTATATGTTAGTATATGTATGCGGAAGAAACATTTGAATGACTTTTGACATCATTTCAAGCATATTGAGGATTTTAAACATGTTTGTTGCGTGAAATAAAACGTTTTCATGTCAGTATTTACAGCATATGGTTATGTTAAACATGCATATAGTAATATGTAATTACTGTCAATACATTTTCACACTATTTTAATACAGACCATGTGGTCGAAAAATTAATAAAAGAGTGACTTTAAAACAATGTATAGTACTATGTTTAGGTCTATCCGACCTAGAGGTAGTTGAACTGAAGAAGAGCGTATACACTTGCTGAATGAGACTGAACGTGCTAGCATGCCACGCCAGCACTTCACCCCGATGGCACCAAGACATATATACTACTGATTACTAATATTTGGGCAGTAATTGTAAGGGCAGTAATACAAAATAGGGTTAACTGCGCGTCGCCATTAAACAGATTTTCCGATATATCATTTTATGATATACGCCGCAAATTTCAAAATTTACAATGCGGTTAACCTATTTCTAATGCACTCCTTTATTACTGGCGTAGGAATATATATTGAAATAATTTGCGACCGTTCATCAACAATGATATACCTGTAATGTATGACCATCAGCCAATCAGATTGCGTGATATGTATAGAGTGTATTATAAATAACTATCTACTTCTATTTCGTTCTAGGTGATTTCCTGTGTAGAATCGTGAATAGTTTCCCCATATTCGTCACAACCAGCTCCATCTACACGCTGGTGTGTGTTTCCTTCGAGCGTCACCGGGCTATAGTGTTCAGCTCGCAATCCCGAATGGCAATCGGCAAACTATTCAAGATCATCCCCATCGTGTGGCTGCTCGGACTGGCGGCGTCCGTGCCGTCACTAATAGAATACTCCGTCAACACGGTCATCGAAGAAACACACACGGCCAACACAACATACTACCTTCACATCGCCTCGTGTGACAGCCAACAATTCAAAGGCGTGTTTTCAATCACCAACGCTATATACATAGTCAGCATTTCGTACGCCGTCCCTGTCACACTCATGTTCAGAAACTACCTACAGGTGGCGCTGTTTGTTTGGAAGAAACGGCGGGAAACACGAGACGTCAGCTGCCAGTCTGGCCACGCGGGAAGGAACTCGACTGGTATCGGCGTGTTCAGGGCGCGCATTAAGGCCGTGAAGATTCTCATCGTGGTCGCCGTCATTTTCGCTGTCTCTTGGTTACCGTTCTATGTCATGCTGCTTTACGCGGTAAGTTGATCCTACACGTGGACGTGGAGAAATGAGGCTTATGGGAATTGGTGACCCGAAAAGCCCCTGATCAAATAACACACTAACGGTAGCCTGATAACGATCTATATTGCTTATTTGAAACATTACATGAATGGCGTTTCATTGAGGAAATGGCGAATTGTGCAGACACTGATCATACTGTGCAGAAGCACATGCTGGTCTGGATCTACACTGGTCGTAAAACCCATAAGTCCCATTTCTCCAGTCACAACCAGCCGTCGAGTGAGAAAGTGTGCATTACGCCATCTATAATATTGGTAGATCTTTGTACTCCGTCAGTACACTGAGAATGAGATCAGTAACCCTACGCCGATAGGGGGCGGGGGGGGGGGGGATAAGCGATAATGTATGTATGTGCATACGTACGTACGTACGTATGTTAGCAACACCTTTCATTTCTTAATGAATTATGAACCAAGTCACAGATTTTAATAATATTGGGTCATAATGTATGTTTAGAGAGGTGCCAGATAAGCATGCATCTACCCGTTCAATTTCTTCTCTGGAATTACCTACATTATCGTTTCGTCGTTTTTCGCCGACAGTGCATTCGAAAGCAAGCAATATTCTACGTAAATGACAGCGAATATAGACAGAATATCGGAGTATATTTCATCAGGCAAAAATAATAATAAAAACATGCACGAAAAAATAAACGGCTTTTCGATAATGAAGTCATTTTCAGAGACATACCCTTTCCATTACAGAAAATTGCACATATGGATTCTAGTGGGAATGCTGGGAGTTTCGTCAACCTATTCCTAATTGCCATGGCAACGCTAAGCTCGACTTCAGATATCGTCATTTACGTGGGATTTAATTCCACATTTTGGAATATCATTAAGGTAAACTTGGGTGAACTAAGTTGTGCAATTGTAATTAACAGGCCAAACAACCAGGAAACTGTCTGGAGGTATATGGACACCCGGCTGAGAAAATATACCTGATGACGCGTGCGACCAGTGTAGCCCCAGATTAGCCTGCGCCTCCGCACAGTCTGACAAGGGTCGCCAATCGCGCACATTGTGGCCCTGAATAATAGTGTAAATATTTGATTGCATGCGCAGACACAATGATCAGAATCTACACTGACCACACATGTCATACGGTCTCTTTTCTCAGCCAGCGGTCGATATGGTGATTACTTCCGGGCAGTAAACCTTACAAAACTCCCGTACCGTTTGCAGCAGGGGGGGGGGGGGGGGGGGGGGGGTGGGGGGGGGGGGGGCGGCCGTTTCACTAAAATTCTTACGACTAAAATGTTCGTAAGCGAATTGTCTGGAAATGTCAATTGATGGATTTACACTTATTGAGCATATGCTGCATGTGCAGCCTATGCTCAATAAATGTAAATCCAATAATTGTTAACAAGACAACCGTGTTAATGTGAAATTTACAGACTATCATAATTTTGCACTTACGAACATTTTAGTCGTACGAAGTTTAGTGAAACTGGTCCCAGGACGGTACGGGAGTTTTGCAGAGTTACTCCCGTCGACTAATATGTAACGGCGACTGGAGAAATTGGGCTTATGGGATTTGTGACCAGTATAGCTCCTGATCAACGTAAGCATCACAAAAACCGTCAGTGTATGCTTAAAACACGAAAAAGGTCAAGGTTGAAGAAACGTTTTGACATAAAAAATGGCTAAGTGTTTCCACAACCATGTGAAGGTCAAGCAGATCAAGGTCATGTTAATGGCGGCATGAGTGTGTTCCAAATGTTCACATGTATCAAGTATCTAAATATTGAAGCAATCCTAAATAATATTAAAGTTATATTGTAATGAAGAAACTTGTACAAACTATTTGACGCAAAAAAATGTTTCCACAAAAATGTTAAGGTAAAAAAGGCCAAGGTCATGTTAATGGCGGCATGAGTGTGTTCCAAATGCTCACATATACCAAGTATCCAAATATTGAAGCAATCCGTCAAGTAATATTAAAGTTATACCATGATGAAGAAGCTTTTACAAACTTTTTGACGCAAATGTTTCCGCAAAAATGTGGTAAAAAATGTAAATATCATGTTAATGGCGGCATGAATGTGTTCCAAATGCTCACATGTATCAAGTGTCAAAATAATGAAGAAATCCGTCGAGTAATATTAAAGTTGGGCCATGATGACGAAGCTTGTACAAACATTTTGATATTTCGGAGGACGGCGACGCGGACGACGACGCCGACGACGACGACGACGACGACGACGACGGACAAAGCGGCGACTATAGTATCGACTTCTGCTAAAGCAAGCGCGACTAAAAATGGGGAGAGTTGCCATTGCGACCATAACCCCCGTAATGTCATCCGCAGCGGGTACGAAGTTGTGCCAGAGAAAAATATAGAATGTCCGATTATCAGGTACAAACGCGCCTCTTGATTCATCCACGGCACGTCTAGGTACCTATATAGCTGCACGTTTTCCGCTAGAGGCTAGATGTTGCACTATATCGCTACACCAAGGTCAACGGTAACAAATTGCGTAATAGCATTTATATATACCTTACACAATAAAGTGTGTATTAGCAAAAGTATCAGATAGAAAGTAGAAAGTAAACAAAGAACGCTTCAAACGCACATTTGGAAAGACTAATCCGTCATAACGTGTATGTAATGCAGTGTAATGCAATGCAATGAGATATTATCTAGTTATCTCCCGTTGAATTTATTTATAGAAATCCGGTCCAAATTGTGTAGTTTCGGGCCTTATTGCTTGTAAAAAGAGCGAATGTAGCATGATTTGTTGCAGGGACCATATATTCTTCGTCCCAGTTTGTTGTGAAAATGAGTCGATATAGTGATTTCGACTAGTGTTGATCCAAATCATCCTACTCACTCTGATCTGGGACTAGATTATTTGCCAGATTCATATTTTCACACTAATTACTGTTATTGCAACCAGTGTAGACTCAGATCAGACTGCACAGATGTGCAGTCTGATCTGTGTCTTCTCTGTTCGCAAAAATGCATTGTTGTGCTATTCAATAAGAAATAAACGCTGAAATAAATCATAGGACCGGATCTCTATAAATAGATTTGCAATGGGAGATAACTAGCTACTATAACTAGCTAGCCCTCGTTAGAGTTATGTAGTCAGAACTATACCAAATCGTACGGTCTGTATGCCATCCTTTTGTCATAGTTCTTCCGTGTCATAATCCAGTTCCGCGACCTGAATACGTTTGAAGAAGATCACTATAACTGTTTCGAAGCATTTACCCAGTCCCGCATTATAGCAGAAGTAAGAACACGTCTACATGACGTGTATGTTCAGTTTTAAAAAATATGATTTATGATTGGCGGTAATTTATGGAAGCGCCCTGGTGCCAATGCTAAAATATATTTTACTAACTCCTCATTAGGAGTTTCTATCTCCTAATTAGGATTTAGTATCTCCAAATTAGGACTTAATTCCTAATTATGATATAGTAAGTCCTCATTAGGAGATATTACGTCCTAATTAGGCGATACTATCTCCTAATTATGAGTTACTATCTCCTAATTAGGAATTAGTATCTCATAATTAGGAGTTAGTATCTCCTAATTAGGAGATAAAACTAGCTTAGCGTTGGCACCTGGACGCTTGCATAGTAATTACATTGTTTACTTATCGACCTGTGTAGACAATGAGGGGCGCCTACAAAACGGACTTTAAGATGTTTGCCGACCAGCGTAGCCGCAGATCCGACTGTGCATCAGGGGCTACATTGTTCCGACATACTCTCATCGAACACTGAACAGTATATTCTATTCATTGTTTCAGGTGGTACTGCGATGCTCAAACTGTTCCGATGGCGAAGGACGTAGTTCATAGACGCTTACAAAGGAGACAAGCCACGTGATTTTGTACCTAAGACGATGTTCCATGTTACTAAATTACGATATATTCCGTAAATGACGTCGAAAGATGACGAAATGTTCAGAGCAATTACGAATTCCTATTTGCTATGAAGATATCGTCAACTGTCGACGTCATTTACAGATCGTAACATTTATAACATCGCCAATCGTCTGAGGTACACAATTTGGCGTGCCTCAAACAGTAACGCCGGATATCATACGCCAACAAACATGTACGTCTATGAATATATCAGTAACAACAGTTCCTACACAGTCTGGGCCCGGTTGTTCAAAACATCAGTTAGCTTAACGGACTGTTAAGTCCTTAACTGAATGGTTAAACTCTCTGCTAAAACAGAGATTTTAACCACTCAGTTAAGGATTTAACAGTCCGTTAAGCTATCGGATGTTTTGAGCAACAGGGCCCTGGAGAATTTGGAAAAAGCCCGTTTCACTAAACGTTTCTAGCAAAGTATACTTTGAGGGAGTAATCATTTATTTTTCCGGAAATGCATTATTTCACATAGAACTAACCACTGCATATAGTTGATGATTAAACGTATGCAGAATTATTATACTGATTTTATTACATTATCACAGCCATTTTGGCTGTGATAATGTAATACATTCAGTATAACAAAAAATAATATTTTGTTATCCTTAAATTAAAAATTTCTCCCTCAAAGTATACTTTGCAAGAAAAGTATACTTTGCAATGTTTGTAAAATCGGCTACTGATACGGACAAACTCCACTCTATGTACAGGTATGTCATTGAAGCGTCACTTTGCAACATATGGGACATATTGTCCACATAAATGAACACGTAGTGCAACTCTAGAAACGTGTATATGATCAACTGATCACCATTTACACTTTAATCAATTAAAAATGAATTACTACTGTTTGTAACCCGCGAACAGTTAAACGTGTGTACATGTACATTTTCTTCCAATCCCTGTCCTTTATGCGAGACATCAGAAAGGTAAGCGATTGGTACCGGTACCATCCATTTAACTAGCTGTGTTTAAACATTAACTTGAACGCTCACTTCTAAGTCTTAATGTGTTTGTGTTATATATTAGATTTCTTGATTGATGACATTGCATGAAGAAATGGTGCTTATGACATTTGCAACCAGTGTATACCAAGACCACCATCGGTATCTGCGCAGTCTGATTGGGTATACACTGTTCGCCATTCCAGCAACTAACAAACAGCAACTATTGTTATCAGACTGCAGGGGCCCGTTTCACTAAACTTTGTACGACTAAAATATTTGTAAGTTCAAATTTAGGATCGACTGGAAGTTTCAATTGATGGATTTACATTTATTGAGCATAGGCTGCATATGCAGCCTATGCTCAATAAATGTAAATCCAATAATTGTTTACTGACAATAAAACATTGTTAATGTGCAATTTACAGACTATCATAATTTTGAACTTACGAACATTTTAGTCGTACAAAGTTTAGTGAAACAAGGAGCTATTCTCGTAACAAATGCGATAAGCCACATTTTTCCAGTCACCGTCCCGATTGTGTGGATCAAAGCTAAGTACACGTGTACACTATTTGCTAAGTAATTACCCGTAAACCCCCAGGGACGGCGACAACGGAAATAGTCTTAGACGCTGACCCAGTTGTACCTGGATACGGCGTGGTCCTTTTTGATTACCATGGATACGACGTATGGTTACCGTGATACGATGATTACCGCACGGCACTCAGTCAGACAATACTGCCCAGGATAAAATGAGACCATGCCGTGCTAACTATTCTTTCAGCTGTGTGACTGGTGAAATGGATGCGCAGGCTGATCTGTACCTACACAGGTGGCACGCATGTTGAATATGCATGCATTTACTAGTGAATCAATACATACTTCACAGTCGTCTTGTGATAACTAGTTTGTTTTGTTATAGTGTATGATCAAGGGCCAGTAGGCATATTGCTGAATAAATACTACATTACATTACATGATTACACTGAGATTGTAGCTTTTGATGTTCTAGCGCAGATAGTGATACATAGTGATGCATACTGTGGTGTTTGTTGAACAGAACAAACAGAACAGAACATAATATTTATTTGAAAAGAATCCCAGACCATCTAGTGTAAATCGCCATTCAGTTCTAACAAACAGTATATTATCTGTGTATATGGGCAAGTACATAGAGGATATTCATATTTTTGCAACGAATACGACATATATGTTCATCGAGCGGTGTGGAATGTCCATATTTCACGAGTGCCGTTAGGCACTAGTGAAATATTGACATTTCGCACCACGAGATGAACATATATGTCGTATTCGTTGCAAAAATATGAATATTCTATTTATTATATACCGCTCCATGGAAATTAGAAGTTTGTTTGACTGTATACGGTAATGAATGTATTTTCAGCCTATTTGCGCTGTTTTACTGCCGGTGCGAATTATGAATCTAGATAGCGGAAGTAGTCGTATTTTCACCGGAAGTTGTTTATTTCATCGATGAGAACATATGACTTTTATTTACCTCGTATAACTATGTATTTTATGGGTAGGTATATAATAAATGGCCATTTTTATTGGGTAACATTGCAAACAAAATAGACAGATACTATAGTGTTTGTTAAAAGCAGGACATGTGCTTCACTGACTGAATGGCGATCAATGCAGATCCTGATAAGACTGCACAGATGGGCAGGATGATATGGATCTTCAATAATTGTAAATACCACATATGTGGTACATATGATAAAGCTGAATGCTCTTAAATGGCGAACAATGCAGACCAAAATCCAGGTCTACATATATCACAAGCCTGGTCTGTGTTTACACTGATTGCAAACGCCATAAATCGAATTTATCCAGTCACATCCGCATACATTTATAACAAACTACGTATTCAATGTTCTAATTAAATGGCGAACAATGATCATGGGGCCCGTTTCACTAAACTTCGTACGACTAAAATGTTCGTAAGTGAACAATTATGATAGTCTGTAAATGTCAGATTAACAATGTTTTCTTGTAAACAAGTATTGGATTTACATTTATTGAGCATAGGCTGCGTATGCAGCCTATGCTCAATAAATGTAAATACATCAATTGAAATATCCCGACGATCCTAAATTTGAACTTACGAATATTTCAGTCGTACGAAGTTTAGTGAAACGGGCCCCAAGTCTCCACTGATCCCAATGACGGTGATGTTTTATCTCAGGTGTATGCTAACTCCAAGCATTGCCGCATAATGATTCATTCCATACAACATGAACATTGGTCTCAAAGATAGCTGCTCTTTGCAAAGATATAGTGCAAGGTATGACGCATATATTTAATTTCATTGTTATCTACATGTATCTGGGATTACCACCGTACTACGTTTGTCTGTTTTATTTAAGGAATACAACCATGGGCTGTTGTGTTTACTGTATTTCGAAAAACAGTCGGTCTGTTTAAAATGCGTGGAGTCCGAAGGCTTAGTGATATACACTCAGTTTAAATGACTGTGTGCTTGGATCCACGCGGGTTCACATTGGACGCCGTTTGATAGTCTAGGCACGGATGCCAACCCGGGACTCAGGGGCCGTTTCAATAAACTTCGTACAACTAAATGTTCGTAAGTGCAAATTTAGGATCGTCTTTAATTTCAATTGATTGATTTACATTTATTGAGTATAGGATGCATATGCAGCCTATTCTCAATAAATGTAAATCAAATAATTGTTTACAAGAAAATGTTGTTAATGTGGAATTTACAGACTATCATAATTGTGCACTTACGAACATTTTAGTCGTACGAAGTTTAGTGAAACGGCTCCTTGAAATGTAGGCTAATTCCACTATACGATCGATTGCGTGCCGATATATAGAGAATAGTAGGTTCGTGCCGTGAATGCGAAAAAATATCTGGCAAGGCTCTGGAAACGGGATGGGCGAGGCTCTGCCGAGCATATCTCGTTTCCGAGCCGCGCCACATATTTTTTCCCATTCACGGCACTAACCTACTATTCTATTTATCCCGTCAACACCTACAAATGGATGTAAAATGCAAAAATTGTATTGACTGGATATCAAAAATATACGCACATACGCACTGTGTTGACGGGATATAGTTTGATTGCAAGACTACTACGTTGTTCGCCTTAGAGATGTTCCAGACAATGTGCAACTCAGGTGGTGATCACAAGACCGTTACAGCACTTCCCGACAATATGTGAGATATGGCGACATGTGTTACACGTCGGACGACAAATGGTCGCAAGAGGCTTACATTAGCACGTTGTCGCAAGTGGTCGCAAGAGGCTTACATTAACACGTTGTCGCAAGTGGTCGCAAGTCTACATGATTTGAAAACGATTTTCTCGTCAATATTCGACCTCATATATTGCATAACTATGGTGTTCAGTAGCCTATTTCACCAACATTGCAAAGTATACTTTTCTAGCAAAGTATTCTTTGAGGGAGAAGTTTTCAATTTAAGAATAAATTTATTATTTTTTATTATACTGAATGTATTACATTATCACAGCCATATTGGCTGTGATAATGTAATAAATTCAGTATAATAATTCTGCATACTTTTTATCATCAAATATATGCAATCGTTAGTTTTATATGAAATAATGCATTTCTGGAAAAAATAAATGATTACTCCCTTAAAGTATACTTTGCTAGATAAGTATATTTTGCAATGTTGGTGAAATAGGCTATTGTTCTGGCCTCTTTAGATTCTCGTATTCTCGTCTGCGATCGAATTCTCGGGATCTCGCATTGCATTCTTCCTTTCGATCTCGCAATCTCGTGTATAAGTCAAGAATGCTAAACTACGACAATGTAAAATGGCCTTGACATATGTTCCACTTAATTCAGACTCACCTGAATTGAACATAATATATAACACAATATATATTACATGCTTTTCCAATTGTAGCACCATTCTGAAGAGAGTACAGATATGGATGTATAGACTTGGAACCAAATTCATTAACCAGATACGACGTCAATATAAGTTGCTTCAATATTTGTGACTGTGACTGTAGATCAGTTAAGATCCAGTTCAGCCTATGCATCCGCACAGTCTGTTCAGGATCTGCACAGTTCGTCATTCCATCAATGAATTACACGTCAAGTAGTGTAGATCGTTACCAGGTTACATGGCCGTGTTATTTAATCAAGAGCTACAATGGTCACAAATCCCATAAGCCCCATTTCTCCAGTCACATCCACATTTACACTCTTGATACATTGAACATATGCCACCATTGAAGTGTTGCTGGGATTTAATTAACAAAACTCAAGTCCATCTCAAATTCTTACTTATTAATTCAATTAATTTACAAATGTATTAGTTATCTAAAGTTTCGAAAAAAGTTACCATTTACTGTGATTCCGTACTTCGCGTTGTGCTCCTATACGTTCGTTGTGCCCGGCTGTCAAAAAATGTAAATACTTTGATTTAACGACGGCACTGGCTCGATGACCTTGCATGTCGGGACTGACCGACTACCGTGGGGTCAGCGTGTAAGTGCACACACGAACGAACACGACAGGTTGGAACCAACCTGTTGTGTTCGTTCGTGTGTGCACTTACACGCTGACCCCACTGTATTTAAGATTCCATCCGATAGGACTATTCTAGCACGAAGTTGTCTTGCAAAAGGACATTTGCAAAAGGCCATTCGGAGTAGTTTGATGTGGGAATCGAACGCGGGGTATCCCGATCCGCAGTCCGAGGCTCTACCTACTGAGTTAATCCGGCCACCCGTGCCCGGCTGTCCCAATGAACCAGCCTTTTATACCCTTGGTCAAGCTCCCTACTGATGATCAGCGCCATGTGAATACGTCATCAGCAACCAATAGTATCTAAGGGACAATGGAGTTTCAAGAATAGCATCCAATGGGATTGAAGTAGAATGATGCAATCCTTGACATTTGGTAATGTCACCAATTTGGGAAGGTGCCAGGGTCTAATGTGTCGCAAGATAAACAGGTTGACCAAATGGTTTTCATTTGCTTACTTTACAGAGGTAAACTATCGTCACCTCCTGCCATCACTCTGTCAATCATTCATGTGCATTTGCACGCGCTGTCTGATTATCTGATCATCTGATTTTACTTTTATTACAGAACAGAACGTTAGTCCTTATTTGAACAATTTCTCAGACCAACTAGTGGTATATGAGCAAGCTGTGATATGCATGCACAAGTACATGACTATTGTATAATAGGTAACATGGTAAACTGTAGCAATACATATAGATGTACGTGATATAAATAATGTAGCGAATATGTGGTATTTTGTAATACTATTGTGCTTTTTATGATTCAGTATATTCGGAAGGGAGTCACCGTAATGAATCCAGATCGCACCGTGAAACGCGACACCAGAAAACTCGTATTGTTGTTTCTAGTATCGTGTTACAAGGTGTGTGGCTAAAACAATTAGGGGCAACAACACCGTTATCCTCGTTTACCATGTACAATCCGACACCGGGAACACGGATATATGTGTTTCCCGTATGGGGTTATACAAGACCATTTATCATACAGCACCCACGTGATACTGATAACATGATACATACAAAACTTAACACCTGCAGCTGATGGAGGCTACAATGTTACACCATTGACCATATCAACCATACCGATCATAAAGCCATACATTAGCAACCACTGCATGTCCAAATGAGCCGGCTTGTAACAAACCTTCTCATCTTTTCGATCAACATAATAATATGCAATTCTCACCTGTTTGTATGCCATAAGCCTGTCACATTTAATTTGGTCATTCATTTCATAAAATATGTAGGGTATGGGTAAAACATAGGGTAGGTAGTGTTAGCGGAAACAAAAATCATTCCAGACACCAATATGTCTTGCTTCCAACTAGAAGAAGTCGCACCAGCGGCGGCGGCGGCGGCGGCGGCGGCGACGGCGGCGGCGGCTGGCGGCGGCGACGGCGGCGGCGGCGGGGCGGCGGCGAGGGGCGGCGGCGGCGGCGGCGGCGGCGGCGGCGGCGGCGGCGGCGGCGGCGGTGACAGTAATAGTCGTAGTTGTCGGATTGCTTTCTTTCAATATCATCACTATCACTAAATGCAATATGATTACAATTTAAACAAAATTATACATATATACATGTATAGAACAAATAAATACAATAGCATTCGGTTACATATATTTTACATTATACCATGTTTTACACATACGAACAATACTTATACAAACATTTTAACCTAAGCGCTTTCACACCTTATGGTGATGATCAGAGGTACATGTAACAATGTTAATATTGGTAACGTCACGACGTCACAGATCATGCTCAGTTTGGATTTAATGACGGATGAGAAATTGAAAAAAAATAGTGTTCTTTTTGCTTCCGTTTTGTTGGAGTCGTGTACCTCACGGCAGTTTATATAGTGGAAATATATAGTATTTTACTCCGCCATTGGAACAACATTCATCTGAATGCTTGCTGACTGGAAGTGTCCGATATTCTGGTTGCCTAATATCAAGGTGTATGATCACGTTGTACTAACAACAACAACAAGTACTGAAACTTCCAGAATCCGTCCTATTCAAAGTACGTATTCTTTTATATTTTCCTTATTACGTAACGGATTTTGATGAAATATGGCCATTAAACGCGTCTCGTTAAGCTGCATTTGGTGATCTCTGTACTTTCTTCGCAAAAACGACATACGTCTGTACCGAACTCCCTGGACGACCAAATGCAGCTCACGAAGACGCGTTTGCTGCGCCATATTTCATCAAAATCAGTTTCATATTAAGGAAAATATCAAATAATCCTTACTTCGGGGTGGGCAAGATTTCAACACTTTCAGCCACTGTTGTTGTTGTTGTTATAACCACTTGATCATGCACCTTGAATATGTTGGTTGCGGAGTGTAATCTTGTGATATAATAAATCTCCTGTCTCGCCAATGTAATCTGCCACTCAGCCATTGCAATTCCAAGCATACATGACATTTCTGACATTACAGTCTATACTTTCTGACACAATAAATTGTTTTTGATTTTGAAATATAAATGTTGTTCCTTCTTTAAGATGGTTGTATAGTTTACAATTCAGCCTATTAAACTTTTCAACGTTTTTGTGTTTTGGAATTGGTTTAAAATTTTACGCGCGTTACAATCTTTATTAAATTATTGGTTTGTCGTTTACTTTTGATTATATTTGTGTTATCTATTATAGCTCTCATTGTATAACTTTGGCTTAAGATTGGAATGAAATGGTGCTTAACGGCCCATCAACACAAAATAGTATCATTTAGGACCAAGCAATGTAGATGAAGAACAAAAATAATAGTAAAATAGTTTATTGTATGTGGTAGGCAATCAGATGATTATGGTAAACATATTAATATGATGAACAATATAAATGAGCAACATGTATACAATGATAGAAGTATAGAAATGAGAAACATGTATACAATGATAAAAATCAGATCTTCCGATACAAGTTGATTTCCTGGAATAACTCCGCAAGTGAAGTAACATTGAAGTGTTTGCGTCGAATATCGGCAAAGTCGATACAGTCCAGTAGGATGTGTTTCACGGTAAATGCGCTGTGACATGAACTACACCATGGACTCGACTCACCTTTGAGCATATACGAATGCGTTAGTCGCATTTGTCCGATGCGTAACCGACTAAGGACAACTTCATCCCGGAATACATATATGTAGCCAGGAGTCCATTCGCCCAAAGTCGATTTCACAGCATGACGTTTATTATCTATGAGCAGATCTCATCGGATCTGCATTTTATCAGAGATGAATGAGTTAATGGATGATTTAAAATCATGAAGCAAACAGGAAAATCAGAAGTCGGTAGCTCCAGGGCGGCTTTGGCAGCACTATCTACCCTGTCATTGCCCTTGATACCAGTATGACTGGGGAAACAACAAAAAATGGTGTAGTTCAATGATTTGGAGGATAATCTCATGGTGTACAAAGTTTGTAGTGAAGATAGTGAATCAGAAAATAAAATGAATTGCTTTCTCCAAGATATTTTCGGAAAATTGCTCTCAATTCCGCAGAAAATATCGAAGATTTATCTGGGAGTCTGGATTGAATATCTCCCTCGGGGACAGCGGCAGCAGCAGCTACCCGATCGCCCTCCTTTGCGCCGTCAGTGAAACGTGGGGTGTATGTGTTGTACATGTACCTGTCTTTAACTTCCAAAAAAAGTGATTTAAAAATGGATGGATCAGTTGCTGTTTATTACATGTATATTTAATTGAAATCTAGAGCACGTGTACTCGATTATTCGTGAAATTTCTAAGGTTTTGCAAATACCATTTAGTACAACCACAAAACACGCGAGTCATGGGATTTGGTGTGCTCTATACGTCCTTTGCTAGTAAGAAAGATAATGTACTGCAAAATGACGTCAAATATTACATCACGTCGTTCGGAAACGTTATGAAACAACGTGATCCCATAGTATGTGTGTGTACATTTCTTGTTTTAAATATTTTGTTTAGAAAATGAAAGAAGCATTGCCATATAGATTGATCGCAAGCCGAAATATATTTCTCATAGCGCCGTCCATTGTGTGTGGTTGACATGGTTACCCGTATTGCAATCACGATGATCGGACATAATTATACAGGGATTGGAATAACAAGACGTGCAGGTACACTTATATGGAGAATATCAGGCTAATGTGCAGAGTTTATCAGCTAAGGCTAGGAAACGCGTAGGAATACCGAGCCGAGTCTGATGCAAATGCCAATGTAAAGATTGTTTAGATGGTCAATATCTACGCTGAACAAAACCTTGCTTTGGACAATTTTGTCGTGACCCTCAACACATCCTCGTATGTTGCTTTTAGGTGTCGTGATGTCTGATGATACACATTTTCATAGAAATCCCATCCTGGGGGCTTTATAAAGAACATAATGGACACGAATCTTTGATAGCAATAATTAAATGCTTAGCTATACTACCATATAATGAACATGGTATTATGCCCGGCTATGCTATTGTGCTCATTGTCTGGGCCATTGATTTATTCTACTAATCAACGTAGCTACTTCCTGATATTTCCTGTAATTTAGTAATATACACCGTAATAACCCTAATTATTATATGACTGACAATTTCAAGCACTGAGATTGTCCAATTTCCAGTCACATGAGTGTGGACAGAAATGATATTCAGTTCACATTTCGAATAACACTCTCAGACTCTTCTCGCGCAATGAGACGAGTCCGAGACCGATATTCAGATATAGCAGCATGCGCGTGTCACTGATCACGCAACCAAAGCACGAGATGTATTGTGCGTTGTTGTATCATATACGTTCTGTAATATGGGTAATATAATAAAATGATTATTGTTTTTCTTAGTCGGTGTACACGAGATTTCGTGTATACCTCATCAAAAGACAATAATTCTATAATATTGGGTGACAATTTGTTATGGGTTTCCCAAAATAAATTGTATCCAACTACATCGAGTGTGACGAAACCAATACAGCCATACTATTAACCCTAAGTATTGTAGGGGGAAGCAGATAGTTTACATGTTTTCTCAAATACTTATATGGTGTCCGAATATGTATGATTATTACGGTACCTTTCAATGCTTCGGCTTTAAAGGTACCATGTCCCGGATGACGTTTAATTAGCTTCAAAGTATGATAATGTGCTTATGCAAACAATATAATTTAACATTTATATTGATTTAATTTGACATGTATTAAACTCGTCGACTGATTTCATAGCCTCGTTGCTTATGAAACCAGTAAACTCGTTTAATAAATATCATATTAAATCGTCACTCATGTAAGATCCTCTATATACAGTGGAACCTCTCTAAACAGGACACCATGGGAGGTCCCCAGGGTGTCCGGCTTAGAAAGGTGTCACTGTAAATCAGGCATTTGATCATTCTGAGCCATAGTTGTGTGTTATGCGATCACGAACAGACATTATCACCTGAGATAAATGACCAAGAAACACATCAAAAATAAGATCACATGTGTTTTATTGGTGTCCGGTTTAGAGAGGTTCCACTGTATAGCCGGAATATGTGTACATGTATTGTTTTCAGGTAACTTGCAACGCATTGACCGAATACTCGCTACACCAATAACAAACTACTATAGGAGGCATTAACCCTGACACAGCATATCACGGTAAATGCGAATTTGAAACCTACACTAACAATTGATAAATGACGTATGTAATGACGCAACAGGTTCGCGTTCATTTCAATAAAATCATCACAATACTTAAAGGGTACTTGATCAATAGGACACCACAAGCCGATTTCACCAACATTGCAAAGTATACTTTGAGGGAGTAGACTACTTCTTCCCAACTCCGTGGGTACGAATAACTCCATGGGTTTTTGTTTTTGCACGCGGTAACATTTCACGCGAGTTTTGTGACGCACCTGCCTACTGTTTCCGGTTTGCGAATGTAAACAACCTGAACTGCAGCTCCAAAAAATGAGGGAGAAACAGGTATTATGCCACAAATTTCCAATGAAAAAGCTATATTGCACTAAAAAAATATAAAATTTTATAACATTCTATTCATTACTTACCTTGTGCTTGGATATTTACTGCATAATCCCTCAATACAGTTTTGACAGCTTTGACCCAGCTTCTGTAGATACCAGGTCAAATGATATGCAGCATGATCTACTCAACTGTCTCCCAAGTTTGTTTCATGAAACCAGTATGGGATTTTTTTACTAAAATGGATATGTTTGCTTATAAAATATACACACAGTTGATGGACAGTAGTTGTTCAGTAATGAATTGAAATAGACACACATTAGAGATTTGGTCAACTTTGTTATATAGTATTCTTTATTTAGTGAGTTTTATTATTCTTTATTTAGTGAGTTTTATTTTGTGTTTATGGCATGTAGGACAATCATCAAGCGAGTTCGTTTACGCAGGGAATATTGAGTATAAAATGGTTTATTTAAATTTCATTTAATACGGTTTACTTTGATTCGAATATCAAAAATAATAGCAATAGGATTGCAATAATGCAACTGAATGTCCCAGAAGGTATGTCCATGTCGATATTGTTTCAGGCCAAACCTCAGCGGATTGGGAAGCGCCCATACAAGACCACGTATACAGAAGAGGCTATGCAAAAGGCATACAATGAAATAAAAACAAAACATCTTCCAACTGAGCGTGTTGCCAAGAAATATGGGATCCCTGCACAGACACTTCGTGAGAGAGTTAAAGGACTTGTAGATCCCAATAAATGTGCCCCCGAACGTGAAACCCTCTTTAGCGGAGACGAGGAACTAATTATTGTTGAACATGTTGAGGTCCTGTCACAAATGGGATATGGATATACAAATATTCAATTGCAACATCTTGCTGGGGATCTTGCTTACGATTTTGGGAGGCGAAAATACAATAAAGCGTTAACTTCAAAATGGCTGTATGCGTTTCTGGGAAGATGGAGGGATCGCATTACCTCACGCATCCCACAAAGCCTACATAGTAATCTGGCCAAACATTCAACCCCTGAAAAAATTCAAACATATTATGAAAATTTAGAAAAGCTCCTGGATGAGCATCATTTAAAGGACAAGCCACAATACATTTATAATTTGGATGAAACCGGTATTCAGCCCGAGCACCGACCCCCACATATTATTGGCTCAGTTAAACATAAAGCACAAGCTATACCTTCACCAAGAGTCACAACTGTGACAGTAATTGGATGTGCAAATGTAGTAGGCAACAGTATACCGCCATATGTTGTAGTCAAGGGGAAAAGATATACGTCAGAGTTAATGGAGGTAGCATGTGCAGGTGTAAAAGGAACTGTATCAGAAACTGGATGGTCCGATTCTCAAATATTTAAACAATATCTTGAGGATCACTTCCTTCCCTTCGCAAATGCAAGCCGGGACCCAACACAACATATTCTGTTGTTATACGATGGACATACATCACATATTTCGATAGCTGTAATTGACTGGGCCAAACATCACAATAGTATCCTGTTTGTTATTCCATCTCATACCAGTCACTTATTGCAACCCCTGGACGCTGGTGTATTTGGCCCATTCAAGGCTTACTATCACTCCGAATGCCATATGTATATGAAAAAAACATATTGGAAGAGTAATAACCAGGTATGACATGTGTGGTTTAGCTTGTAAAGCTTATTTGAAGGCTATGTCTCCCATAAATATTCAGTCAGCGTTCAGAAAGACGGGAGTATTTACGTTCTCCAGTGAATCTGTATCAGCTGACAAACTATATCCAGCAGAAGTTTTCAGGGAAAAGGAACCGTTACAAAAAATAATGGCGATGATGAAAAGTGGCAAAGATGCCGTAGAAAACTTCTTAATGAAGAAAGTTTAAGAGATGCAGAGTGACTGTAAGCCAAAATAAATTTCATCAAATTGTGCAAATAAAAAACAGACTGTAAACAAAAGACCATCGCCGGGCGGGCAGGCTATAATTGAAGAACGATTTGAAAAAAACAATTGAAAACATATGAGTCAATTAAAGAAGTGACAGATACACATGGTAAGGAGACAGTGAAGATAAAGAAGCATGTGAAGCGTCAACTAGCAGTTCAGGAGAATACGGTATCCCCAAAACCATCAACTAGTGGTGTGGAGTATATAAAACTTCTATCAGATTCGGATGTGGATGTTTCAAGTGATGAGAAGGACCTCCCAGAAACGGATTTATGCTGTGTATGCAAACGTGTGTCACCCCCTAATATCAATGACTTCCCCAATAGGAAAATTGTAAACTGGGCAGTCTGTGATATATGTAGCCATTGAACCCATCTCTTCTTTTGTACAACTGCTACAGTTGTTCGCAGGCATAGTCCATGTCTATGCCCCCACTGTAGCCTATAAACTGCATTAGATGCAACAAACTTGAAAATAGCTTTATTTTGTGTAATTAGCTTTATTTTCACGGTTTCAGTATTGGTTATATTGTTGAATAACCATTTGTTTATGAAAAAAAAGACAGTTAATTTTGTATACTGTCTCCATTTCATAGGCTTATATTTCCAAATAAATTAACTAAACTACAAACAATTTTGAATGAAATGCGAAATGATGGGCCACACGTTTAACAGGGGTGAACATTTTGAGACTTTTGCCATGGGGAGTAAAGAGAGTCAGCCTAGTAGACCATTTCTCACGGAGTTGTGTTAACTTCCTGTCCTGGACACCTGCAAGATGGCGGACGGCTGAGAGGTAAGAAATGTTTATTGTTCGTTTATTTGTTTTATTTTGGTGTTTTCACATGTTTCAAACTAAACAAATATGTAAAGCAATCAATGTTTAAATGTAGATGTACCCACATGTTCTTTACACCCACGGAGTTCGGCAGTAAGAGGCTAATCATTTGTTTTTCCGAAAATGCATTATTTCATATAAATCTAACAACTGCATATATTTGATGATTACAAATATGCAGAATTATTATACTGAATTTATTACATTATCACAGCCAAAATAGCTGATATAATGTAATAAATTCAGTATAATAAAAATTAATAAATTTATCATAAAATTTTAAATTTCTCCCTCAAAGTATACTTTGCTAGAAAAGTATACTTTGCAATGTTGGTGAAATAGGCTACAGATTTGCAAGCCTTGGAAATCCTGCATGTTTCCCAGTGTGTCCGGCTTACAGAGGTTTCACTGTAAATCAGACATTTTGTCATTTTAAGCCATAGTTATGCGCTATGCGATCACGAACAGACATTATTATCTGATATGAATGACCAAGAAACTGATACAAAAGTAAGAACACATGTGTTTTGTTGGTGTTGGAGAGGTTCCACTGTAATACATTTAGTCGTATTCTCGCTTATATATGGGGTTTATTTTGTAATTTCGGAACACGTTTGACATATAAGGTTGTTTCAATTCCAGCTGCTGACATTTTGGCCACCACCATGGTGGTCACAGGTGATTGAATCTATCTTTATTAACAATAATTGAACATATATTTTAAGTAGTGAATATCCAGAGCAGACTGGTTGCATGTTATTGAAAAATAGATCCCACAACACCCATATGAAAAGTTAAAATAGCAGAAAATAGCCAAATATGGTGGAAAATGGTTAGGTTAATGAGGCACTCGGGAATCCTCGATCCATTCCGTAAAATCTAGAATCGAACCGGTCGCGTCACCATTTTTTCTATAAAGCTTCAAACAGGGACCCTATAAAGCCGGAACGAAAGACAAAGGCCGCAGAACGGCTCTGTGGACCAGAATGGTTTAGGAGGAACAATCAAGGGTGCGGCCCACCTGGGGGCGGTTTCACTAAACTTCGAACGACTAAAATGTTCGTAAGTGCAAAATGATGATAGTCTGTAAATTTCACATTAACATTGTTTTCTTGTAAAAAATTATTGGTTTTACATTTATTGAGCATAGGCTGCATATGCGGCCTATGCTCAATAAATGTAAATCCATATATTTGAATCTACAGACGATCTTAAATTTGCACTTACGAACATTTTAGTAGTAAGAAGTTTAGTGAAACGGGCGCCAGCTGTATCCTGGGTAATTGATCCGAATTAAAAAACGACATTTAATTGAATTCATTATGTCATATGAATGAATTACATCAGTACAATGCAGTATTACATATGTGTTAGTTCTCTGAATATAAACTGTGTTAAATTCGCAGTCTCTACAATTTAGGATAAAACATTACATGAAAAATCTGGAACCCAAGTATGTGGGATCACGTGTTTCCGAACGTCGTGACGTCAAGTTTTTAGGTGTGTTTACAGTAGATTTCCTAATATCTTTCTAATAGAATTAAATATTTTTATTAAATAATCCGCAGCAAATGCGGCACATGTTGCCCTTTATGGTATAGGCGGCTTTAATCTCATACTTATGTCGTTTTGACGAAGAATTGGTTACCGTAACTGTAAATAAAAACTAGAGCACGTGTATGTAAAAAATAAACGGTACTCGATTATTTGTGAAAGTTATAAGTTATTGTAATTAACTTTCAGAGCACCCATAAAACACATAATGCCATCTTATTTGGTGTGCTACATATCATCAAAATCCGTACGTTTGTTAGGAAGATTTGAAAGAAAATCTACTGTAAAAATGACGTCACAGATTAAGTTACGACGGAAAATAGGGTTCTGAAACCACGTGATCCCACACCTTGATATATGTATATATTACAATGTATATACATGTAGTATACTGATGGTTCTGTAGTATTAGTATCATGACAAATCCAATATCATTCACACATTGTTATATACGATTTTTGTCCGGCTCGGCAGGCAAACGGGAAAAAATCCTTAAATAAGGAAATCCTAGGATAATGTTTATTTGCAATTGTCCATTTATACTTGGCTAAAACATGCCATGTCGTGCGTTGACCACGTTCTACGGAGCCCAGCAGGCGACATGGATTTTTTTTTATTAATTCGTTCCCACGAAATAACAATTCGTTCCCTCAATTTACCAATTCGTTCCTTCGAATTTACAATCCGTTCACACGATATAACAATTCGTTCCCTCGAATTAACAATTCGTTCCCACGAAATGACAATTCGATCCATCAATTTAACAATTCGTTCCCTCGAATTAACGAATTAACAATTAGTTCCCGTGGGAACGAATTGGTATTTCGTGGAAAGGAATTGTCAAATTAAGGGAACGAATTGTTTTTTTGTGGAACGAATTGTTAAATTGAGTAAACGAATTTTTATTTCGTGAGAACGAATTAATAAAAAAAATAATTCTACGTCCCTGCGGGACTCCGTAAGGTTCTAACACATACTCAAGTTTGAGAAAGCTTTTAGAGGACCAAATTTCCGGCTAAAAGGATATGCAGATCATCCATTTGACGTTCGCGGATTTATCTCTACATTAATTTGTCATTACCAGTAAAAGCTCCCCGAACGATAAAAACGGGTCTTATAATATTTGTAACTATGACTTGAAAAATGGGGCTTATGGCTTATGCGACCAGTGTAGATCCAGATCAGCCTGTGAATCCGCACAGTCTGATCAGGATCTGCACTGTTATTAGTTCCATCGATGAAACACGTGCTATGCTTCTAACAAGCGTTATCAGACTACTGGAGTGTGCTAACAGACCAGGGGGCCGTTTCACTAAAGTTCGTACGACTAAAATGTTCGTAAGTGCATACTTACGATAGTCTGTAAATTACACATTAACAATGTTTTCTTGTAAACAATTATTTGATTTACATTTATTGATGCTCAATACATGTAAATCCATCAATTGAAATTTCCAGACGATCCTAAATTTGTACTTACGAATATTTCAGTCGTACGAAGTTTAGTGAAACGGGCCCCAGCAGCTTCACTGGCCACAAATAAGTCACATTTTCCAGTCACAGCCAAAAGGCACTATAAATAATATCCTATATACCGTGAAACCTCTATAAACGGGACACCCTGGGGACATCCCAGGGTGTCCGGCTTAGAGAGGTTTCACTGAAAATCGGGCATTTGGTCATTTTAAGCCATAGTTATGTGCTATTCGACCAGTCACAGCCACATTTTTTGAAAACACCAAATAACACACTATGACTGTAATACACATACTTCAGCGATTGAATAGCAATATGTAGGCTCTGATCTGACTGTGCGGATGCGCAAGCTATACTGGGGCTACACTGGTCGCAAAAAAACCCTTAAGGTCCATGTAGTAGTTGATGACCCATGTACAATGTCATTAGTGGGATCAGCGTGTAAGTGCACACACGAACGAACACGACAGGTTGGTTAGCTACCTACCCAAAATGTATGTTGTTACCACTCAGTTGAACCGTCTCGCCGAGACGGTTCAACTGAGTGGTAACAACATACACTTTTGATGCGAAATGAGAAAAAATGCAGAAAAATATTTACATTTTTTTTTATGCATGAAATACAGTGGGGTCAGCGTGTAAGTGCACACACGAACGAACACAACATGTTGGTTAGCTACCCAGCCAAAGTGTATGTTGTTACCACTCAGTTGAACCGTCTCGCCGAGACGGTTCAACTGAGTGGTAACAACATACACTTTTGATGCGAAATGAGAAAAAATGAAGAAAAATATTTACATTTTTTTTTATGCATGAAATACAGTGGGGTCAGCGTGTAAGTGCACACACGAACGAACACAACATATTGGTTAGCTACCCACCCAAAGTGTATGTTGTTACCACTCAGTTGAACCGTCTCGCCGAGACGGTTCAACTGAGTGGTAACAACATACACTTTTGATGCGAAATGAGAAAAAATGCAGAAAAATATTTTCATTTTTTTGTATACATGAAATACAGTGGGGTCAGCGTGTAAGTGCACACACGAACGAACACGACAGGTTGGTTCCAACCTGTCGTGTTCGTTCGTGTGTGCACTTACACGCTGACCCCACTGTAAGGTCCATGTAGTAGTTGACGACCCATGTACAATGTCATTAGGGACCAACTACTGATATTCCTCTTCTTGTATTCAGAGTTACTGTCAGGAGATTACAGATAAGCACATATTTACTACATACAATGGAATCTCTCTAAACCGGACACCAAGAAAACACATGTGAGTCATGATCATTTACCTAAAGTGATAATGTTTGTTCTTGATCGCATAACACACAACCATGACTCAGAATGATCAAATGCCTTACAGTGAAACCTCTCTAAGCCGGACACCATGGGGACCTCCCTGGGTGTCCGGTTTAGAGACGTTGCACTGTATATCTTATTCACGAAGTTTGCCAAAATGTTACAGCTAGTCACTAGATCTATACACAAAGCCAAACAAAAAGTGTTTTTCGATAATAATAGTTTTGCTAAATAACTAGGACATTGCCTTCATTTTTATTTCGTCATATATTTTATAGGTACATGTTCATTCCCACTCAGTAGGCACACACTGTTCTTTATAGGAATTAAATAAGTGTATGATTGTGTCACTATTCCACCAGTTCTAAAGATTACGAGTGGCCATTATACAGGTATAATCATTTAGTAATATTTATTTTACGCGCGTTATTATTAGGATATTTTCATACGCAAATGAGGCATGTTTTGTTTTAATTAGTTATATTAATTAAATGCGTCACCTGAAAAAAATAATATTTTCGACAGATTACAAAGTATGATAATTGCACATCAAACAATAAATACAGACTAGTAATAGAAATGTCCGTTAACATTTTAAGGAAAAATGGTTATCGCTCAATACGTGGGGTAATGGTGAATTAATGTGTATTTTGCCAGAAAATGTATCAGCTGATGTCTCTGATATACAGAATAGTTTGTGTCTAATGAGTGGGCATGTACCTTTAAACCTAGAGTCCCACATGCCAGGTTATTTGAAATTATTGGTATTAGACGATGTCTCGGATAACCTACATGTGTTTTGTTCTCTTCCCAGACTACAGATGTACTATATGAGATTGTGACTGGAGAAATGGGGCTTATAGCCTTTGTCGCCAGTGTAGTTCCTGATCAAATAGCACACTCCTGCAACCTGAAAACGATCTAAAGTGCAATGTAGGGTGTTTCATTGATTGCCTGGCAACTAGTGCAGATAATGATCACACTGTGCGGATGCACAGACTGATCTGGATCTCCACTAGTCAAAGATCCCATAAGCCCCATTTCTCCATTCACAGCCACATATATCATGTTTGTGTTATCAAATTGGAAGTGATTCGTATTGTATCATATGGAGCCCCGCAGGGGACGTAGACTTTCTTTCTTTTATTAATTCGTTCCCATGAATTAACAATTAGTTCCCTCAATTTAGCAATTCATTCCAACGAAATAACAATTCGTTCCCACGGGAACGAATTGTTAATTCGTGGGAACGAATTGTTATATCGTGGGAACGAATTGTTAATTCGAGGGAGCGAATTGTTAAATTGAGGGAACGAATTGTCATTCGTGTGCTAATTCGAGGCAACGAATTGTTATATCGAGGGAACGAATTGTTAAATTGATGGAATGAATTGTCATTTCGTGGGAACGAATTGTTAATTCGAGGCAACGAATTGTTATATCGAGGGAAATAATAGTTAATTCGAGGGAACGAATTTTCATTTCGTGGGAACGAATTGTTATATCGACGGAAAGAATTGTTAATTCGAGGGAACGAATTGCTAAATTGAGGGAACGAATTGTCATTTCGTGGGAACAAATTGTAAAAAAAGTCAATATCCCCTGCGGGGCTCCGTAGTATCCCATTAACCCCATTATTTACTGTTTGTTACAGACGGTGATAATAACAAATATCCCGTGAGCCAATAACCGAAACCCTCCCTGTGGGATTTTTGCAGACATATATTTCCTGAAACTACATTCAATTATGAGTGTTAATCCGTTGTCTGCGCTCTGTAACCCGATGGATGAACATATGGCGCCATTTTCAAGTATGTCACCCTCGGTAATTTTAGTATCTTGAAAAATCGCATTTTTTAATAAAAATTGCCTAACTTATATCCTTTTGTTCGAATAAGATGGTATTTTCGTACGTTTTCCCAGAGTTTGAACACCATGGAATATAATAATATACAATTGAAACAAATTTGACAATCTAGAAGTCATATTTTACAGGTTTTATTACCCCACCCACCCAATTTCAATGGTAAAATATACATGTTAATAACTTTATGAAAAGTTGGCGTTTTTTCATTTTATCAATGTCAATGTAGTCTAGTAGGGCCAATTGAACATATCCAATGTATATACGTCGACTATTTAGTGTCTACCATCAAATATACAAAGTGAAAAATAACGTATTTTCGACCATTCCCCACCCACTCATTTTACAATGGCAATTTAACAGGTATGTAATATTATGCAATTTAACAACATTATAACCGCTTACTATGGATTGAAAACAACTCAAATATGTAACATTATTGTCCATATTTACTAAATATACTATGAGTCCGTGTTTTCGTCCGTCTGTACGGACATTTCTCAAATAAAAATTGACGGTACCGATTTTTAAATATATCGGAATATTCAAACATTTCGGGGCACTAGATCATTATCGGCAACAGTTGTTGATCTACAACATTAATAATCTCGTTATAGTGGCGAGACAATCCTCACAGCATCAGGCAAGATGAAACACAATAGGAAAAAACTTAATCCATATATAATACAATTCAAATGGCAACATACATCATCGTTTACAGTATTCAACTTGCAATACAAAATATTCTACATATTGTTAAAGTCAAAACATCGCACATGTGGCGAGGTAATCCTCACAGCATCAGGCAAGATGAAACACAATAGGTAACAGTTTGATCCACATATAATACAATTCAAGAGGCAACATATATCATGGTTTACAGCATTCAACTTGCAAAAAAAAAGTATACATGTTGTTAATGTCAAAACATCGCATCTATGGCGAGACAATCATCACAGCATCAGGCAAGATGAAACACAATATACAAACGTTCCAGCCACATATAATACAATTCAAGAGACAAAATACATCATGGTTTATAATATTCAAATTGCGATCCTCACAACATCAGGCAAGTTATGTGAAGTTCTAATTGTGAGAGTAGGTTAAGATAAATCCAGACTAGTCATACGCGTCATCAGTGTCAAACATGGCATCAAGTAGGCTCTCTGCTTCAGGATCTTCTGTTTCATCAGTATCAGGTACGTCATCCCGTTCCTCTATTAACAGATTAATCATTTCACTTGGCAGGTGATCTCCTTCTGTCCACTTGCATTCTAACAAGCCATTGTTAACTTCCCATCCATGTTCATCTGGTGGCGGTATGTCTGCATCACGCCGGTCAGCATTGTTCCAAATGAGCGTTTGATAGTTGGCTCTTGCTACATGCATTTTCAGTGACGATCTGCATGGTGGTAAAAGGCTCAGGTCGAAAGAAGATCGCCAGACCTGGGGCTACACTTTTGTAGAAATAGCTCCATTCGTAGCTTGTTGATATCTGTAATGTCTGATTTGTTCTACAGCAAGCATACAAAGTGTTCAAGCGTTTGAAATGGCTTTTCATCAACTGACTGAGACATTCCCAACTTCTGGAAGGCTTCAATAAACTCTGGATGCCGCTGCAGAGTTTTCAAAGGAGTAACTTTAACACGCCGAACGAAAGCACTTGTGCTATCACAGCCTGTAAAAGCATGGAGTGCAGGCAATGCCAAACACAGTTCAGTTCCTATGTCTCCAATGACACCATGTATGTCAACCAGCCGCCTCTTGTTCCCAACTCCGGTATCTAACATCAGTTGTTGTTTCAGCTTCTGTCCGAATTTCAACATCAAAACAAACACATCCGTGTCTGGGGATCTCACAATAATGGTGCTGTTCTCTAGTATGCAGTGCATGGTACGCACAATGCAGGATTAGCCGTGTATCCGCCTCCTCTTGCGATGAGTGCAACTCCTCTATCTCAACAGTTTGTGTAGTCTTACCATCAGTGCTAGTTAGCTGCATACATTGCTCCCCGCTTACAAACTGAATAGTCTTGCCGATCAGCTTTGGAGCGTACTTATCTTACATCCATTCAGACATGAGAAGTCTAATTAGTTGTGTTTTGTTTGAATTGTTTGACAAGAACAGTTTCCAATCTCGTGGAACTTTTGTGAGAGGTCCTTTTATAATGTAAGTCTTTGATGTACCCCTGCTTAGTCGCTCAGATGCTTTTATTGACAAGTCTTGGTATGTATCTGTCACAAAATCAACACTCTCAACTTTTGGGAGTTGATGATATATGTTATCTGCAAGATCCGCGAATGTGTTTGGCAAAGCGGTCTGCATGTGTAACAGTGCATTGCCGTCAATAATATAGCTCACTTGTCCCGTCGGAGGTACATCAACACTATGTGATTGCCCTTCAAGCTGGTGCATGAGTTTAGCTTTATCAGTTTTTGCTGGCGAGCCATCCGCAGTGGCGAGCGACCATGGCACAGGTCCCAATGGGTAGCTAAGCACCTTTTCCATGTCAATGTTGTGTTTGAGAGCAAGTGAAATTAGCTGCCAAAATATATTTCGTTCAGCTACTAACTCATTTTTCTTTCTCTGCGTACCAGTGAGCTTCACAGCTTTAGCGAGTGATGCAAATGTTTTCAGGCGCAACTGTTTTATTGGTGCATGAAAGCTGACGGACTTTTCAACAAACCGCTCCTGGACAAACCGCGCAAACCTTTGTTTTCCTGTCATTTCTGCAGACAGCAGATCGTCAACGACATCTTTAGGAGCTGGCGCCCCTGAAGATATGCAATAGAGCGATTCATCTGATACTTCAAACGGATCTATAAAATTTCCTATTGCATTGATAATTTTCTTGACGTCTGTTTCACTTCTGGATATTTCCGAAGTTCGTGTGTCCTTGTGTGAAGATTGTTCATGCGCGTTCATATCAGCCAGTTCAAGCGTAGCATCCATGTAGCTAGCTCGGAAGTGTCTCGTCATACACCATCTGTAGTATGCTGCATAATTGCGGCTGAAACCTATGATACCTCCATGTGACTTAGCATGGCGATTGATGGTTTGCTCTATTGTGATATCCTCGCCATTTCTGGATGACGGAACACTGGATCGGTTCACGCTGAATCCATTGTTCCTCAACAGATCTTCCATCCCAGGATATAACTGCTCTAAGTTTAACAAACTCAGCAGATATACTGTAGTATACCGTGCGTAGTTGGGATGGTCAAAGCTGAAGAACAATGGACATATCTTCTGAAGACATACTATGTGAAGGTCTAAGTTGTTTTCTTTGGTGGCTCGGAGAAACTGCAACACCGTATGCACCGAATCCATGTATCCCAGCCAATACTGTGCCGTTTTCCCAAGTTTCCCTTCACTAACCCTGTCTCGAAACTCCGAGTATGATGACAATGCTTTCATGCATTTGTCATTTGTCATGAACTCCAATAATCTGTCATTACTGGGCTCTTTTGCAAGAGCATCCAATATGGCTCTTTCATCTGGTCCGATCATTTCCCCCTCTGAAGCTTCAAACGCCCGTATCAGTTGACGTTCTAAACCCTCGAGGAAAATTGTGTGGACCCGCAAAGCGCGGTTGTAATGTTTTCCTGTAATTACCTTGTTGATAGATCCACTAGCACATATACCCGATTCGATTATGATTTCTTCGAAACCACTTCCCTTCAGATACTTTCCAAGAGCTCCTAGATATGAACATGTCGTGTGGAATATGCCCATACGGACAAACACATCACTGTACCGTTCTGGGTTTTGCCAGATGATGGCATATGCTTTCCGTGCTACGGCCAAATCAAATGTAACTATTGAACTGTGTTGTCCAACTTATTTTGTTACAGCCCGTGTAATGTTTAAAACATGCTGAACTGTTGTATTCTCTGTAATCGGAAAATTTACTGGTGCCATGTAATCTATGACTGACAATATTTCAGTGTCATCATTTACAACACTGTGCCCAGTTATGGAAACCCAACCTGCCCAACTGGGCACTGTCTGGGGCAATTGTTGCATATGCGCCCTACATAGTAGCCATGCCATGTCTGATTTCTGTGCAGCCAATTCTACATCATAGTTCTCTAACGGGACCCTTACTGTTCTCACATGCATGTTGGGTTCTGCCTTTTCTTTAGCAAAACATGGTTCTAATACTTCCGATTTGTATGAAACAGAACGTGATTTGGATTTAGCAATTTGTGTAGTGTCGGTAGACTGTGTCGGTTGTGGTGGGTATCGCTTCTTGAATGACGATCCCATGGGCAGTATGTGTTGTGCCAATGCCAGATGGTGTTTCTCCCAACACAAGTGTGTTACAATATTTCCAGTACGCTGAATCGTGGGTGGAACGACACTTTGTCCAATGGAGATACTGTTGCCTTTTGCTGTCTCAAGTTCAAGGAGGCTGCAATATGACACACAATGGCCAAATCGATTGAGTAGTGTCACAAGTTCAGCACTGCCTGTCAAATGTCTTATCGACATTCCAAGTAATAGATGTTTGGGCATTTTCCATTGCCCTCTCGTTGTCGTGTAGCATATGTCCTGTGCAATGGAGCTGACAAGTCGTCTTCTGTTGCTTGACGCATCTGAAAATGACTTTGCAGCCATCAAGTGGCTCAGAAATTCAAGTACAAGAGAGGGTGATTCCATTTCATTCAGCAGAAATTTAGCTGAAGGTGGCCATGGAAGTTCTTTGGCATCCTTATGCAGCTGTAAAATGTTTCTACACAAAATCAATGCTGCTTCTTCTACGCGCTTTGAATCTCAGCTTGACCGTCTGGTAGGTCTGATGAACATACCAATTCACTCTTGTAATTCGGCTGCCAAAATCTGATCTGGTTTCCAAACCGTTTCACGATTTTATCCTTCAGTTTATAGGTTTTGTACAACGGGTTCTAGATATGTGGATACATATTTTGCATGAATGCCAGTTATTTTCTTTCAGCATGGTCATTCGTTCAACATTAGCACCCTGGATAATGCTGTCCTCAATATATGAGCATATGTGATCAAATGCATCCAAGTGTGCCGCCTGCTCATCCTTCGATTCGATGGACTCGTTTAATTTCCTTCTTTGAACATTACGAGTACTTGAACGAGTGTAGTCCTTGCGACATGAAGCATGATAATATGCTTCGTTTGCAATGAGGTCAATCCCCAGTACCTTTTCAAGCACATGGTCCTTTTTCCTCATTGCAGCAACTTGTATTGCCGACTGAGCTGTGGAGGTCACACACTTTGCAAGTGCCTCTTCAGTTTTATGCTTTATTTTTCGACCTTGCTCACAGAACAGGCATTGGTCAGCTGGAAATAAGATTAATACAGTCCGAGTCTGTCTTCTTTTTTTAACCCCACTTGGACCAGCTTCATCTTCATCAATTGTCGGTTTATTTCTTTTCAGTATGCGCGATACACTCGTGAAAGTGCTGTAACAGCGCCTATGTGAACCATATAAGTGCGGATAGTATGTCGATGGAACCAAGTCGCATACTTCTGTCAGTTTTTCTTCCGCACTGCCTTTTGTGCGCCGAATCTCAATGGCTTCGTGAATTCTTTTGAAGCACGCCTCTGACAAAGGTTGCAGCTTACTTCCTGTGGCAGTTCTTGTGAAATGGACAATACAGCTCAATCTCTTACTGATGTGTTTTTTTATTTTTATTTGCCGCTTCAGTGATAATGGTTTCTCATCTGAGTCCATCTTTGCTGCCGTTTCACAATATACAACGCTCACTCACGTAATTATATCAATTGAATATAGGTTGCTTGCATCTATTAAACTACTATTGAAAGACTTAACTTCAGACAAATGTCGTCTACCGGTTTAAATTTCATATGGTTCAGCGAGATACGACAACATACAAACAGCGTTGGACACGCCGCTTTAAACAACGCCGTGATTTTTATTGCAAGCATAAGTCGTCTACTGGTTGTACGTTTAAACTTAGCTACAATACCGCTACAATGCTCCATTCATTATTCACGTTAGCAAAATATACTTCCCCATAAACATCGATAAAAGTGACAAAAATAATCTACACATATATGTATATGTATATAAATAAACAATTTCGCAAAATCAGCCCCAAAATATGTTTATTTGTTTATATATTTGACTTTATTCGCAAAATTATTGTCTGGACGTTGCAGCCGTTTCCATCCGCCGCCATCTTTAGTCACGTGATCTCTCTTGGTATCACATGATTACTCTAGTTTCCATATATGGTAGCGGCGGCCATATTTGGAATGTTGACATACCGCGCGAAACAATGGCCGCCAGAAAATGTGTTCATTGTGACAAGCAATTTACAACCAAAGGCAAAGGCTTTAGAAGAAAAAGTTTGAATTCAAAATTAAGTGTGATTGACAAAACAATAAAGGAAGTTATTGAAGCCGAATTTGACGTATTACTGACACCCGAACAGAAGCAAACGCGCTTACTATTTACTATTTCCGGTGGGTTCGTAGTAAAAGTTGTAGGATGACGTCATGTGTATGTCGCTATAGCCCCGCCCACTAAACACGTGATTAGGTCCAGATTTAAATGTTTCACATGCGGGGATATCCGAATGAATCGGGAAATGGAAACAATATGGAGAACACACAGAAAATATGATGGTCGTTTTTAAAACCCGCGTTTAAAAGCACAACATCGCCATACCATGCTGTTTTGATATGCGCAGGTCAGAAAATAATGATTTATTGTACTTGTAGAGATAATTTCAGGACCGTTTGTATACTAGTTCGATCATAATCGTGTTTCAAATGCCGCATCTCGAATCGCGTCGCAAACCAAGAAAGTTGCTAACGTATTTATAGAGCACCGCTTTCATACTGTAGCGAGAGCGGAAGTATGACTATTCATTCTAATTTAGACTGTGCAACTGGATACAGTTATACACAAACCGCATTGGACAACGTCGTGATTTTTATTTAACGGTCTTTATCTGCTGCGGCAACAAACCAACTCCAACAAAATAATAGGTCGAAAGCGAAACATGCATGCAGCCCCCTTGTAATATTACTAACACAGACATGTATCCGATAACCGCATTCTCATTTCGACCTAATTATATTAACTTTATGTAATTTTCACAATTAACAAAATGGAATTGCGCCATATGCTTGTCGTTGTTCACAACGACAAAAATACCCGAAAGGGCCATTATATAATACCTGTTTGGCGGCCATTTTGAAAATAATTACCGTTGATAGCACACCAGAAATAATGCAAATCGATGTGAAAAAGAATCTGCCATGTAAATATGTTGCTACTGACATGATTAAATTGTAGGTAGCTCATCGTGTGGTGAAAAAAAATGTTGCAAGCATAAACAATTAAGTATTTTGGCGGCCATTTTGATAAGTGTGGCTATTTGAGGATGGTATCCAATATAAAACTTATTGTAAGTCATTTTATACTCAATTGGTGAAAAAATGATATCGCTTAACTTGGAAGAACGTGATTTAAATGACACATATCGGCCTGAACTAAAACCACCCAGTTTTGTATGGCGGCCATTTTGGAAAATGGCCGCCATTTGTTCATCCATCGGCTTTGTAGGCGCAGACAATCAGGTTTGATAGACAATAGGTTACTGAATCCGACAATCATACTATCCACAGGGGAGGGGGGGGGGTTATTGGTGGCTCTAAAGGGAATAATTCGGTAATGTCCTTATACCAGAGAGCACAATTTATGAAGCATAATTATTATTTGCTTGTGAAATGATCATACCTGTCCTCGCAGCTTAATTAGGGCTCAAGGAGCGTTGCTGACGTTAGCTAAACAATTATATAATATTAATTGGACATAGGTCGACATCGGCCGGGTGGGTCGCTTAACCCTTCGAACCCGAAAGCCCGCTATAGCGGTTTATGCAAACAGTGCAGATCCAGATGAGCCGGCTCGTAACGAGCCGTCTCATCAGGATCTGCATTTTTTTAAAAGTAATTTTCATAATTTTGAGAACAAAAAATACCCTCTTTTCGTAAATGGACTAGTCTGAAAACCATTTTGGTTTGATTGGTTGCAAAATTAACAAAATCCATTCCAGTTACTTAGGGGTGAAAGGGTTAAAGAGTATATATTGAAAAGTTTACCCACATGCATGTTATACAATGTTCTAATGCACTCTATAAATATCACGCAATCTGATTGGCTGATGGTCATACATTACAGGTATATCATTGTTGCTGAACGGTCGCAAATTATTTAAATATGTATTCCTACGCCAGTAGTAAAGAAGTGCATTAGAAATAGGTTAACCGCATTGTAATTTTGAAATTTGCCGCAAATTTGAAAATTACAATACAGTTAACCCTATATTTTAAGAGATGAGACACGTTAATGAAATAAATTACTACTACTATTCAAGCGTACCAAATCTAAAAATGTTGCAAAATGTCGCCAGGCACCATATCTAAGACCCAGTGCTGTTGAGAATTATACAGTTTGTAGATGTCAGAAAATCAGAACAGTCGACTCCAGCGTACGGCCATCTCTCTACAATAAATCCCTCCCTATTTGCCAATAGTCTATATACAAATCAGACAAATCGCTATATAGCTAACCTCCATACAACAGCCACCTCTCTTCAACAGCCAGCTTTATGTATGTGTCCCTGTGAATGAATATTGTAGAATGGTTGCACTGTATATACACTATTCAATAAGCCTTTTTGTCCATTCTACCCAATACAGCTTCTATTTGACGGATGAAGCAATGTAGTTCGTGGAATATATCCGTTGCGTTATGGTTACTGCGGCTAGAACGAGTCAGAGGATAACAGGGGCAACAACTCTTACGAAACTGCGAAGGAATATCACCAGTATTATCGGCCTTCCATATGAGCCACTACCTGACAAAATAGATACATTATTTTTGTAATATTGATTGTACTGTTGACCAATCGCATCATCTGGTTATGATATATGACTGACTGGAGAAATGGGGTTTATGCGAAGAATGTAGATCCAAATTAAACTGCGCACCCGCACAGTCTGCCAGTATCTGCACTGTTCGGCATTCCATTCACGCCATGCCATGCCATGCTTCTAACAAGCAATATATATTGTTACCAGGCTACATGAGAGTGCTATTTGAGCAGGAGCTACACTGGTCACAAATCTCATAAGTCTGATTGATCCAGTCCCAGTCAAATAATCATTTTGTCAACACCAGTCTGGCTCTATTCAGTGACTGAATGGCGAACAGCATACACTCGGTGTCGGAAAGTGAACCTGCTGAAATATTGCTATAGTCTTCAGGCATTGTTTTTATGACATAATATGTGACTTAGTACAAAAAACACATTGGTACTATTTGTTTCGGTCACACGTGTGGCGGCTATCTTGAATGTTAAAATGCCCACCATGCAAGACACGTATACTATTGTTATCAAGAGAATACGTACATTTTCGACCAGAAATTAGACAGATTATTTATGGGATATATATAAAAGCATAAATATTAACACTTCTGTTCAATAAAAGATATGTGTGGCATTTTAAAATTCAAAATGACCGCCATAACAATACATTTTGGATTATTTTCAATTGAAGACAATGGTAAAAATTAATAATTATCAAGCGAATCATGAAGTAAACAAAATTTGTCATTTGAACATGTATCACTATGAGACGTAATGAAATTAAAGTTCTCTTTACATAGATTTATATTTCACCATTATAATAAAGCCAGTTTATCAGCAAGAGAATAGCAACGGTTTGGACTAGAAATGTAGCTGACTATATACGATATTGATGGGAACATATATTAGCCACATAGTTATGCAATAACGTGTATTCTTGTCATTTTGAAATTCAAGCTGGCCGCCATATTTAGCATACTTGACGTGTTCCAATTGGGTACCTGTAATTTAAATAAGCAATATCATTATATATGCAAAATGTTTCACGTCGAAATAGGCGCCGGATTCCTGACATATTCCCATTCAGCTACATCCAGAAGATATTGTATACACACATTTTCATCTAGTAACCGGCGCAAATATGCATTTTTCGACGTGAAACAGTTTACGCCGGCGAGGAGTGCAGCACCGGTGGCTTAATCAGCCAGGATCCGGTTGCTCAAAGCTTCTGTTAGCTTAACATACTGTTAAATCCTTAGCATTGCTAAGGATTTAACAGTCTGTTAAGCTAACAGAGGTTTTGAGCAACAGGGCCCAGATTATCATAAATAGCTATTTGTCGCTGAAGGTCGGCTTTTTATTGCTATTTTATTTTGTTAGTACTACTAGTTAGACATTTGCTTGCCGACCTGATGCGAGGAATATAACGAATAGTAAGCAAATTGAAACATGGCCTCATGGCGAAAATTACAAAAAATTACTTTGTTTTTGTCTTTTTTTTTCGAGAAATGTATAAAATACGTAACCCTAACTAGGTGGTGTCAAGTTACCCGCACCACAACATAACTCATAAAGTTCAACTTCCAGATGTTTGTATTGTTATGTAAATTGATAACAATATATGTATCTGGTAGAATTGTGAGTAAAGTCATTTAACATAAGCCCTTACTTAGTAAATTTGGATACAGGGGCATCTCTGAAAATAGAAACAACAGGTCAGCAAACTCTTCAGAAATCAGACTTTGTATATACAGTGGGGTCAGCGTGTAAGTGCACACACGAACGAACACGACAGGTTGGAACCAACCTGTCGTGTTCGTTCGTGTGTGCACTTACACGCTGACCCCACTGTACGTGTGATGAAAACAACCAATAGGACATTGTTGTTTAACATCTTTAGAAGATGATACGCCAACTTGTATTTATGTATATGTCATATTATTTGTGGTATTTGTCAAACGCAACAAGAGGTAAAACTGACTGATGGCTTGTGCACACTAAGATGGCCGACTTCGCAACTCCATGTGTTGTATAGTATACAGTAACAAGCTAATGTTCACATATATGTTATACATATATCCCATCACACTTAGGAAACAATTATCGTTGAATCAAACGATAATCAGGTATTGAACGGGTCCTTAAGACCTCACTCTCCATATAAATACCCGTTGTTGCTGGTGTGGATTCGGTTCCTGGTAAGGCCGCCTCACGAAATCTGCCCTACATATAACACACATGTACTAATAACATGTGTAAATGTGTGCACATGATTATATGGGACTAGGCATGCTATGAACACTGTAAGGCAAATTTAAGGAAGATTGTCGTCAAATCGTGACCAACATCAAGAAAAGTTTCCAACAGTAACTCTTGCAATCTACTCCGTAGCTGGATACAGACGGTACGGAAGTAGATTACCAGAGTTACTGTTCGTAACTACGCCAAGACCATCACGACTGATTGCTATGTTTGATACAGAATTGCTATGTAATTACGGATACATGTAGCTAAAAGAGGTATCACTATTGGTTCCAGTAGCCTATTTCACCAACATTGCAAAGTATGCTTATCTAGCAAAGTATACTTTGAGGGAGTAATCATTTATTTTTCCCGAAATGCATCAATTCATATAGAACTAACGACTGCATATATATGATGATTAACAGTATGCAGAATTGTTATACTGAATGTTTTACTGTGATAATGTAATAAATTCAGTATAATAAATATTAATAAACTATTATTCATATCCGGAAAAGATTATATGATTTTTTATGGGATTCTAAGCCAGAGAAAATTAAAAGAAATGTAATAACGCAAAATTATGACAACGCTGGGATCAATATGCTTGATATCGATTTGTTTATAAGATCTTTAAAAGCTAGTTGGCTAAAAAGACTATGTGATGATAAAAATACTGGCATATGGAAACAAATATATAAAGAAAAATTAAAAAGGTATAGCGGAATGTTTATTTTCCAATGTAATATAAGCTATGAAGATTCGAAGAACATCCATAAACATAAATGTATCAACAATATACTTACAAAATGGTCGACAATTAGCTTCACAGAAACAAACACTATCATATCAAAAGAGATCTTATGGAATAAACGAATCAAGAACAATGTGTTATAAGGACTGACAGGAAAGGGGCATACAATAGTAGAACACATTTTTGATTTCAGAATAAAACAGTTTTACCGATTCCCAGATTTCGCGGAACTATATTCAATTAGAAATGCTGACTGTCTAAAATACTATACGCTCATAAGGTGCATACCTCCACAATGGGTAGAACAAATAACAATTGAAAATATTAACGTGATACAAAACAACCAAAAACTTATTGATAAAATAATAAACAGTAAATCTATAAATAAAACATTGTATAATGTTCAGAGGGAAAAATGTACGAGGGAAATAATAAAACCGGAACAGAAATGGGCGAGTATATTTTCGGACAAAATTCTTAGCTGGAAAACGATATACTCTATTACTATACCGAGTACCATAGATATAAATACAATCTAATCAGAAGTATAGGTACCAATAAACTGACGGCAAGGTGTAATATAGTAGTATCTAGTATATGCGACTTTTGTAACGTGCAGATAGAAACATTCAATCATCTATTTTGGGAATGTAATTTCTGGTCACAAATGAATCTCTTCTTAATAGACAAAGACATTCCAGTAGAAGTAAATTTGTACACACTTTCGTTGGAATTGTCGAAACAGGCATACACAAAAAACAATTGCAATATATTTTTCTCTTAGCCAAGTACTATATATATAAATGTAAACAACAGAAAATAAACATGCGTTTCAATAATTGTATACCACACTTGAAGAATAGTATCACAGTTGAGGAAATCATAGCCCAAAGGAAGAGGAAAACACATTACCAATTGGGGACATATTGTTATATAATATTATACTAGCAGACCAAAAATAATAGATACATGTAATTAACTCATTTACCAACCACAACAATTGGTTCTGTTTTACATATTAGTATCAAGGGGCAAGGACCATGTGTTACGTGTAATATGTGGCATGCAAATATCGTGTATTGTAATTATGTATGTGAATATGTTATTGACATGTACAATTGGAATGTTACAGGCTGGAATTCACTATCCTATATGTCTGTTTCTAAACTGATAGACAGCTTATTCTTTTTTTCTCATCTCAAACATGCCTATATATACTACATCTCAATCTACCCATCTTCTTCATTTCAATCTATTTTCCTCGATAGAAAAAACAAAAAAACTTTGTTTCTCATGTCATGTATCCATATACTTGTGTATCTGTATAAATGGGAAATACTTTGAGAAATAAAAATAATTAATAACAAAAAAATAATAAATTTATCCTTAAATTGAAAATATCTCCCTCCAAGTGTACTTTGCAAGAAAAGAGTACTTTGCAATTTTGGTGAAATAGGCTACAGTAGGACTGTGCTTAACTTTGGTGACTGCAGATGATCCGTTTCACTAAACTTCCTTCGACTAAAATGTTGGTAAGTGCACATTTAAGATCGTCTGCAAATTTCAATTGATGAATTTGCAATAATTGTTTACAAGAAAACATTGTTAATTTGAAATTTACAGACAATCATAATTGTGCACTTACGAACATTTTACTCGCATGAAGTTTAGTGAAACGGTCCCCTGCATCTTATTACTAAATCATTTCTCTACATGCGTTAGGCACCTGAGAGATAAATGAAAACATGACGAAACAGAGCAAGTGAGCAGGGGCACACGGATACCCCAGGCCACCACCTGGGGCCGTTTCACTAAACTTCGCACGATTAAAATGTTCGTAAGTGCAAATTTAGGATCGTCTGGTAAATTTAAATTGATGGATTTACATTTATTGAACATAGACTGCAAATGCAGCCTACACTCAATAAATGTAAATCCAATAATTGTTTACAATAAAACATTGTTAATGCGAAATTTACAGACTATCCTAAATTTGGACTTACGAACATTTTATTCGTACGAGGTTTAATGAAACGCCCCCCTGGGCCGACAAAATAAATCACAGACGCAACATCAAACGGTTACGTTTATGTTTTATGAAAGAACGGACGGACGAACGGACGGACAGACGGACGGACAAGCGAACGAACAGGCGGATGACCGCACAGATATATACTAAACTATTGGCATACAATAAATCAATAACACTCATAGATATTTGCGCCACTGCCGTAGCACACCGTGACATAGCAGATGATCTTCCGGCAATCCATGCGTTTTCTGGTGCCGACACTGTAGCTTCATTACATTGCATCGGCAAAGCATCGGCCATCAAACTTTAAAAGAAGGAATGCTACTCACTTTCGCAAGTTGGCGATGTGAAAGCTGATAAGAAAGCTATTGAAGCTCAGGCCACTAAATTCAGATTCGCTGCATATGGCAATGTAGCAATGGCGTGTACATCCATGACAGAATACAGGAACACAATATAGCGCACACAAACAGGGAAGACTGGTGGATCATCGGTGAAACTGTGTTCCCTTCCACCCACCACAGCTGCGTTTATGGAAAATGTTCACATATGTCATCTGCAAGTCGCCACATGGAAGGCAGCACTTCAAGAGTCACCGCCAAATATGGAGCCAACACAATATGGTTGGGAGCTTGACCACCAGGGTATCTTCGAACTGTGTCCTCTGCTGTCTTTTCAGCGCCTACAGATATACTACGTTTCATCCACTGCAACTGCAAGTCCTCTGAGTGTCAGACTGCAGTTTGCAGCTGCTCCAAGCTAGGATGTACCTTATTTTGTATGTGTGAGGGCGGAGAAGCCTGTAAGAATCCCCTAACACGAAATCAGACTGAAGAGGGTGAGTCTGAATTGATTGCTGAGGTAATTGATATTAATGCGATGATATTAGAGTAATGTCATAAATCTAACACGCACCGATTTGCTAACAGTGTAAGCAATATTTCTCAGATAGTACACCTCTGGTGGCCATATTGGATTTTAATGATTATGTAATGGTCAAGTATCATTACTAGCCATTCCTATAGAGTATGTGCTCTTAAAAATAGAGCCCACAATTATGATAATAATTACAAATACAGAGGCATGATACTTTAATTGATTTCAGTGGTTGGCGGCGGCCATATTGAATTTACAAAAATGAAAATGGATTGCTAGTAATTAGTTATACATGTACTAGTACAACTCGTCAATAGATATAACTCCTTGTAAGCAAAGTAAATAATATTGTTCACGTTTGTTTACGTTTTGTTGTGTTTTTGGCGGCCATATTGGATTTTATGCATAACGTAATAGCCAGATTGCAATACTACATGTACCCCTTTCAAAATATTCCTTGTGCTAACAAATGCGGGTATAGAGATCGAGATTATGTCTGTATCACAATTACTTAAGGAGTTATGGCGATCTTAATTAGCTGACATGGCGGCGGCCATATTGGATTTAAAAAAATGCCAAATGGACGAAATTTGGCACACCCTCCGAAAAAATATTGTCATATGCTTTTATAAACTCATACCAATCAACAGAAAAAGTCTGGAATACATTTCCACTTGTTGGGTCATATGCTCAATATTCCTCCTGACTATGTTGGAGGATGTACCTAAGGGCGGAGTCGAGGGAGGGGAGGAGGCGGACCCTTCTTCCACATTTTTCTTTGTCGTGTAGTGAATTTTAAATGTTGGTGATAGCTGCCTCAACATATGATGTGGCTAGGTCGCCACGAAGGAACCCGTCTAGGTTGGTAATGCCATTATCATGAGTATAGAGTAGCCCGATTGCATTCTGAGAATATATTGTGTACACCCACATATGACTAGAGTAATAATGATACTAGATCACAGAGATATATGAGAAATCCTCCGCGTTTATAATTGCCACGTATAATTAGGCCATAAAAAGTTCTTCCTCTGTTAAGCCTCCGCGTGCGTGTAGGTTTTGAGAGTGGTTCTATGAAAAAAACAAACAAACAGTGTATGCTATTTTACCCTATTTACTGGTGAAGTAATGTGAAAATTGATTTGGGACTTGTCTAAGTTTTAAATCCGTTCATGAATTTACTTTTAATAAGTTTAATAAGAGTGTTTTCTTATTATTTAGCGGCAATTTAAATTTATGTTAAAAACTTCCTCAACCCTTTGCACACTGCAGAGGGTTGAGGAAGTTTTTAACATAAATTTACATTCATTTTTTTGTCACGGTATGTAAGTTGGTTTTGAACATCTGGGTGGACGCTTAACAGGGAAAAATGTGGCATGGCCTTAGTGATTGACATGAAACATTTATTGTATTTATTGCTAACAACGCCGGTTCTTTCATCAGTGAAGGGGAGCATATGCTGCTTTAAACGTGGCATTTATAATACGTATGATATTCTACGCAGTGTATATTTCAACATTCAGCTCGCTTATCATGCACTAATCAAATAAACTTTCGTATAAATTATGAGTTATATTAACCTGAAACAGACGGATTAACATACGTGCGGACTAATCGGTGATAATAAAGAGTACGAAGTTGTGTGAGAAACGTTTCAGTACAGCAATATTTTATCTTACAAAGGAAGTTCCAGTTTAAACATACATGTAGTTTATTGCATATAATGGGCTTGGGCTACAAGTTCTCACAACATTAGTTACAGCCTTTGCCCAAGTATTTCAACAATACAGTAATTTAACAGCAATGGCGATAAGTATACAGGAAGTTCCGATACGGTACAAAGGCATCATTTGAAAAATATTCCCGTGGGAACGAATTGTTATTTCGTGGGAACGAATTGTTAAATTGAGGGAACGAATTGCTATATCGTGGGAACGAATTGTTAATCCGAGGGAACGAATTGTTAATTCGAGGGAACGAATTGTTAAATTGATGGAACGAATTGTTATTTCGTGGGAACGAATTGTTAATTCGAGGGAACGAATTGTTATTTCGTGTATCCACATACAAATCAAATAACCTATAATTATACAGCGTTATTATACGGAACATATTTTTAAGTATACAACGTTATTATACGGAACATATTTTTTAATTATACAACGTTATTATACGGAACGTTGTATAATTCAAAATCATAATACGCAGGTGCTATGGAAGAATCAATGGCAAATAGTTAGGGGTTGCATAGTTTATGTGTGTCTTCATTAAATCCAAAAGTTAGGCGATGGCAATCGCCGATCCAGGGACATGGGTGTATGTGGTGATCATATCGCTCATGTTACTCTTCGCTGTTCTAAGCAATACGTTGGTCGTGTATTGTGTTGCTACGTTCAAGAAACTGCGAACTATAACGAACTTGCTGATATGTAATTTGGCTGTCAGTGACATTCTATTGGCCGGTTTTGTGATTCCACAGCGAATACATGACATCTCTCACGAAGAAAATTTCTATGAAGGTAAGTGAAAGTTTCCGTAATCAACCTGTGGGCCGTTTCACTTCGCATGATTAAAATGTTCGTAAGTGCAAATTTAGGATCGTCTGAAAAGTTTAATTGATGGATTTACATTTATTGAGCATAGGCTGCTTATGCAGCCTATGCTCAATAAATGTAAATCCAATAATTATTTACAAGAAAACATTGTTAATGTGAAATTTACAGACTATAATAATTTTCCACTTACGAACATTTTAGTCGTACGAAGTTTAGTGAAAAGCCCCCTGATGTTTAGCTGCGAACAGTGACTCCTGTAATCTACTCCTGTACCGTCCGTACCACACTACATAGTACGGGAGTAGATTGCAAGAGTTACCGTTCACAACTACATGTTCTTGCTGGTATATGCATTTTATTTCCAAAACTAGGTGTGTAGATGTTAGCAAACATTGCAAAATGATGCAACGTTGGAAGTGTGTAGAAAGACGAAGACCTATATGAGACTCGCCATGTGATTCAGGAACGACACTGAGCACAAAAGTAATGCCATAAGCTCTATTTCTCCAGTCACAGACACATAATTGAGAAACGTCATGTGATTTTGTACCTGCGGACATCTGCGTAATTTCATGAAATACGTTTACACAATTTACAATATTTCCGTAAATGGCGTCAAGAGTTACATACGGAATTATATGAAATATTGTAAATTTTGTAAACGTATTTAATGAAAGTACGCAGATTTTCGAAGGTACAACATCACATGGCGTGTCTCATATGTGCCACGAATGCCTTAATGTGCATTTTCTCGGGCGTTGCCACATATATTCTGCCATTGTCTACCATATATTCTACCACCATACCATCTCACATATTGCCCAGTTTAGATTAGATTCCGATGTATAACAATAACACAATAGCCACCAGTGAGTAACAGGGGCGCGTTTCGCTAAACTTCGTACGACTAAAATATTCGTAAGTGAAAAATTATGATAGTCTGTAATTGTACATTAACAATATTTTCTTATAAACAATTATTGGATTTACATTCATATGTTCAGCAGAGGCTTCATACATACGCAGCCCATACTCAATAAACTTTAATGTAAATCCATCAATTGAAATTTCCGGACGATTCTAAATTTGTACTTACGAACATTTTAGTCGTACGAAGTTTAGTAAAACGGGCCCCAGATATGTGGCTCTGACTGGACAAGTGTAGATCCAGATTAGCCTGTGCATACGCACAGTCTGATCAGATATGTACTGCTCGCTAGTCCATCAATGAAACACCGGTGATTCTTCTAACAAACAATATAATTATTCAAGCTACAGGAGCGTGCTATTTGATCTGGAGTTTGACTGGTCACAAATCCCGTAAGCCCCATTTATTCAGTCACACCCACATATACCCACGTCCGAGGGTAGATACAAGAGGGGTGTTAGACATCCCCTCGATATGTACCCGTGCATGATTGTTCATCAAATAGTCTATATGGTATTCATTCGAACAATGCTGGATCCGCCCCTGTAGTTATATGACATCGTCCATTTATTCATTCTACAACAAACACACATGCCCCCTGTGCTCATGATCAATGTCAAATGCCTTAATTACGTTAATGCTTTGGATGGGTACAGCCATCAGTGTTGCTAATTTCGTGTTTATACTTATTTATTGCCCAAAATATATCTCCAATACGCCATGGACGGACAACTTATTGTCCTTCGTTATTTGTTTTATTTAATTAGTGTCCGTAGCATATCTGGAATACCTATGGAATAGTTCCGTCGTGAACCGGAACGACAACGGTCACATGACATGATGCAAAGGGATTGACAATGCTAAATACCGTTTATTTAACCAAGTGAGCTGATTATCGTAAAATAAAGCACGAGTGATTGGGTCATTACACGAAACAAACGAGTGAGCGTAGCGATGGGACCTAATTACGAGGACATTATTTCAAGATAATCAGCTCACATGGTTAAATAAAAGTTTTCTTACATTTCATACACGATCCTTTATAAAAACAAAGCGAATCAAGCGTAATATATGGCCAAGAGGTGCGTGAATTAATTTCTGGAGGCGTGTCGTTGTGAAGGCGACTGTTTCGCGATTCAGGGCATGTGTCTGAGAATAGCATTTGATTGACCAAAAGGAAACACGTCATTGCGACGTTACTGACGTCATTTCTCCACATATGGTAAGCACGAGAGTGGTGTAAACTACTGCTGCCGAGTGGTGTAATTCACCGTTACTGGCTGAAATGTAAGAACTATGTTTAAACCAATCCAACTTACGGTAACAAATACTAATAGTAGGTAACCGATAAGCCACAGTTAGATCAGTTCTCATTGCAAGAGTTACCGTTCGCAACTATATTTTGGTTAACGAGACATTTTACCATACCTGGGGGCCGTTTCACTAAGACTTCGTACGACTAAAATGTTCGTAAGTGCAACATTACGCAGTCTAATTAGGGTCTACTTCTCGGAACGAGACTGTACGGGGCCGATTTCACGACTGATATTGAACATGCCATTGAGCAAGTTAATTAAAATTTAGAGACCGACTTTCGTTTTTTCTTTCCGTTTCAAATTTTTGTATGAAAGCATACTTGTTTTTCAACACCTCGTTCCCTCAATTTAACAATTCGTTCCCTCAAATTAACAATTCGTTCCCACGATATAACATTTCGTTCCCTCGAATTAACAATTCGTTCCCACGATATAGCAATTCGTTCCCACGAATTAACAATTGTTATTTCGTGGTAACGAATTGTTATTTCGTGGGAACGAATTAACAAAAAAAAGAATTCGGCGAGGGGATAAATATAGACAATACTAAGGCCATAAAAAAGTGCTTTGGTTCTCAGACACGGGCTTTGTGGAATGTGACGCGGGCGGGCGGATATTTATATATATATTTTATGTGTTAGATGTGTTAGATGTTCGATTCTGATTTTGTTTACAAGTTGCCACATGCAAACATATTTTATATAACGTTACTCTAACCTCTTTAGACGATTTTAGTCGTACAACGTTTAGTGAAACGACCTCCAGTTGTCATGGCCATCAGGTGGATATTGGTTAATATCCAATATTACATGAATAAAATGCACTTTAACTCCACAGTACATAGTTCCAGCTACGTCACATATTTCTATTATATTCATATTTTTAGCGAACCTTTTCAATATGTTATTAATAGTTTGCAGGTACAATTACACGTCAATTTATTTTCATAAAACATATTTGTAATTGCTTCTCCGCAAGTTAAATACCCATTTGGAACATACACTACTTCCGCGGGTACAATATGATTCATAAAGTACAGTACCAATGTTTACGCACGTCAAATCACGAGCTATATAATTTTTCTTCTATTTTTCTCAATTTAACATGCTTTGACAGCACTTTAGAATTATTTCCAATGGAATTGATTCTAAAGTGCACTCAAACCATGATTTTACTGAGAATGACCGCAAGGTATAAAACAACAGCAGACGACATTTTTTGTTCCCAGCCTAGCATCAACATATTATAATTTTAGAGATCTGGAAAAAAAAACACGAATTTATAACAATAATACTATAGTTAATCAAAGAACTGAACGTCCTCAAATACTTCGCAGTATGTGTTTGTGGATGACAAATAGACTAATAATTAATCTAGAGTGGAAAGCGTTCGAGAAAAATAAGCCCGAGGATTTCACAGCAGCAGCAACAACAACAAAAACAACAATACATTTTCAGAAACCTTACGAAAACTGGCCCAGATCATGACAGTTCCGCATATCTGGTGCGGTTTGTCGATCTCTAACAAGATGTCAAGATGTCCTATATAGGCCAACGATATGATGTCGTGAACTGCTTAACAGTAATCAAATAAACGAACAATCGCTCAACCTGAACCAGGAAATGAACCGGAAGTCAGAAAATCTGAATTTTACTAACGACACTCGACTAAGGGAAGTAACTATAACTACCTGGAAGTCTGAGTGCTCGAATATTGTATTCGTGCACCGAACCATGGCGTTACGAATCACACAAAAAGCAAACAAAACATTTATCACACTGAAAAGGCCATCAAGCTGTTGGAACTATTTTATGGCGTAAGACCCGTGTCTTTAAAAACTTCAATCCGCAAAATATCTGTTGCGACCGACATATGCTCATAGTGCACACAATCGGTCATACCTCAAATTTAGATGTTGATTGCATAATTATTCGCTAGCGCTCGAATAAAAATGCATTTTATTCCAATTAATTCCGCAGACTTTTAACCGTTTCACCTCTTAATATCCATCATTGGATTTTTCATGCATATTTTTGGATTATTCCATTAATAAGAAAATGCTGATTGTTAGAATTGCAGAATACTGACAAATGATGCAGATCCTGTAGCCGATTTCATCAAAATTTTCAAAGTATGCTTACATTGTATCTAGCAAAGTATACTTTGAGGGTGTAATCATTTATTTTTCCCAAAATGCATTATTTCATATAGAACTAACTAACCACTGCATATATTTGATGATTAAAAGTATGCAGAATTATTATACTGAATTTATTACATTATCACAGCCAAAATGGCTGTGATAATGTAATAAATTCAGTATAATAACAAATAATAAATTTATCATAAAATTTAAAATTTCACCCTCAAAGTATACTTTGCTAGAAAAGTATACTTTGCAATGTTGGTGAAATATGCTACAGGTGAGACGGTTCGTTACGAGCCTTCTCATCTTGATATATGTAGTATTTGCAAATGTTGGCTTTCTGGTATGTAGGGTTGGAAGGATTAAGCATTTTACGCTTGAACTTGATGTACAGTGGGGTCAGCGTGTAAGTGCACACACGAACGAACACGACAGGTTGGTCATTTATCTCAGCTGATAATATCTGTTCGTGATCGCATAGGACACAACTATGGCTCAGAATTATCAAATGCCTGATTTACACTGAAACCTCTATAAGCCGGACGCCCTGAGGACATCCCAGGGTGTCCAGTTTAGAGAGGCTTCATTGTATAATAATCTTGTTTTATTACAGGTGATCTTCTCTGCAAGGTGGTGAACTTTTTCCCTGTGTTAGTGATCACAAGCTCCATATACACACTAGTGTGTGTGTCGTACGAGCGGCACAGGACCATCGTCCACAATAACCGTTCACAGCTGACCTTCCGCAAACTCGGCCGGATAATCCCACTTATATGGCTGTTTTCCATAATCATCTCCATACCCACGCTCATACAATACTCCGTCAACCCATTCCGGACAACGATTGAAGGCGCAAACGGCACGCAATACAAACACGTGCTCTCCTGTGACAGCCGGAATATGCCGATGTCGTACAAGATCACGAACGCTGTGTTTGTCGTGGCCATATCGTACGTGGTTCCCGTGGTGATCATATTCCGGAACTACACACAGGTGGCGCTGTTTGTGTGGAAGCGAGGCCGGGCCGTAAGGAATGGCACCTTGGCAACAAGAACACACGCGAACACTGTGCAGCTGTTGAAGGTGCAGAGGAACCTGATAAAATTGCTCGTACTCGTAGCGGCCATCTTCGCCATCTCCTGGCTCCCATATTTCGTTTTATTATTATATGCGGTAAGTAACAATCTGTGACAACCAGTAGCCTATTTCATCAAAATTGTAAAATATACTTATCTAGCAAAATGTACTTTGAGGGAGTAATCATTTATTTTCCCAAAATGCCTTATTTCATATAGAACTAACGATTGCATATATTTGATGATTAAAAGTATGCAGAATTATTAAACTGAATTTATTAAATTATCGCAGCTAAAATGCCTGTGATAATGTAATACATTCAGTATAATAAAAATTAATAAATTTATTCTTAAAGTAACTGGAATGGATTTTGATATGTATATTTTGCAATCAATACAACCATCACAAAATGATTTTCAGACTAGTCCTTTTATGAAAATGGAGTGTTTTTCGTGCTAAAAAATATGAAAATTACGAGCCGGCTCATTTGGGTCTGCACGGTTTGCATCCAGCGGGCTTTCGGGTTCAAAGGGTGAATACAGTGGGGTCAGCGAACCAACCTGTCGTGTTCGTTCGTGTGTGCACTTACACGCTGAGCCCACTGTACCATTTGAAGCAGACATGTCATTCACGGTCTTCAACAAGCACCAATGAGCTCTACGGCTAGCGATATACGGTTCCTGAAAAGTAACACACAAGACGTCAAACACGTATACAATGAATGCAATGAATGCGTCATAGATATAAAACGCCAATACAGTGGCAAGCAAACCAATGTCACAGAAGAGAAAAGGGACAATATTCATAACACTATGTGGCAAAATGTTGAAAAACGATGCAAGAAATCATAACAAAATAGGTACCAACTTGTAACAGTTTTTTGTCAAAACTGCCCACCTAGACCAGTCAGCCTGTATCAATTTGTAGCCCAAGCTTAACAAAATTGCAACAGAAACTATTTTACTTGCATATGTGTCTGTCAAGTGTTTATTATAACATACTAAAAGTCTAGAAAAATCGAAGCAGGGGAAACAAGCTTCATTTGCATAAATCCAAGATGGCCGTCGTATACATATATATCACGCTACTTTTGTCATATTATCATTTGTAAATATTTGTTGGCGCAATGTACATAGTTAAAGGTAAACACCTCTGATAATGATACTATATATGAATTGAATTGTTCTGTCATTGGCATTGACATTCAAAATGGCCGCCAAAATAGCTTGTGCACGAAAAACTCGCTCATTCACAACAAATTGCAAACATAACATATCAGGTGGAGACTCGTTATCTCAATGTGTAATATCACATATTTCCTGCGTAAAATATGATACAAGTAGTTTGAAATAAAGATAATTAGCTCTTCACATCAATTCACTCATCAAGTTTGATTGTCCATTTGTATTAATATGTCAGTTGGGTTATAAGTCTACTCAATAGGTCGGACTAACTGAGGTTTGTAACGTTAGTGCATGCCACACCTCTGCATTTGCCGCATCCTGTGGAACATCCAAGTCCATGTTTTCTGGATGTACAACGTTTTGTATATCGCACTTCAGTTTACAGCTACACCTGATAGTCACGTTCTCGTTTTCCATCTCAATGTTGCAACAGTTTCCCATGGCCCATATTGCATCTGCTGACGCTATTTTTTTGTGTCTGTCTTCGGAAACCCGATGAATCAAACAGAGATGACGGGATACTGCACCGTTTGTATTTACATACGTGTGACATGTCACTTCCGATCCGCTGGAAACTACTGTAGGTCGTTGGAAAAGCAGCTGTGGATAGACATTAATTGCTTCACTGTCTACTTTTACTGAAGGTTTTGTGTTACGTGTCACTGCTTTGTGTGATCGTTTGAACGAATAATCCATTACAGTCTTGCTAATCATTTTGTTTAGTACATTCGACACAATTTCTTTTGTCCTGTCGATATTTGTTGAGGAATCAGATGACACGCTTGTTTCTATATTTCGCAACAAATGATCGTCGTTGAACGGATTTCTTTCAAGAATAAATAATGAGAACGTTTCAATGCGTGTCTTTGTAGTCTTTGGTTTGCTTGACCACATTCAATGTGTTGGGCCACTTGTGTGATACTGACTTCAACAGAACTCCTGCATACCATTGATTATTTCTGTGCATGAACATAATGATAATAACCATTCTGCTTGCTGTGATTTTGTCATGCCTTTGCCTCTAGTCATATCTCAAGTCGCATTTACACTTCTTAATAAGACGGGTTCAATGACGAGATTAGCGCATATTATCCTGCCCATTACCTGGCGCTCCTACAATCAGCATGATGTCCCGATTGACAGTTTGATGTAGTTTGTTGTTGGTAGTCCCGGTCTTGCATCATTTGCAAATAACACATACGCTGATTTCAGATTTTGATTGTGGCCTGCGGCAGCGAAGAACGGAAGCTTTATAAGCGATAGTGTGTGTAACATTAAGTTTCCTATCACATGTTCGCTCTGCTTTTATAAAGGTTCTTAAATATGTCTATCATTTTCATATACAGAAGTCAGAGTGCTGCTATTCGATATTCTTTCAATGACTATTTCTGTCATATGTCCTGGCACACCAATGCTCCGTGAGACGAGGATCGAATTCAAAGCGTTGTCTACTAGCAAGTGACCCATGACCGCTCGTGCTACTTATTTTCCATTCAGTATTTGGCAGCAGTTCCGAGAGACCAGATCCCTGCATCAACTGAACAATACATCCGAGGAAGCTCAGGATTGTGTGAAATCAGCCTAATCATAATACGATATCACGCAAACAGCTGCTGGCCGTTTCATTTATAATCACGATAAGAGCCTTCCAGTACTGCGGTTGATCAAAGGTAATTACCAGGTTCACACCATATTTCAATGCCTGATCACAGACAAATTTCAAAATTATGTATATACACACGACATGTCACTCAAGTTCACATCGATCATTGGCATAAACATACTGATGATTTGCCTCGAGTCTTCTGAAGTTGCAATTTATCTGACCTTGACTTTGGGGTGGGAAATTAATCCATAGATGATGACAGACATGCACACGAAGTGTCAAAACATTATTTGACCTTTTTTTACCGTGACCTTGGGCACATGGGAGCACGACTGGGATGATGAATGATGAGAAACATGTACATGAAGTTTCAAGCCAATCTGTCATACGGTAAAGCAGTAATAGCAGAATGGAAAACATGATGGATAGTCAGATAGATGGACGAACGGACGTACGACTTTGGCATCCCTATATCCCGTTTTCGCTGTGCGATGGGATACAAATTACTCCAGATATATTGGAGCTAATGTAAAAATGTTAACATTACAAACTTATGGCGCTTTATGATGTTTATGTATGCAAAGTATGAAGATAATCGGAATCAAACTGTAGAATTGGTTCGTCAATTAAACTATATATGACGGACATATAGACGGGCGGACGGACCGACAGTTGCAAATTATAATGCCCCCAGACCGGGTGTTCAAAACAGTTGGTGCAGGGGCGGAGGGGTGTGAGGATAAAATACTTCCAAACATAAGTGAATATGTAAAATATTGATAGCAATGAATATAAAATAGATATTAAAATCAACTGGCTTATGTCCGAAATTGACCACCATACGTTGAGAAAAAAATTCAATGTGCATTTTTTGTTTAGCATTATTTGCTAAATAACGTATCTTTTATAATGTTATCAGCACGTATTGTTGTATATGACAGAGTAGGTAGATTAGATATATACTAAATATTTTACATTGTTTATGTTTCTTGATGATTGTTGACAACCGCGAAAATACATGATAACGCCAATAAACTTGTAAAACACGGGAATTACACTTGTATGAAAGCAACATCAGTATTATATAAACGTGATATTATCATGGTAATTGAAAATAAACACTCATCTTTAGAAATCCTTGATAAACTACGTGCAGACAACGTCACCAATACACGTCATCACACGGTATATTTGACATGTTTGCCTATGGTGGGCTGCAACGGCCATTTGTCTCATTCTCGAATAGACCAGTCTGAAAAGTTAATTTTATGGGATTTCCCTTATCTAGACTTTTGATATGTTCTTTATAATGCTATATTCAGCACATGTGTAAAGAAATAAATTATGTTGAGGTGATCATACAGGCTGACTGGACTAACCAGTTTAGTACATGAACTAAACGCACAATATACACAATTAATTTGAGATATATCACATGCGAAAAGGGAAGTACACATATATATTTCAGAGTAAGAAATGCGTCTGATTTATAACTACAAATATTTCTGGGCAGGTTGGTTCCCGAAATCTAAACTTCAAGTCAAGATATGTATTGGCCGCACCTGAGCGGCCAATGAGCGGTCTGTTTCATAAATTCTGCCCTAAATTTACGGCTCTATGAACAATGCAAAAACAATAAAAAAAATTCGATGATCTTAAATTTTATCACAATTTAAGAATGAGCCTTCTTTTTATTTCGTGTGTGTGGTCAAATATTGATTTTATTTCGCTATGTTAAATCCCCATAGACATCTTAACAGAGTGAATATGTCTATGGGGATTTAACATGGGGACATTTTTCTAATTTTAGAAATAGTGATCGATTTTCAAAACTTAACTTTTGTTTTCTTAGTCAGATCATTTCCACGCGATCTAGCGAGGTTTCGGAGTCAACTTCCAATATTTTTCGGTTTTTTTTACTCCTCTTCCAGGCCCTCCACCTCCTTTCCCCCCATGTTAAATTCCAATAGACAAATCTATTTTTTGTGTGAATAAAATCACTATGTGACCAAATTTCACGAGATAAAAAGAAGGCTCATTCTTAAATTTTGCTATATTTAAATATTATCTAAAAAAATATTGTTTTCACATTGTGGAAATTTGGGCAGGTTTCGTGAAACAGATAGTAGTTCATGTTACATGGCGCCATAAAGGGGTGAACTGCAATAAATAAACACAAACAAGATATATCGCATGCAAAAAGGAAAATGCACTCATGACCCATTGTAAAGATGTTTTCTAATAATGGACTCTTGTAATAAATGCTTCAGCAACGGGAACATGGTACATTGCAATTGCCAAGACGCTTTCTAATTACGGACGCTGGGACTAATTGTTTCAGCAAACGACGAACACTGACGGGAGTATCGCGGCGAGCGGCTTCGTGAATATGTTACTGTTGGCCCTCGCCACCTTCAGCACCTCCTACAACGTCATCCTCTACGTCGTCTTTAACCCCGCCTACCGGAAAGCAATACAGGTACCGCATATATTCCACACATAGCAATACAGGTAACGCATATATTCCACACATAGCAATACAGGTAACGCATATATTCCACACATAGCAATACAGGTAACGCATATATTCCACACATAGCAATACAGGTAACGCATATATTCCACACATAGCAATACAGATATTCCACATATTCCACACATAGAAATATAGGTAAAGCATATATTTCACAATTAGCAAAATAGCTAAAGCATATATTTCATATATAGCAATACAGGTAACGCATATATTCCACATATAGCAATATAGGTAAATCATATATTTCACATATAGCAATACAGGTAACGCATATATTCCACACATAGCAATATTGGTAAGTCATATATTCCACATATAGCAATATAGGTAACGCATATATTCCACATATAGCAAAACTGGTAACGCATATTTTCCACATATAGCAATACGGGTAACGCATATAGTCCACATATAGCAATATGGGTAAGCATATATTCTGCATATAGCAATACAGGTATCGCATCTGTTGGGCTAGCCAATCTTCCCTGAGATCACCTATCTATCTACACGTACTTGTATATGTAACATATACACATGTGTGACAAGGTAACAATTGCATGCATATGGCGTTCATATATGTATGATGAGTCCGTGCATGAGTATTAGATTAAGAGCTAAGCATGTTGAGTACTGGTATGAACATGTAATATGTATTTGCTCTTACAATCTTCCACGGACTTGGCATTGTAAAAATAAACTTGTAGATTATTCCATATGTTGGCTCCAGAATAGACGAAGGTTAACCTGTATAGTTCAATGTTAGATTATGGTAGATATATATTGTTGCTGACCTTAAGTTTAACCCATGAATTGCTGTTGTTTGTTTAATATATGAATTGTTTGGATAAGTTGGGCATAAGTTATTCATGCACCTAAACATTTGAATTTCGTTTTGATATTGTATTCGGTCTTCTAGTTTAATCCAATTAAGTTCCTTAAAAAGTATATCAGAGGGGTAGTCTATAGGTTTATACAAACTAATGCTTGCTGCTTTCTTTTGTACTTTAAGAAGCTTAGAGAGTGACTCAATGCTGCAACTTCCTGAAACAGATGCACAGTAGTCGATATGTGGTAATATGTATTAATGAATAGTATTCTACTAGGTAACGCATATATTCCACTTATAGCAATACAGATAAGCAATACAGATAACGCATTTATTCCACATTACGTCATTTTTAGCCCCACCTACCGAAATGCAATACAGGTAACGCATACATGAACATTGTATATTCCACGCATATGTCGTCTATAACATTTGACGGCAATTTCATAGCAAACGGTTGGCATGTGACTAACAACGGACTCGTGTATTCTTGAAACACATTCATGCAGCCACTGGCATGTGACCACTGGCATGTGGACAACAAAGGACTGGTGTATTCTTAAAACACATGTATGTGGTCACTGGCATGTGACCAACATCGGACTCTCGTGTATTATTCCAACACAGTCATATGACGACCTGTTGTATGCACATATCATTATGAAATGTTCATATGACCGCCCAACGAATTCCTTTATACAAAACATACATTCCTATAGAATGGCACATCAATGGGTCCCTAAGCCGCCGTAAAATGAACAAACAACATATTCACATGTCCTCGAAACGCATTTACGTAGTGACATCATACTTTTCATATAGTTTGATATTGTCAGTAAGCATATTTCGGAAGTTTGCTCATATTCCCAAACAAGCCATTCAATTCGCTAACACACAAAACGCGTTACTTTGTTCATTGTAATCCCACGGGTCCTTAATCACTGTCTGTTTAAAAAAAAAAGAAAGCGTCTGTGTATAAGCTGTATTAAATGGATTTATGATAAAATAAATGAAAAGCTAAACATGGTTACCATAGCAACAATATTTTAAACATTAAGTTGTCAGACCGGGAATTCCACAAGGGTGTTTAATCAGTGCGGTGTGTACAACTACCCACAACACATACTATTGGTTATATTGGTACTCGCTACAAGAACAGCTATTGAATGAATGTAAGGTTGACCAAGGCAAGTTTTGGAAATCAATTCGCAAAATATGTGTCAATAAGTATAAACGCAGTACAATACCATTGCAGGTTGTCAATACGGACGGCTCTACAACGAATGACATCGATACAGTTCTAAATCGGTGGAAAACAGATTTCTGCGGCCTTTTTCAGACCGAAGCTATTGATGATGATTTCATATTGTCTAATAGTGTTACAGTGGGGTCAACGTGTAAGTGCACACACGAACGAACACGACAGGTTGGAACCAACCTGTCGTGTTCGTTCGTGTGTGCACTTACACGCTCACCCCACTGTACGGATACTGAACAAAGTAATAGTTTATTTCACGAAAATATGTCTATATTGGAAGTCGTAGCAGCCGTCAATGGTGCAAATCGTGGTAGAGCCTGTGGTATTGACGACATACCGTGTGAAATATGACATGTCTATTTCATGTTTACATGTACTATTCAATGTTTGTTTTAGCAATAAGATTGTGCCATCTATATGGGGTAAATGCGTTATAAACCCTATTCCAAAGGCATCTACACTTGATCCTAGAGATCCGCTTTCCTACAGTGGTATTGCATTGGCATCTTCAGCCTACACAAATGCATTGTTCCATAATCAATAGCAGATTGACAAAATAGGTAGATGAGAATAGTAAGGTGACAGATGAACAAAACGCTTTTCGTAAACTATAGACCATGTTTCTTCTCTTACAAACAGTATTGACACCAGTAGAAAGCCTATAACTCCATAAATCGTAATAAGCCATGACATAGACTGTCTGATATAGGTGTCTCTGGAAAATTATTTAAGTCAATAGTGTCGGTTTATTCATCTGTTACCTCGTGTGTTCGTGTAAATAGTATGTACACTAACTGGTTTAATATGAAGTGCGTTCTAAGAAAATGTTGTGTGCTGTCCCCTTTGTCATTTAATCTGTATATAAATGACCTTGTTCTATATTTAAAATCATTAGACAAAGTTATATTGTATAATGAAGACAAAATTAGTGTTTTATTATACGCAGATGACTCGCCGAGAAATAACAGGATCTACAATGTTTGTTACATGTATTGATTTAATGGTGTTCCCTAAATGCCATGGTTGTACATCTAAATGTAAACAAAAGTAATAGTTTGCACTTTCGGAACCCATCAGTTCCTAGATCACACATTACATTTCACTGTGGAAATAACACAACACGCTGCAGTATGTTGACACATACATGTATATATATATTGGCGTCTTGCTAACAGAGCATCTAAACTTCGATATAGCTGCTAAAACCGTTGTACAGGGCGCAAGCAGAGAATTAGTTCTGCTGATCAGATTTTCATGCAAAAATAGTTCCAGACTGAATAAACGTATATCGCTCTGGGTATCTGCTAAGGTCTCTAATAGATGTAAAAACTGGTATTTTCTCGTCTCCAAACGATGTACAGACCTGCAGATTAACAGTGACATAACTATTAGACGACCAATTTCGCATACACTCATTGATAACTTGCGTGATGCAGCCTTAGCCGATTTTAAAGCAACTTAGCATACTTCTAGTGTTAACAGTGATACTTCTGCTAAAACATCGTTCAGCTGTTGCGAAATTTCGTTACGGGGTTGCCCCCTACGTATTGAAACTGGGAGGTATGAAAGCAAGCCTTTAGATGAGCGTAAATGTTATTTTTGTAATGCTATTGAAAGCTAAATCCATGTTATGACCTAAGAAACGATTGGTTCAATAAAGCAGGTTATGTGAACCCTGAGTTCGACTCTCTGTCTGTCGAACACAAGTTGAAGTTCCTGTTTTCCAATATTAGTTTGGTTATAATTAGTGCAAACCTGTTTTAATATCCTTAAAAGGAGAACATGTTATCTCAATAATTACTCTTAGTGTATACATATAGAAATTTGATATGTAGTTAATGTAATAGCTTCATAATAATCAATAATCAGTATATTTTATACATGTACAGCCGAAGTAGTCATTGCTAATCAATTAATCTACGATCTGATCGGGATGTTATCTGTTTTTATTATTTTTTTAATTGTGAGCGATAGTGCCATTCTACACAAATTTGATTTTTCATGGATTATTTTTAATTGTTTTAATACAAGGATTACCGATGGCTACTTGGATTTATATTTAATATTTAAATAGTTTTTGTTGTAAAATAGTATACAATATCAGCGGCCGTTTTCACAGATTATTTTAACCAGAATGAACACGGTGAGAATACTACCAATCATTGATTTGTATAGTATGTTTGTATGTCGTCTCTTATAATTCTAGATATAATAGCACATGTGAACTGTATTGTAACACTTTTATGGTACTTGTTAATATGTACACGTGTGATGAGACGTAAATATACTATATTCATACTATTAGTTAGATGTTGCTCGCACTAATTGCAGCCCAAGATCATATTCTGAGCCAAATTCTCATTAGCTCCGGAGATAAGTAAAGTTAATGCAATTTGTACGCGGTCAACTGAGTTCAGGATTGATTGTCATCCGTGAGAATAATATGTTGTTTATTTTCCGCTTACACATTCTTAGCCGACTTTCAAGAACATATCAATGCACCCACGACCTATTATGTCGCCACATCGTTTGATCATGTAGCCCATTTCACCAACATTGCAAAGTATACTTATCTTGCTAAGTACATTTTAAGGGAGAAATGTTCAATTTAAGGATACATTTATTAATTTTTATTATACAGAATTTATTACATTATCACAGCCATATTGGCTGTGATAATGTAATAAATTCAGTATAATAATAAAATTATTGTGCATACATTTAATCATCAAATATATGCAGTCGTTAGTTATATATGAAATAATGCAGTTTGGGAAAAATAAATGATTACTCCCTCAAAGTATACTTAGCTAGATAAGTATGCTTAGCAATGTTGGTGAACTCGGCTACCGATGATGTGACGTTCAAAGATGTGGTAAACCATCAAAGGCCGTGACTGATAACTGTCGTCTGCCGGCTTTCCGTAGATTTTTATTTCTGCAGTTGGAGATGATTCTCTTGCGCTACCAACATTTCTTTTATTTTTAGAAAACAAATTAAACAAATTTAGTAATTTGTACCGAATCTTAACAAACATTATCGATTTAAAAATAGCAATGTATATACTTCTTTACTTTTTGGACAATGTCCCAGGACTATTCGTTGAAATATACTTAGGCCAAACAAAGGTTTTCGCTTCCTATTACGCTCAAAGAAATAATAAGTAGGTAGGTAGGGAAAAGTTTTTTATTATTTTGTAAAAACGTGTTGTCTTCCATCGACATCAGTAGCCGATTTCACCAAAATTGCAAAGCATACTTTTCTAGCAAAGTATACTTTGAGGGAGTAATAATTTATTTTTCCCGAAATGCATTATTTCGTATAGAACTAACAACTGCATATATTTGATGATTAAAAGTATGCAGAATTATTATACTGAATTTATTACATTATCACAGCCATAATGGCTGTGATAATGTAATAAATTCAGTATAATAAAAATTAATAAATTTATCATTAAATTCAAAATTTCTCCCTCAAAGTATACTTTGCTAGATAAGTATACTTTGCAATGTAGGTGAAATATGCTACAGATCCACGCCGCATTTAGAGTACATATCATGGCTCACTGTGTAAGTTTATATAGTGTGTGCTGAACAACTATGTTGACACAAACACTTTTTATGGGACGATTTCAGTGATTTGTCTTTGATTTTTATTATTATTAGTATTATTATTTACTGAGATCTTTAGGGTCGGCGGGGAAATCTAGGTAGGGTCGGATAACCGGAAACATACATGTCTTTTTAGACCATATCATAACTAGTAGAACACATTGCATGCAATAGAACAATGGGAATTTGACATAAATTCAAACATTGATAATCGACACCCGACAGACGATTACGTCAGATTTGAAATTTGAAAATGTCTCATGATCGTTCCCTCGGTGTCGTGGGTTTATATTTGGTTCGAGGTTTAGTGAAGTTTAGTTTAGTTTTTTCTAAACTTCGTACCACTAAGAAGTTAAAATGCAAAACTAGCATGGAGAACAATGTTGGCATTATCTACGGAGCCCCCGCAGGGGACGTAGATTGTTTTTATTATTAATTCGTTCCCACGAATTAACAATTCGTTCCCTCAATTTAACAATTCGTTCCCACGAAATAACAATTCGTTCCCACGAGAACGAATTGTTAATTTGTGGGAACGAATTGTTATATCGTGGGAACGAATTGTTAATTTGAGGGAAACAATTGTTAAATGGAGGGAACGAATTGTCATTTTGTGGGAACGAATTGTTAATTCGAGGGAAAGAATTGTTAATTCGTGGGAACGAATTAATAAAAAAAAAAATCCATGTCCCCTGTGTAATTATCAGCGGATTTTGAGAAATCATTGGTGGATTAGTTCAGATGTAAAAATACCTCCGCATGTGGGTGGAGCATTGTAGTATAAGTGAATAACATACATAAACATGTATGAGGTAAAACTGTAAAACTATTTCAGTAGCCGATTTCACCAAAATTGCAAAGTATACTTATCCAGCTACGTATACTTTGAGGGATTAATCATTTATTTTTCCTGAAATGCATTATTTCATATAGAACTTATGACTGCATATAGTTGGTGATTGAATTATTGTACTGAATGTATTACAGCCAATATAGCTGGATAATGTAATACATTCAGTATAATAAACAGCAATAAATGTATCCTTAAATTGGTACTGGTACGTCGTTTAGTGAATTGCCCCCACCCCCCATCCCCACCCCAGGGGCCCATTTCACTAAACTTCATTTCACTAAAACCAATTTAATAAACTTCGCACTATAAAAAACAGTTCGTACCAGATTTTTATTTGATCGTCCAATCATACATGATTCCCTAATACTACAGTATTACACCTATGTTGAACCTTATAAGTAAGTAAGTAATTAAGTAATTTGTTTATTATAGTGAGATGTGTTAAACGAAACAGGGAATATCTACAATATAATATTGACGAAAACATCCGGCCCTATGGTAACAAATGTATGTGTAAATATACAATATAAAATAAATAATTAGCACCTAGTTTGAGCAGTATAGATCATGTATATGATTAAGTGTATGTAAAGCTGAATTGGCCTTAATTTCACGACGCCACATCTGCTTAATACAGACATCTTGAAGTCCCGGAATTAGGGCCACTTCACGTTCAAAGTTGTCAATTACATGATAACAGTTCAGACAATGATCGACATTCAAGTGTTGTATCATACAATGTAGTATCGTGAGTGTGACCTGTGAGTAACGGATTGCACAGATACAATTGCCTGAGGTAGGTTATTATTATGTATAGTATTGACAATGAAGGACTATTTACCAGATTACTTAATACATATATGACTCACCAGATAAACGGGAATGTCTGCGCGTAAGACCAGTGAAGCTCCAGGTCGGTAAGTGCACCCGCGCAATCTGATCAGGAGCAACGCTGTGAACAGTGTAGGCCCAGATCAAACTGTACATCTGTGCATTCTGATCAGGATCAACCCTGTTCACATCTTGGTCTGGTATCATTGGGCTACATGTAATAACCAACAATTTAGATTGTGAGAGGAAATTCGGCACAGTATAAACAATCAGGCACAGTTAATGTATGGATATTGGTATTGGGATTACACAGGAATTGTATAATTTTTCATAAGTGTTAAATCCAAAATCATTCATGCTATGTATTTTTGATATGATACACCCAAGTGCTGTGGCAGATTTTGTTTTATACACACAATCAGTTTAGTTCCCCGATCACAGAAGACTTGAATTATTCCCAGCAGATATATGACACTCGTAAAACAACACAATCGCATGTTCACATTCAATTTATTTCTAGCACACCTGTACATAAAATAAACACCTATATATATCAGAATGATGGTGCACGAGATACATGATACACGTGAAATAAACAATACATCAAGAACTCTGCCGGAGTCCATGGGTCCGTCGGAGTTCTTGTCCGCGATATCAACGACACTCCCCGCCTCAAAAGGAAATAAGTCTAATTAAACGAGGCATACTCGTCTGTGTATATCATTTGTTCCGAGTCCACCTCATAGTCAATGTCATTGATACATCTAAATGTTCTGGTAAAATACATGGTTACCACTTGTGTCTTTGTTGTTCCATATGCAGGTATCAAGTCTGTACACTCGTCGTTTTTGTCATCGGAGAGAGACACATAGGAATCACTCAAATCACTCTCGTTGTTATCGTCGGAGTGAGAAACATATGGAGAAACACTCGCGTCGTTGTTGTCGTCGGAGTGAGAAACATATGGAGAAACACTCGCGTCGTTGTTGTCGTCGGAGTGAGAAACATATGGAGAAACACTCGCGTCGTTGTTGTCGTCGGAGTGAGAAACATATGGAGAAACACTCGCGTCGTTGTTGTCGTAGGAGAGAGAGACATCGTGAGAAACACTCGCGTCGTTGGAGAGAGAAACCTCGTGAGAAACACTCGCGTCGTTGTTGTCGTCGGAGTGATCAACGAATAAATCAAATCGAAAATCGTCGACAAAGCTATTGTTGTACCAGGTATTTCCAAACTGCGGCACATCTTCCAGTAAATCGAAGATTGATTCGTCGTCGGAGATATCTTCATAGTATGTAGATGTTGACGGTTTATCTCCCCTTGGTGCAGAAAGTGCCGTACGTCGGGCCGTAACTCCGTCCAAGCCATGTTTTAAAATTAAATGACGAGACAAGTAACTCCGGCGTAAGAACTTGGAATTACACCCATCCACTGTACACTTCCAGTGTTCTATACTCAGATGTCGCTCCTGTATATGGCGTTTCAAATTCCGTTTGTATTTGTAGGACTTTCCACATATGTCACAGTTGTACATCGTGAAACAAGAATTGATCACTTGACTAAAGCTTTGTATTCAGACGCGTATACAGGTATATAGATATTTTACACACACGGAATGCCCGTGCAAACTGCCGTTCCGCGTGGTGATAATATGCTCCGTTGAACAATACCTTTGCTCTTCATAGCTGCATATCATTATCTGCACGGGAAGTATACATGTAATGTGTACAGACTATATACGCTTACTCCGTTCGACTTATTTCACAGTAGTATAGTGTGTCTGTATAGAACGTTATTGAAGCGCTGATAATAACGGGAGTATCTTTGTAATTACTTGATTTACTGATTTACTGATTTACTGATTTACTGATTCATTTGTTGTTTAATTGCGCGTTTTGCATCCAATGCAGCCATTCGAGTGGTAACTCGTTGTAACTCTTCTGACGGAATCACATCTTTTCTCACGTCTGTTCCGTTTTCGCGAGTTTTGTTCGATACTTCGATGGGGTAAAGTAGGTTTAGTGGCCGATTCAATATTTTAGCTGTGGACAGTTGAACTTTCGCTGATCGTATCTGATTATCACGACTCCTGACCGACTGTATTAGCTTTCCAAGTTTCCAACACCCACGTGATACATCATATTTCACTAACACTATATCACCGACACTTGGGTCACATGGCGATTGAATTCTGCTAGTCTTTAGTTGCGTTTGTGTTCTTTCTCTTAAACTGAGTAGATATTCATCACGCCATATTTTCCAGAAACTTTTCAGTAGTTTTTGTCCTTTCTTCCAAATGGTCAACAACCTTTCAACAAAATTGTCTTCTGACTGATAATCACTATCCTGCTCGTCATACTCATGTTCAGGAATTCCTATATTCGGATTGAGAGTTAAAAAATGACTAGGGGTGAGAGTAATTGTCGAGTTAATATCATCACCGATGTACACAAGTGGTCGTGAATTCACAACAGCTTCGATTTCTTTCAGAAGTGTTTGCAGCTGTACCAAGGTAAGTATTCGCCGGCCTATAGATTTGCGAAAAGCTCTTTTCACAATTCCGACAAGTCGTTCGTAGAAACCACCCATCCACGGTGCTAATTGCACAATAAATGACCATTTAATGCCATTGTTAGCTACATAACTTTGGACGTCTTCATTTTGGGTAAGTTCGCTCCACGCGAGGTCCAGTATCTTTGAGGCGACTTTGAACTGTGTGGCATTATCACTCAAGATTTCATCAGGTTTCCCTCTTTGCGCAATGAATCTTCTTAGTGCCAAAAGAAACTCACTAGTCGTCATGTCGTTCACTAGCTCCAAATGAACAGCGCGAGTACTCATGCACGTGAATAAACACACCCATACCTTTTTTGTCCCGTTTAGCGTTTTAGTGTAAAGCGGTCCCAGAAAATCTAATCCGGTTTTCACAAACGGTGACGATTTCGACACTCTTGATTTTGGTAGCGGAGCCATTGGAGGCATTTTGTAGCAACCACCCTCATGTCGACGACATACCAGACACGTTCGTAAAACGGATCTAACTGCGGCACGACCTTGGGGGATCCAGAATTTGTTCCTAATTTGTGACAGAGTTTGTGATTCCCCACTGTGTAGTGTTTGTTTGTGAGCACTGTATATTTGTAGGCATGTGAATCGATCACGTCTGGGTAGAAGGATAGGACACCGAGAACCTTCGCTTAATTGTGCGTTTTCTAATCTGCCTCGGCATCTTAGAAGCCCCGACTCATCAACGTACAGTCCAAGCTGGCGGCATAAATTGTTCGGTTTCTGTTCCGCGATTGCGTTAAACACGTCCGTAAAATGTGTTCATTGTACATGTAGCAGCCACATATGTTCTGATTCATCTAGCTCTGAGCATTTCAGTGGCCCACACGAATTGGGTAGTTTACGTAACCTTCTTGTGAAGCGTAGGGCAAGCGCGGTTACTCTGATAAGTTTGGTAGCTGATGAGTAATCCTCTGAATTGATGTCAAATGGTGATTCAAATCTGTGAGATAAAACTGTGTCAACATACATCGCTTCAGAGTCACTTACCTGATTTCCTTTCTTTAATTCCGACTGAAACTCCATTTTCACATTAGTCGATGGTTCTGGATTTTGGGGCTCCACGTTCACTTCTTTAACCCATGTCGGACCGTGCCACCACATGTTGTTTTCCTCAAGATCTTGCAAGGAACAGCCGCGGCTTCCTATGTCAGCTGGAGTATATCCAAAGGTAATGTATTCGTGTCTCTTTATTTCCTTTACTCGATTTTGTACAAACACTGATAGTGGCTTGTTTGTTGTGATCCAGCCTAGGGCACACTGTGAGTCAGACCATAAGTTAGTGTGGTCTATAGGTAGTTTGATTTGACTTTTCACAAAGTCCACACATCGAACTCCAATCAGAACAGCCATTAATTCCAGCCTCGGTATTGTCATGCCCTTCATCGGAGCAAGTCTTGTCTTGGCAAACACAAGATCTGAAACACATCTGCTGCTGTTTGTCTGGATGAGATATATTGCAGTGGCATAAGCAGAGGTCGATGCATCATAGAAACACATAAGTGAATATTTGATGGTTTCATCTTCAATTGATAGACTTCTCGGAATTTTACACTCAGGCACACTTTGTAGATCCAATTTCAAGGATATCCAGATACTTTTGGTTTCCTCATCGATTTGATCATCCCAGTCCATATGCTTGCTCCACATCGTCTGAAGTAGCAGCTTCCCGCGCAGTATGATTGGAGAAAACAAACCTAGTGGATCGTATATTGACGCAAGTTGCTTCAGCACATTTCTTTTAGTTGGTTCCACTGTGTTTACCTTCAGTACATTTAATGGGTTCACAGAGAGATTGTCTTCGTGGGGGTTCCATATATATCCAAGAACTTTCGTGCTTTCACTGTTTGTCCTGTCTTCGCGAGGTATGTTATTGTTTACTTCGTCGTTGTTTGACACCCACTCTCTGAGGTTCATTGATGCGCCATTGAACATGTATTTGGCTTCTTTATACAGTTGGTTTGCTCATTTACAGAGTTCGTTCCTTTTATCACATTATCCACGTATATGTCACTTTTTAGTTGCTCTGAAACTGTTGTCTTATAGGAATCAAGATGGTGGTCTATCGTAGCTCCTAGAAGAAACGGACTGGATATAATTCGGAATGGTATCCGACAAAAACGGAATTCTTGGATGTTTTCGATTGAGATGGTTAGATTTTCACAGTCTTTGACCCAAAAGAACCTGGTTGCGGCTCGTTGGTCTGGTTGTAATCCAACCTGTAGGAAGGCCTTTTCAATGTCAGCTACCATGGCTATCTTATGTAACCTGAATCTTAGTAAGATACCACATAGATCATGAAGCATAACCGTCATTTAGACTTGAATGTTCAGGTCTTGATTTAGCTGAAGCGTCAAGTACGACACGTACCTTTGTTGTTGATTTTGTTGGATTAATCACTGCATGATGAGGTAGGTAGTGTTTAATTCCATCTCCTCTGTTTGCTTCTGTCTTTTCAATCACACCTTTCTTCAGCTGGTCCTGGATTATGTTATCATACTTCTGCAGTAAATCCATTGTGTGTTTCAGCTTTGATACACATGATTTTAGACGACCCATTGCAAGTTCTCGATTCTGCTGTAAGTCTGGGTTCTCATTTTTCCATGGCCAGGTTACTTGGTATCTGTTGTTCTCAAACGTTAATGTATCATTGAAATTCTCCATTGCCACCTTATCATCTTCATCCTCTGGATTATCAGTCACTCCAATCGATTCCACTAGAAAACACACCAGTTTCTGTCAAGTTTGTACCATACGTTAGTATTAGCATACTAGCGTCATTCTTCGGAGCTGCGTCTTCTCTGGTGCGGCCCGTTAGTATCCAGCCAAGCTTTGAACTGAGTAAAAACAGTCCTGGTTGAAGTTCAATTCTTTGTGGAAGCACAATGTCTAGGTAATAGTCATTACCTAGTAATAGATCAACGGTAGTGGCTTCGCACTCCGTCGGAGTAGTATCTGCCAGTTCCAACGTTTTCATCAAGTAGTGAATATCCTCTGAAGGTGTAAACGACAGTGGGTTTCTGTGGATAGTACCTGTAATGTTTGGCACGATATTCGCTGATATTTGCAACACTTTGCCATCCTTCAGTGTAACGTGTAATCTGGTAGACGGAGTCCTGATAGTTTTTGGGCTCTTACTTCCAAATGTAACAAGCTTTATTTCTGTTTCCTCTTCGCGTTCAAGGTTTAATGCTGTGGATAATTTATCCGTAATATATGTCCTTTGAGAACCACAATCCAGAAGAATGCGAACTTTACGACCACGTTTTTCGTACGGATTTGTTATTTCTGTTGTTGCAGTCTGCATGAGAACTGATTCCCCAGATGATATGAGCACTTTCTCTTCATTCGGTTCATTGTTGGTTTCAGTTTCACAACTCTCATCACTTAGCTGAACACTTTCGGAACTCACTTGGGTTTGAAACTTCTTAGGACAAACACTTCTGTGATGTTCATTGATAGCACTACAGTGCACACACGTTTTGCTCCGTTTACAGTCGGCTGATCTGTGACCCACTTTTAAGCACTTATAACACGAGTCTTCCTTTGGACAATTGTTTTGTACTTTTGACATTCGTCGCTCCAGTGATGTCCATCACAGTGCCTGCATTTGTCGTAATATGTTGTATTGTTTGACGCTGTAGCCGATTTTGTCGTAGTCACTAGTGCCTCCGCTGACGGAACCAGTGGGGATGTAGTCCAAGTCTTCCTCTCGAGACCTTTCCTCGTGGTTAGATGAAAGTTCTTACCGGTTCGATACGAGTTCAGAGTTGTCTGGACTTCTTTCTTGGAACAATGCTCCGCTCGTTCACGTGCAGCAATATACACATGTAAACCCTCGCGTAGTGTAGAAACAGACCACTCTGTACCATGCTGTTTCTGTAATTCAATTTGAAGAAGCACATCTTTGGGCAACTTTGATTTTAACACAGAGACAAAAACACCTTGGTCAATGTTCTGATTCAATACTTCAAGGCTTCTTATGTGTTTCTCAGTGGTGTCCAGAAAATGTCTCAAGTCTTCTGTCACGTTCTTTGGTGGCACTGTGTTAATTAACTTACTGTAATGAAGATCAATGATTTCTTGATTGTTGCCATATCTCTCCTTTAACAGTCGAACAGCCACGTGGTAGTTTTCGTTTGACATTGCTAAACCAGCAATTGTGCCTTTCGCCTCACCTAATATCTTGCTTTGGAGATAATTAAACTTCTCTATGTTGGACAACTTTGCGTTAGTGTGGACAGTGCATTCAAAAAAGTCCCAGAATTCTTTCCATTTCAATTTATTCCCACCAAATGTCACCAATTCCAACTTTGGTAACTTCACTGACGGAGCATGACTTTCTTTGCGTACCTGACGCTCCATGAACTCCCTTTGTTGCTTCATTTGTTCTACCATAAACACTTGCATTTGTTGTTGCATAGCACATACTTGTTCGCTATACGACGGTTCAGCAACAAGTTCGCGTTTAACTTTCACTTCTTCACTTTTAACTAACCTTCCTTTGTATCCTTTCATATCAAGGTAACACTCCAACGCTTCTTCACTAAGACAAGAATCTTCTTCCTCTATAGACTCTGCTGTTTCTGTCTCACTTTGAACGATGGTAGAAGCTAACTTCTCAGACTGAATTTCCAACTTTTCACGATATGATTGTATTTTTTGCATACATCTATCTAACTTTTCAATCCAGTCATCTTTGTCGAAATCCTCATCTTCATCTAGTTCTGATGAAAGATCTCTGAGAATTAACCTTGAACTTTGAACCTCTTTCTGTAGTGTATTACGATATCGTGTTCTAACGGATCTCACATACCTGTCCGACATATTTGTCGCTCCGTTTTTTGTTCCGTTGAGATGGAAGAATTGTTCCAGGGTTCCGGCACCATAAAATTGTGGCAGATTTTGTTTGTTGCACACAATCAGTTTAGTTCCCCGATCACAGAAGACTTGAATTATTCCCAGCAGATATATGACACTCGTAAAACAACACAATCGCATGTTCACATTCAATTTATTTCTAGCACACCTGTACACAAGATAAACACCTATATATATCAGAATGATGGTGCACGAGATACATGATACACGTGAAATAAACAATACATCAAGAACTCTGCCGGAGTCTATGGGTCCGTCGGAGTTCTTGTCCGCGATATCAACGACACTACCCGCCTCAAAAGGAAATAAGTCAAACTAAACGAGGCATACTCGTCTGTGTATATCATTTGTTCCGAGTCCACCTCATAGTCAATGTCATTGATACATCTAAATGTTCTGGTAAAATACATGGTTACCACTTGTGTCTTTGTTGTTCCATATGCAGGTATCAAGTCTGTACACTCGTCGTTTTTGTCATCGGAGAGAGACACATAGGAATCACTCAAATCACTCTCGTTGTTGTCGTCGGAGTGAGAAACATATGGAGAAACACTCGCGTCGTTGTTGTCGTAGAAGAGAGAGACATCGTGAAAAACATTCGCGTCGTTGTTGTCGTCGGAGTGAGAAACATATGGAGAAACACTCGCGTCGTTGTTGTCGTAGGAAAGAGAGACATCGTGAGAAACACGTAATCTTCACATGACCGCTTTGCCCGAAAATCGTTCTGTTCGTCGGTGAGAATATCGTTGTTACCTAGAAATACGTATATGTCACAGAAACGAATATATCACACGTGTGAAGTATTTGTGCGAATGCGTCACACATTTCGGTGAATACTGGCCGAATTCGGCCGAACACATCACAAACCGAAAATCTCATCCAAATATTTTTCACTTTTTGGTATAAACGAATATGTCACGCAATCGCAAATTTCAAACTTGACCGAATATGGTAATATCATTATCAAATCGGCTTAGGTCACTGACTCCAGGAATGGAAGTAAAAAAATTGATTTTGTCGCAGGTAGTTTGCGAGTGTCATGTTTGTGTGAATGTGGGTCTATGGGAAATCAATTGGTTGTCTGTTTCCTATATGACCCTGTTTCTACAAGCTGTCTGCAATGGTACCAGTTGTGTCTTTTTTATTGCCCGATCGCGTCTTCCGGCATTCGCCATCATTTCACGACAATATTCGACACAAAAAAAAGAGTCGAAAATCGTCAAAATGAGAACAAAAAATCCTTCTAATAATGAAAAAGGGGGAGATAATTTGGTTTCCCATAAGCATAATATTGCAAATTTCTCAAAGAAGTACCACTTTTCAGCAATGGGACATTGCTAGAATGTTAGCTGAAGTGATGGTATCAAGTAAAATATCTGCTTCAGGAAATTTGGCAAATTCTGTCAGAAGAAACCAATTACCATATTTAGCATAGTTATTTTTTACTTAACGGAAACTGGATTTTATGCAGCAAATATTATAAGATCTCTTTTCTCATCTGGTGGCCCATATAGTGTACAGTATAACATGATAAATATATGAATAAACATATATCAATTATGAATTTTCTTAATACATATATTAAATTATACACTGTATTGTGTCCATATTTTATTCCATGACCATGTTAAGGACCAGTAGCCCATGGTCATATTAAGATGTGGTATTTTACTGAGGTCCGCTAATAAGACCGACTCGCTAATAAGACCACTTTTCTTCAGTCCCACAAGTGGCCTTAATAGCGGAACTTTACTGCATGTAATAGACAGTCTGGACAGACTTTATCTGGGCATACTCCCATCGGCGGTTAAAGCCCCGGTGTATGTCCAGTATGGGCATACACCGGGGCTTTAACCGCCGATGATGTCCCGCACATTGTCAAGCCACAACAACATTCTGAGTCGGTATCGACAGGCAAGGTCATCGAGCCAGTGCCGTCGTTAAATCAAAGCATTAAGAATTACCTTGTCTGCATGCGTGGTATGACTTTCAAATAACCCGGCGAATGTGCCTGTTCTATTCTGTTTTATTGTATCGCACTGTTACCCCCCATTCGAATGTACATGTGACATATTCGTCTGGACAATATTTTATTAATTTTTGATCGAGTTTTTGTAACATGTGACACATTCGTTTGTTGCAAGGGGTATTGATGCCAAACGTAAACGTCACACATTTGTGTGATGTATTCGTACGTATTCTTCACCATGTGTGACGCATTCGCACGAATATATCACACGTGTGATATATTCGTTTCTGTGACATATAAGGTTCAACACACCTACATGTAGATATCATTAACTGTGATCTCGTCCACCAACGATTTGTCGACATCAGGGTCCGTTTCACTAAACTTCGTACGACTAAGAAGTTCATAAGTGCAAAAGTAAAATATACGGTAAAGTTCGCATTAGCAGCCGATTTTGGGAAATCTTTGGTGGATTATTCAGATTTATTGACCCCTACATGTAGGTGAAAACTGGTAGCATTAATGAACCACGTTAATATGTAAAGTGAATTGATACAAAAACCCGTAGGAACATTTTTGTCGTACGCAGTTTAGTGAAACGGGCCCCAGCTCTTAGTGTAAATGTTATTGTCAATTTCAATTTTGCACTTTCAAACTTCTTAGTCGTACGACGTTTAGTGAAACGGGCCATTTTCACTAAACTTCGTACGACAAAAATATCCGTAATATGCAGCTTATGCTCAATAAATGTAAATCCGATGATCGTTTACAAGAACACACTTTTGCGCGAATAATTACGATACCAGAGGATTATTTGCATAAGTAGTTATTATGTCCAAAGTTCCACTGATTGTGGCAGTAATTATATCGTAAGCACATGCTTATCATCGAGCTTATTATTTCCTAAACATGTTATTAAGGTATTTCATGCACTACTTAATGAAATATACGTCGGAGGAAGTTGATAGTAAATATCTTTAGGATATTCAATACTGACACCCACTGTACAGTGAAACCTCTCTAAACTGGACACCCTGGGAGGTCCCCAGGGTGTCCAGTTTAGAGAGGTTCCGCTGTGAATCAGGCATATGACCATTCTGGGACATACTTATGTCTTTTGCGACTATGCACATGTATTATTATCTGAGATGCGTTACCAAGACACACGTCAAAATGAGTCACGTATGTTTTTTTGGTGTCCGGTTTAGAGAGATTCAACTGCATATCAGACTACATGAATGTGTTACAAGGTCAGTGGTCCGTTTCACTAAACTTCGTACGACTAAAATGTTCATAAGTGCACATTTAGGATCGTCTGAAAATTTCAATTGATGGATTTACATTTATTGAGCATAGACTGCATATGCAGCATATGCTCAATAAATGCAAATCCAATAATTGTTTACAAGAAAACATTGTTAGTGTCAAATGTACAGACTATAATAATTTTGCACTTACGAACATTTTACGAAGTTTAGTGATGCATGTTATTTTAATCGGGTGGGGTGACATTTTCTAATGACAGCCATCAACAACAGTAAACTTCTATTATACGTATATACTGTCTGTTTCACGAAATTTAATCTGCCCATTTTACGAATATATCCATAATGTAAAAACAATATTGTTTTCGGTTATATTAAATTTTCGCAAAATTTAAGAATGAGCCTTCTTTTTATTTCTTGCAATTTGGTCAAATATTGATTTTATTACGAAAAATTTGTTTGTCTATGGGAATTTAACATGGGGGGAAAAGGAGGTGGAGGAGCTTGGGGAAGAGTCATGAAACGAAAACAATTGGAAATTGCTTGGAAATGATCTAACTAAGAAAACAAACGTTAACTTTTGAAAATCGGTACACTATTTCTGGAATTAGAACACATTTCTCCGTGTTAAATCGCCCTAGACATCTTCACTCTGTTTACTCTGTGAATATGTCTATGGGGATTAAACATGAGAAAATAGTGTTTTCGTTATAAAATCAATATTGGGCCAACTTTCACAAATAAAGGCTCAGTCTTAAAGTTTGATAACATTTAAAAAGTTAATACATGTAGTATCGAAAACAATACTGTTTTTGCATTGTTTATATAGCCGTAATAGTTGGGCAGGTTTCGTGAAACAGACAGTATTTGGACATTGATGGTATATGTATTCTAAACATGTGAATTGTCCTTTTGCTATTTTATACTTCTCAGTAATCTAACTAACATTTCTCGTTTCTCGCTAGTTCTCACGTAAAACTGCAAGTTGAATGGTAGGTATTCACACGTTCAGAATATTAAACGCTATATGTAATACCTCAGTCACAAATACACCGGTCGCTGCGTGCGCGTGCGCGTGCGCGTGCGCGTGCGCGTGCGCGTGCGCGTGCGCGTGTGGGTACTCATACGGGGTCCCGGCGTCCCCGACATCGGGGAAGAATCGTGGGGTTCTAGAAAAACTGTGCCACGCTCACATTAGACATGGGGTGCGTACTGTGCCCATACGAGTCCCGACATCGTACAGACATCGTAAGCCATACAGCAACTCTGACTCAGGCGATACGGTGCATATCAAATAATTGCGTGTTTAGTACCTCAGTCAACAATAAATCAGTAGCGCTCATGGGATATGTAATACAATTCTGCATGTACTCTGAACATTTTGTCAACTTTTGACGCCATTTACGGAAAATTGTGTAAACTTATTTTACGCAGATGTCTGAAGGTACAAACTCACATAGCGTGTGTCTATTTTCTATTACAGCAGGTGCTCTGTTGTAAGCGACAGACGCCCATGCATCGTTTCGGCCTGGGCACAGTGAGTAGTAAGGTGGACTCTGGGCCATCCCGCCCCAGCAAGGTGAGCTATATATGGCGGTGTCCGGGAGACATGGGGTGTTTGAGCCTATTCCCACCCTTAAATATAAGCCGAATCGGAAAAAAAACATGCGGTTTATGGTATTTGTCACGAGTGTACTTCGTATTAGACAATAGTATACTCGTACAGACTGATAACGGCCTATGGTGTTTGTCAGAAACAAGATGGGTGTTCCATTGACTGAATGACGAACAGTGCAGACCTCTCCAGTCACAACCACATAATATGGCGGTTACAGGAGAAATAGCGATTATGGGATTTGTGACCAGTCTAGGTCGTGATAAAATAGCACACGCCTGTAACCTGACAGCGATCTATACATGTATGCATACGTATTGTTAGAAAGATTCCGGGTGTTTTACTGATGGAATGGCCAACAGTGCAGATCCCGATATAGATATACACTGGTCTCAAAATCAATAAGCCCCATTCCTGCAGACACAACCGCATATGGCGGTGACGAGAGAGAAATGGGGCTAAATGCCGGGTCAGTCTAGCTCCTGCCCGATAGTATAATATAGGAAACGCATGATACATGCCATGTGATTTTGTACCTATGGGATTTTCCATTAAAATCATTTGCAGAACTGTGCCCCTATAAAACCGTTAACATACATATTTAGATGTGTGACATGTTCTGTAAATTGTCGAAAGTTCAAAGCACTGTAGATCCAGATAAGTTGGGTCATAACGAACCGATTGTGATAATATTCATGACATGATTTAGACAGCAAATACGAAATCTTATTCCGCAGTCGCTGTCAGACTTTCTTTCGTCAACTTCTGACATCATTTCCGGAAAATATTGTACATTTGGTATAATAGAGGATCTTACATGAGTGATGATTTAATATTAAATTTATTAAATTAGTTTAATGATTTCATAAGAAACTAGGCTATACCGAGTTTCTATGCTATCAGTCAACGAGTTTAATAAATATCATATTAAATCAACACAAATGTTTGAATGTATTTATTACACAAGTACATCATAATAATTTGAAGCTGTACTGATTACCTAAAATGTTTTGCATATTTCTTACACTAGTGTATTATGATTTTTATTACACTGTGTTAATACACTACGAATGCCCACAATATGCAATAATTACAGCACAAAAATATTTACACAATTCCCTAACTTTTGAGTGGCTCGTAGCAAGTCTCTGTCCAAAATTTATATCCCAGTAAACTCCTACGCCGAACTACTTTCTACAGGTGTCCTGTCAGTGTTGTCAATGTAAACAAATGGCTGCCGTCTGTCAAAATAAACACATTTTCTTGATGAATTTATTTCAAATGCTGGAATTATAAGGAATGAATGGCCTTTTTTTTTGGAATTTATCGGGGATATAAACTTGGAAAAGTCGCGGGAATACTGGACGAGGCCTTCCGGCCTTCGTCCAGTATTCCCGCGACTGTTCCAAGTTTTTACCCTGATAAATTCCACAAAAAGGCCATTCATTCCTATAATAAATTATTTTATTATGAGATGTCTTCTTATGTACAAAATCGCATGACTTGTGCCATATAAGGGTAATGCTGTTTGTTATAATTATATTCTGCATTTGCTCTGAACATGTTGTCAAATTACGACGCCATTTACGGAAAATATCGTAAATTTTGCAAATGGATTTAATGCCATATTACACGTGTCCTTACACAATCACATGGTTTGTCACCGATGTATTTCTACGTCTGTTCCGCAGTACGTGCGCCGACATCTGGAGGTATCTGTAGCAGCGACGGCGGTCAGTCGGTCAGACACGGATGACGCACGGGACGCTGCTACCGATAGCCCAGTCATGTGCAACAAACAGCATACATAACAGAGGCGTTGGAAGCATCATGACGGGATATGTCTAAACCATGTAAATAGGCGGCCATTTTGAAATTAAAAAGAAAGCTATAACAATTTTAAAAAATTGCTATATTTAAAGTTATTACTGTTTCACTGGTTTGACCGTGGCATATATAGGTGCGGGTAATTATAGTATTGTACTGGGAAGATTTTCAATAATCGAAGCATGGTGAAAAGCTGATTCGAATGGCGGCCTTTTTGAAATTTAACGTGACATCATAATCCATGTTGTATTATTACAATTGTCTATGCTTTGTAGCTCGGAACACATTGTATATGCACTAAAATTGCATGCATATGCCTATTACGTATCAATAGAGGGCCTAATATACTTTCACATGGCAGCCATTTTGAAATCCGCCATTTTAAGCCGGAAGGAAGCATCTTTTCGATTGTCTCCTCGACTCATTTTGTTCAGTATACTGAAAACCCCTGTGTACCCAAGTGCACTTCTTTTTGCACTTATTGACCAAGCTACATATGATTGGTCCGGCGAAGGTAGTGAATGCCACCCCACCTCACCCAAATTGTATGTTGTTACCACTCAGTTGCAACGTCTCGTCGTGGTAATAACATAAACTGTTGCGGTGAAATGAGAAAAGTTGAACAAAAATATTTGTGCATTGGCTGATATAAAATTATCAAACGAGATATAACCGACACGAAAAACAAAACTGAACATTTGCTTTCAAGTCAACAGTATGGGAAATGCAAAGTTCATGTTTATACTATTATTAATGATACTTACATTTCTTTGCAGTTTTTATTTGCATAGATGCATATGAAGTCTGAATATTTCAACACAAAATCACAATTATTGGTCCGGCAGTTGCCAGATCTGCCCGACCTGTTCCGACGCCACTGTATAAGGAGCGAAATGAACCAGCCACATAGAAACCATTTCATACATTTCAACCTCATGACATCAATACGTGCAAAAGTAGTGCCCTTTCATGTTTGGCTTTCGAGTACGTTGAAAAACAATGCGCCGATGAGAAAATGAAAAAAATGTGTTCTTTAGGTTTACTATGGCGGATTTCGTATTAATTTCAAAAGGAGAGCGACAGTAGTCAACACCACTCTAATGTGTCGCATATTTGTATCAATGACATCGGTAACTGAAAATGATGTGTTTCCTTTGACCAGTCAAATCTGTTTCCCAAAAGCACCCTCTGCAATGCGAGACAGTCGCCTTCACTACATCCATACATTGCGTATGTGCTGTGTAAATGCAGAAACAAAACTAGAAACTGTATTATGCTACTATTTGGTGATTCCTCGCAAACTGTGAACATACAAAATGTGTTCTGTACTGTGCAACAATAACGGAGTTCTATTCTTAACCCTTTCAACACCACAGAACTCCATAGTGGTGTTTGCAAACAGTGTAGATCCAGATGAGCCGGCTCGTAACGAGCTATCTCATCAGGATCTTCACATTTTGCAAGACATTTTCATTTTTTTAGACAAAAGAAAACACTTTTCATAATTGGACTAGTCTGAACATCATTTTGTGACGATTGTATTGTTCGAAAAATTAACATATACACATACATTCCAGTTATGTAGGGGTGAAAGGATTACATATTTATGTTTTTCAGATCGCCGGATGTCTAGGCTGGAACCCCTACCTCCATAAATGAGCTTGACCATTTGTGAACGGATGTGACGAATGGTCACGTTGGGGAGAAATATTTGTACATTTATACATATGTGGTCGTGGCTGAAGAAATGAGCATCCGCACAGTCTGATCAGGATCTGCACTGTTCGCCCTTGCATCAATGAAACACCCATCATGCTTTTAACAATGCCATATTCCTCATTTATCCAGTCACAACCACGTTTATAGTTGAAGTAAATACAATGGTGTTTGTCCGTATACTGTATCGATATCTTACATGAATAGATCCACGTGATTATGATAAAACCCTCAGTAATAATTGTGGACGTTTCCATTGCGAAAACCGTCACGTACCGTATAATTATTTAGGTTGTTGACTCACTAAAGGAGTGGACAAATTATACCAATCAAACTTCCTGATTTTGCTAATGAGAATGGTACGGCAGCTTAGAACGGACATGTGCAATTTTCCCCACGATATAGGATCTCGTTCCCATGAGACAGGATCTTGTTCCCACGAGATAGCATCTCGTTCGAACGACATAATCAGCCGATATAATAACATATATTAGTGTTACCTTTTGATTGGCTAAACATGTATGTCATGGGAACGAGATAGCTAGCTTGGTCCCTCCAGATCCTCTCTCGTTGGAACGAGATGCTATGTCATGGGAACGAGATACAATGTAGTGGAAAAGAGATAGCTAGCTCGTGGTAACGAGATCCTATGTTGTGAGAACGAGATCCGATCTCATGGGAACAAGATGCGATGCAGTGGGAAGGAGATAGAACACAAGCGGATGTCTACTTTAAGATACCGTAGAATGGAGTGCGTACTCAGAAAGCACGGGTACATACGGAGCCCCGCAAGGGACATGAACTATTTTTATTAATTCGTTCCCACGAAATACCAATTCGTTCCCTCAATTTAACAATGTGTTCCCTCGAATTAACAATTCGTTCCCACGATATAACAATTCTTTCAATCCAATTAACAATTCGTTCCCACGAAATGAAAATTCGTTCCATGAATTTAACAATTCGTTCCCTCGAATTAACAATTGGTTCCCACGATATAACAATTGGTTCCCACGAATAAACAATTCGTTCCCGTGGGAACGAATTGTTAATTCGTGGGAACGAATTGTTAATTCGTGGGATGGAATTATTAATTCGTGGGAAGGAATTGTTAAATTGAGGGAACGAATTGTTATTTCGTGGGAACGAATTAATAAAGAAAATAAGTATACGTCCCCTGCGGATCTCCGTATGTACAGACCACGGAAGTGCCGTAACCTATAATGGAATATCATAAGGTGTTGGATACACGAGTTGCTTCCCTGGTACTACGAGTATCGGAATGACATACAGCACACACAGACCCGTATAGCCGTATATGTGGATATGACTGGATAAATGGGGCTTTGTATATTTATTACACTAGTGTATTATGACCTTTATTACACTGTGAAAGTACATTGTATCTAATAAACAAGCTGCATGTGGACATTCATGTACATAAACGTTTGACATATGTGGCTGTAACTGGATAAATGTGGTTTGTCGGTTTTGCATCCGCACAGTCTGATCAGGATCTGCACTGTTGGCTGTTATATATTACATATACACACCGCCGTTTGCAGTATGGAACGCCAAATCTACATAAAGTCAACTAATTATTGCTAGCTGTAAATAAGTAGAGCTTGCATGAACTATCTAGAGCTAGCATGAATTATTTGAGTTCATATAGAGTTAACGTCCCTGTAAAGCTAAAGCTACATAATCTCAAATAAGTAATGCTAGCTCTAATTATTTGAGTATTTGAGTTGTATGTAGAGGTGGCGTTCCATATTGCAGGAGTCGTATATATGTTCATCTCGTGGTGTGAAACGTCCATATTTAACTCGTACATAACCAAGGTGTTTGATCACGTGGTTACAACAACAACAACGTCGCCCACTCCAAAGTAAGTATTATTTGATAGTTTCCTTAATATGCAACGGATTTTGATGAAATATGGAGCAGCAAACGCGTGTTCATAAGCTGCATTTGGTGGTCTATGTAGTTTGGCACAGACTGATGTCGTTTTTGCGAAGAATCGATTTCCGTGTCGGAGACACGGAAATCGATTCTTCGAAAAAACGACAGAAGTTTGAGCGAAAATACAGAGACCACCAAATGCAGCTTAACGATACGCGTTTGATGCGGCATATTTCATCAAAATCCGTTACGTAATAAGGAATAAGGACACTATAAAAGAATACGTACTTTTAATCGGTACTTGTTGTTGTTGTTAGTACCACGTGTTAGATACCTTGATATCGGCACTCGTAACATATGAACATCTCACACCACTCGATGAACATATATGTCACATTCGTTGTAAAAATATGAATACCCTCTATGAATTAACATTTTGTTAACGTCTTCATTAGCTGTTCGGCTTCCGGCTGTTTTTCTTGTCCGTCCATTGCATTGCCTGTCCCGTTACTTTCTTCCGTTGACGGCCATTGCTTCATCGGCCATGCTTTCCACAATCCGAAACTGAACACTATAACTGCCAAGACGCGAAGTCCAATTCCGAACCCGTACATACTGTAACGCATCTTGTCGTTGTCATAGTAACTACATGCGCCCCCTGGGTGCCATAGAAGGCATGACGCGTCCATGAGTTTCCCGCCGATAACTGGTCCGGGCAGCCATGCTGGAAATATGTAGGTACACGCAACATTGTATCCATTTATAAATACCATCTCATGACCTTCATACAGTACTAAGTATGTTAATATAGGAATGAATGGCATTTTTGTTGAATTTATCGGGGTTTAAACTTGGAAAAGACGCGTGAATACTGGACGAAGGCCGGAAGGCCTCGTCCAGTATTCCCGCGACTTTTCCAAGTTTATATCCCCGATAAATTCCTCAAAAAGGCCATTCATTCCTTATACTTCCAGCATTTGAAATAAATTCATCAAGAAAATGTGTTTATTTTCCGTTTTATTAAGAATTATTTTAACTGCGCCTGACGGTTACGGAAAGTAGTTCGGCATTGGAGTTTACTGGGATATAAATTTTGGACAGAGACTTGCTACGGACCAATGAAATGTTAGGGATTTGTGTAAATATTTTTGTGCTGGAATTATACAGTACTAAGTATGTTAATATGTATATTAAAGTTACATGCCCACTCAGTAGGCATACACTGCTCTTTATACCACGGACCATCTGAGACATTTTCTGGCAAAATAAACATTAGTTCACCATTACCCCACGTATTGATTGGTATTTTTATACATTTTATATCGGACTTAAATTTTCACACTGATATCAGGGGCGATAACCGTGTTTCCTTAAAATGTTAACGGACATTACTATTTATTATCTGTATTTATATGTTGATGTGCAAAGATCATACTTTATGATCTGTCGAAAATATTATTTTTTCATGTGACGCATTTAATTAGTATACATAATTAAAAAATAGCATGCCTCATTTCCATATGAAAATAGCATGATACCACCGCGCGTCACTATCAGTAAAATATTTATTACTTAATGATTATATCTGTATAGAGGGCACTTGCAAATTTTAGAACTGGTGGAATGGTGACACAATTATACACATGTACACTTATTTAATTAATAAAAAGAACAGTTTGTGCCGACTGAGTGGGCATGTATATTGCATTATATTGCATGCTACCCAGTGATTTCAAGGTGCATGATCAAGTGGTTACAACAACAACAACGTCGCCCACTCCAAAGTAAGTATTATTTGATATTTTCCTTAATATGCAACGGATGTTGCGCAACTGCATTTGGTCGTCCAGTGAGTTCGGCACATACATATGTCGTTTTTGTGAAGAATCGATTTCCGTGTCGGTAGACACGGAAATCGATTCTTCGCAAAAACGACAGAAGTTTGGGCGAAAATACAAAGACCACCAAATGCAGCTTAACAGGACGCATTTTATGCACCATATGTCATCAAAATCCGTTACGTAATAAGGACAATATAAAAGAATACGTACTTTGAATCAGATGGATTCTGGAAGTTTCAGTACGTGTTGTTGTTGTTAGTACCACGTGATCATACACCTTGGATTTACCGTGATTTTGGAGTACTCCGCACTCGTTTCTTTATCGGATTTCCAGATGTCTCGGGAGATAAATCCGGTATTTCAAAATGGTAGTTGAATAAACTCTATATTTAGGTCATTTTCCGTACATAAAGCCCAAGCACACTGAATATCTGTGACATTATCCGAGATTGTGTACATTTATTTGTTCTGTTCTGTTCTGTTCTATAAATAAGTAAATTAATTAACCATTAGGATGCGGGAAACGTAAAATTGTCTTCTGCTGTCGATTTATGTTTTGTCTTTTTTGTCAATAATAACATGGTTTGACAACACTTTAGAATTATTTCCATTGGAGATTCTAAAGTGTTGTCAAAGCATGATTTTGGATGAGAAAAATGGAAAATAATAAATTAACAGCAGACGACAAATTTTAATTCAGCATTTTAAGGTTATCATACCATAAACCACTGTCTGAGACAGTAGATATTATGTTTGTAAAGCACGGGTATACCCACAGCTGTATAAGCGTGACAGGGACAGTACAATGGTTAAACATTTCTTATTTATGTTTAGAAACTAGCAGAAAGTCAGAAAAATAAAAATTGCCATGAAAACAAAAGATCGCCTCCAAAGGTATATCATTATTCGCATCCAAAGACCTTTAATACTACTGTCTGATCCACGTTTTTCTGCCGACGAACTTTTGGCTATTAAACACATTAAATCTAAACAAATATTTAAAAGAAAGTACTTTTTCATCAATAACAAAAAAGTCACCCTCCCCAAAAAAATTTGTTTAATGAAATTCCATCAAATATTGATTTTATTGCGAAAAAACGATTTTCCCATGGGAATTTAACATGGAGAGTCAATTTCCAAAATTTTTCGTTTTTTGGTCATGAAGGATCAAAAAACGAAAAGTTTTGGAAATTGACTCCGAAACCTGGCGAGATAGCTTGAAAGTGATGTAACTAATAAAACAAAAGTTCGATTTTGAAAATCGGTCAAAAAAAATAAAAAAAATATTTAAAAAAAATGTATTTTTAGCCCCCATGTTAAATTCCCATAGAAAAATCATTTTTTTCGCAATAAAATCAATATTTGACTGAATTTCATCAAATAATTTTTTTGGGGGAGGGTGAGTTTTTTGTTATTGATAAAAAAAGTACTTACTTTTAAATGTTATTCAGATTTAATGTGTTTAATAGCCAAAAGTTCGTCGGCATCAAAACGTGGAACAGACAGTAGGTCTTTCAGTTATAGGCGATTAGATGGTTAGTGTCAGTAGGTCTTTCAGTTATAGGCGATTAGATGGTTAGTGTCAGTGGGTCTTTCAGTTATAGGCGATTAGATGGTTAGTGTCAGTGGGTCTTTCAGTTATAGGCGATTAGATGGTTAGTGTCAGTAGGTCTTTCAGTTATAGGCGATTATATGGTTAGTGTCAGTGGGTCTTTCAGTTATAGGCGATTAGATGGTGAGTGTCAGTGGGTCTCGTATGTCCACATGTATCAGTTGTGTGGAAATTAAATTAATTCATCCAGTATAATAATGAGACACGCCAACAAATTTTGTATCTAAGAACATGTGCGATTTTCCATGAAATATTTATTTCGACAGATGACAAAATTTTCATAGAAAATGCGGAATAGTATCCCGCATTTACTATGAAAAGTTTGTCATCTTTCTTCGTTATTTACGGAAGATATCGTAAATTTTGTAAATATTTTTCATGAGATATCATGGCACATGTTGTTAGGTACAAAATTGCATGGCGCATTTTGAAGTTTTGGCATGATGTACATGTAGAAATTCTTAGTCTTTTCGATGCATATGACCACGGTTTGGATGGACGGACGGACGTGCGGAACTTCACGAGCAAAGCAATATGCCCAACTTGCTATCAGATAAATGTTTAACCATTGTACTGTGCCTGTCTCCTGGCATAATCACACACATGTAGCTGCTATGTGTGATGTTCCGCATATCACAACATATGTGACACGCCATGTGATTTTGTACCTTCGGACATCTGCGTAATCTCATTAAATAGGTTTGCAAAATAGTTTTCTTAAATAAAATCATAACATAGCATAATAATAACGCATTATACCGTGTATATGTACATGTATATAGCATGCTACTAAGTATGCACACATATAGTTACATACATATACATGTACATGTACACGCCCTATTAATGACCGGTGTCAATGATTGCAACACGTATATTTATATGTGGCTGTGCCTGGAGAAATAGGGCTTACGGGATTTGTGACGATAGTAGCTCCAGATCAAATAACACACACCTGAGGCCCGATGCTCGTGTATATTGCTCGTTAGAAAGACATGTGTTTAATTGATGGACTGGCGAACTGTGCAGATCCTGATCAGACTGTGCGGATGCACAGGCTGATCTGGATCTACACTGGTCGGATAAGCCACAAGCCCCGTTTCTCCAGTCACATCCACATATCTGAAAAGCATTCACATGTGACCCTATCCGATCATGAATGCACACGGGCCAGCCTGTATACTCACCTAACAGAGACATGCTCAGTGCGGACATACTGACAGCCAAGGACTTGCTGGCATCGGGAACGATCCTGAAACACAAACGCCCGACATCGGACATCGACTGCATATCCGTCTACATTGTAACCGTTCTCGATTGTGCATTGAAAACATTACCAGAAAAATACACTAAATATTGGGACACCATTTGCTTTGGAAAACGCATATTGTATTTGCGGCTGTGACTGGAGAAATGAGGCTTATGGGTTTTGCGACCAGTGTAGATCCAGATCAGCCTGTGCGCCCGCACAGTCTGATCAGGATCTGCACTGTTCGCCATCCCATCAATGAAACACTCATAATGCTTCTAACTAGCAATGTAGATCGTTATCAGACTACATGACTGTGCTATTGTCCAGGATTTACACTGATCACACATTCCATAAGCCCAATTTCTGCAGTCACAGCCACATTTACGTTTATAGTTCCAGCTGATCATGAGTTACTCTAGCTGCACGTTTTCCTCGGTATATGCAATGTTGTTATTAGGGTGATGTACGCGGATACGGATATGGATTGTACGGACGTAGAATTATTTTTTTTATTAATTCGTTCCCACGAAATAACAATTCGTTCTTTCAATTTAACTATTCGTTCCGATGAATTAACAATTCGTTCCCGCAATTTGACAATTCGAAAATTCGTTCACACGAAATGACAATTCGTTCCCACGAATTATCAATTCGTTCCCTCAATGTAACAATTCATTCCCACGAAATAACAGTGGAACGAATTGTTAAATCGGGGGAACGAATTGTTATATCGTGGGAACGAATTGTTAATTCGAGGGAACGAATTGTTAAATTGACTGAACGAATTGTCATTTCGTGGGAACGAATTGTTAATTCGAGGGAAGGAATTGTTATTTCGTGGGAACGAATTAATACAATAAAATCCATGTCCTCTGCGGGCCTCCGTAGGATTGGCCTTTACATTGGGTAATATTACAGCGCTGCGATGAATCACTTTCAAATTGTTTCATTACAATGAAATAACCATCGCCCAATACATTGACAAAACCAATGGTACCTGTATGAGACATGTCATGCGATTTTGTACCTTCGGACATCTGCATAATTTCATTAAATACGTTTACAAAAGTTACAGTATCTCCCGTAAATGGTGTCAAAAGTTGACAAAAGTTTTGTCAACTTCTGACTTTATTTAAGAAAACTATTTTGTAAACGTATTTAATGAGATTAGGCAGATGTCCGAAGGTACAAAATCACATGGCGTGTCACATATGTTGTGATATGCGGAACATCACTCATAGCAGCTACATGTGTTTGATTATGCCAGGAGAAATAGTACTTTAATATATAGTAGTTGTTTATTAGGAACTCGATGGATTTTTCACTGGCTGAAAGTCAAACAGTAACTACAGTGGGGGTCAGCGTATAAGTGCACAAACGAACGAACACGACGGGTTGGAACTGTACCCTGAGCATACTGCGCGGATTTTGTGACAATTCAGGGTATATACTGTTCGTCGCGACTTCTTCCCAACGTTTCTAATGAACAACCCGCACAAGGCAACAAGGATCAGGGGATACCCTGGCTTAATCTGCAATACATCTCATATTCCTTTCATGGAGTGTCCTGGAATATGAGTTGGGTGCGTTTTGGTTAACTTGTGTGCGTTTTAATGGCTTGGGTAAATTTCTACTGATTCGGATACGTTTTGATTGATTTGGGTGCGTTTTGATTGACTTCGGGGCGTTTTGATTGACTTGGATATGTTTTGAATGGTTTGGTTCAGTTGTGATTGACGTGGGTGCGTTATGGTTGGCGTGGGTGCGTTTCAATTGACTTGGACACATTTCCATTGGCTTGGGTTCGTTTGGACTTGAAACCATACGTTGTACGTACCTGATAAACAGAACCATAGTTGGCATCATGACAATGGACGCCGTCAAACCGCCGACGAAGTTCACGATATTCCATACCCAGATGGAGGCGCAGTCCGACGGACAAAGTCCCGGCTTGGCGACACCGCCGGCGACACACGAACAATTGCTGAACGTCTGCGGGGAAATGGTGAACTGACAAAAGGAACCAATTGGAGTAATTGAAATATAGTTCTTCTGAATCTCATTCATATTAACTCTTTCACCCCTAAGTAACTGGAATGGATTTTGATATGTTAATTTTCCGACCAAACCTATCATCATAAAAGAATAACTAGTCCATTTATGATAAGGGGGTGTTTTTGTTCTCAGAAATATGAGAAATACTTGCAAAAAGTGTAGATCCTCCTGATGAGACGGCTCGTCACGAGCCGGCTCATCTGGATCTACACTTGTTGCCAATACCAATATACATGCATGTGGTGTTGAAAGGGTTAACTAACATTTTGCTCTTGAATTACACGATACATGATGTTTCTTTTAAATTTAATATGAATAAAATATGATTGGTCTTCTCAACCCCAGGCGGTCGGCATAGTGATATGATGGTATAATATACAGCTTTACACATGTAACGAACTAACAAAATATATAGTCATACTATATTACATGTCATATTTTTATTTAAGCAAACACAATATGTAGAAAATATTTAGTAATAAGTGTGCGTAAACAATAATATTTCTAAATGTCGGACGCCTGTGTTCTCAACTGACCCACATAGAACACTATAATACCATCAGCGATCCGGTGGTACAGCCCGCCATGCACGGGGAGAAATAGCTGCGGCCGTCGGCTCCACACAGAGGCAGGAAGTCGTCGGTCGTGCACTCACAGCCGGCGGCACACGCGGGCGGCAGTAATGAACTACAATGAGCTCCAGCTATAACACGGCTACCACACATATACACACAATGCAAATTTCTACATAAAAACATGTGCGATATGTCATGAAAAAACATTTAAAAAATATAAGATATTTTCCGTAAATGATGTCGACAGTTGACGGAAATTTTAATAGCAAATGCGGAATGTTGTCATCTGCCGACATCATTTGCAGAATATACCACAGTTTCTGTAAATCTATTTTATGACAGATCGCACAGTGTCTAGTAGACGCGTATACGACCATATGGCATTACACGAACATGTAAAGTATATAGAGGATATTCATATTTTTGCCACGAATATGACTTATATGTTCATCGAGTGGTGTGAAATATGCACATTTCACACCACTCGATGAACACATATGTCATATTCTTTGCAAAAATATGAATATTCTATTTATTATATACCGCTCCATGGAAATTAGCAGTTTTTTAGACTGTATACGGTAATGAATGTGTATTTGCAGCCGATTTGCGCTGTTTTCTTTCTAAATACAGAATAGGAATATAGATAGCGGATGTAGTCGTATTTTCACCGGAAGTTGTGTATTTCATCGATGAGAACATATGACTTTTATTTACATCGTATAACTATGTATTTCATGGGTAGGTATATAATAAATAATTATATGCATACTCGAATCGGGGGTCAGCCCCAGAACAGGGATCAATGGCTGGAAAAGGCATGCAAATTGCAAACATGGGAACTTTGCAAGATACGACGGTCATGGAAACAAGAAAGGCATACGTTGCTGAAGCCACTTCATTAGTAATCACTTCACGGTGGGTAATGTACGTTTTGGCCTCGATGAGAAACCCGACGTCTTCACTAGTTGCCGCCATAAGTGCGTGAATTTACGTCGCTAACTTTGATGTAATTTATGCTGGAAGTCAAAATACATCTGCAGAACGAGTGGAAGTAGCCCAAGTTCTAGGATAAAATGGGCCCCGTTCTGGGATTGGTCCCGTTCTAGGCCTGATTGGCCCCAGTTCTGGGACTGACTCCCGATCTGAGTCTTACATATATTCACGGTGGGGAATCACGTGGTTTATTGTATTGGTATTGCGTAATAGCGACTCCCATGACTTGTCAGGTAAATCTTATTTTTAATCAATACGACTGCGGTTTCTTCCTGTTGATAATGACAATGTCCCAGTCGTTACTACATAACGTCTGACAATATCATATTGAGCAGCATTGTATCTGTAGTTAGTCTGAAGTTCTGAACATTCTGTAGAGAAATTTCTGATAAATTGGAATCCGTGAAATTTCTCCAAAGAATGTTGAAACTCTTACCTGTTTCTTGATGCCCAATCCTCTATCACTGGCGTTTGACACGTAACGTTCATGTTGATTGCAATGAAGACAATGGAAGAGATAGTAGATACCAGGACGAGTAGGATGCAGCGAGGCGGATTCATGGGTATCCTCTTTGTGAGGTAGCCGCCAAGGAACGATCCAATACACACGGACAATAGACCGGATACCGCTTGAATAAACCAACGTATATGTAGCCGTGATTGGAAAGCAATGGTGCTTATTGGTTTTGCGGCCAGTGTAGATCCAGATCAGACTGTGCATCCGCACAGTCTGATCAGGATATGCACTGCTCGGTATGCCATCAATGAAACATCCGTCATGCTTCTAACAAGGAATACAGATCGTTATCACACTACATGAGTGTGCTATTTGATCAGGAGCTACACTGGTCATAACTGTCATAATTCCAATTCTTCCTGACACAGCCATAATATATAGAACATTCGTCTACCATAAACATCTGACCATTTTCAATTGTCGCCGTTTTTATGGATCCTTGATATTCGCTGAACGCAACCGCCAGAAATAAATACATTGCAGAATAGAGAAATAAATACCACACAGACAGAAAAACACAAACCATATCGCCTTTATCATAGAGAACTATATACCGGTAATATAAATATAAGGCTGCAGTGAACGACGCGATATAAAGTGCCCACTACAGCGAGTAAAGTAAAACGGTCACCGCGGGAAAGCAACAGACAAAACATATCTCAAAATGAACATACGCCCCACATGTCCTAGCCCTTATCCGAATCGCCACATACAAGTAGTCCGAAAGGAAGATGCTGAAATACATGTACACCGAAAGACGCTACAAGGAAGCTTGAATGACAATAATTGTATCGCCATGAAACGGCCGGTAAAAATATTCGTCCACTCGGGTAAAACTGTGTTATTGCAGTTGTTCATTTTTCGTCACAGACTGTAACAAAACGTTAATTCCAATGACGCACCGACGCAAGTGGAATTCCATGCAGAAGGAGACACCAAACACAACTTCCCAAATGACAGCAGTGGTAAGGAAATTAATAGCATGGGACGAACGTATTGGATGATAGTTTGTAAGTATCCACACGGCAGGTAACTTCACAAATGCAAGTAAAACAATCTGCAAGAACGTGCAAAGCATTTGTCAGACAATATCTACATTTTATCACATCAGTAGCCGATTTCATAAAAATTGCAAAGTATACTTATCTAGCAAAGTATTCTTGAGGGAGTAATCATTTATTTTTCCCGAAATGCATTATTTCATATAGAACTAACGACTGCATATATTTGATGATTAAAAGTATGCAGAATTATTATACTCAATTTATTACATTATGACAGCCATTATGGCTGTGATAATGTAATAAATTCAGTATAATAACAATTTATAAATTTATCCTTAAATTGTAAAATTTTCCCTCAAAGTATACTTTGCTAGATACGTATACTTTGCAATGTTGGTGAAATAGGCTACTGTATACAAATGCAATAATCTACGCTATGCACGATATTCTGTAAGTCACTTGCAGTAGTAGTAAGGGAGTCAAAATGATACCACCTACCGTGATATCATTTACAACCCTCTATAATACCCCCACCACCCCCGAAAATCAAAAAATTTGTTAACGAGGAAAATTGGGTCTCCCGACAGCAAATTTATGAATTTTTGGAGAAAATAATTTTGAAAAGAGGGAGTCCCAATTATATTGGTAATTGACTTTTGAAAGTATATATTGGTGTCATAAATACATCATGTTTTTTTCACGTCCAATTGAACAGAAAAAACAAGTACCAATATTATTAGAGAAAATGGATAATACAATACAATTGGAATTGAAAATTTTTAATGACTGTGTTGAAGAAGTTTACGAAGCTTACGGGGGTTATAATCCTGTATATAAATTCTATAAAATGAGAACACTAGGCGATATCGAATATATGAAATACCAGCGTAATTTATTACGCTCCGATAAAAACGTTACATTTACAATATTATACCGGCAATTATGTCAACTATACAAGAGGCAAATACAAACATTAAGACGGATAATGCGTATCGGATATGAAACTAAGGTGTATTATATATAAAATTTAAAACCCAACGATTCGTTTACGAATGTACATTTCTACGATATCGCTTATAAAGATATTGAAAAATTATTGAAAAAAAAAACTACTAATTAATTTATAGCCGAGTGTATTTTCCTTATCGAAGGTATGTAAACGGGCTATCTGAAATTATTTTTCATCAACCTCGAGCGGTCTTATAGGAACGCCGTTGTCATACTTTGAGTGTATTTTTCCTTATCGGTGGTATGTAAACTGGCAATCTGAATTTATCAAATTTATCAACCTCGAGCGGTCGGATAGGAACACCGTTGTCATGCAGTTGTTTACCATAGCAACCACATTTGTAGGGATAGAAATAAAAAGATTTAGCTCCCACCGAGGCTCGAACCCACGACCCTCGTCTCTATACATTATCGCCTTAACCCACACGACCACGAAGGCTGTTATGATAAACATTACCTTGTGTTGTACAAGTATCGATTTACGACAATGTTTCAATTACACGGGTTATGAACCATGCGTAAATTGATAGCCGAGGTAAACAGACAGTTATTTATAGCCGAGTGTATCAATTTACACAGGCGATTACAGTGTAATCCTCGACTGAATTTGTTATGCGATTACGGCGTAATTCTCAGTGAAAAACACATGTTGTATAGGTATGTAAATTTGTTTACTGCACCAATATAATTATTTTATAAAATATCACAATGGTGCTGTAACATTTCTTCGGACTTTATCTCCAAGTTTTCCCCTAAATTTATCCCAATCAGTACACTCAATTTTGGGCATGGTGGCGCGCGCCTTGATTCTTATATCATTTTTTAATTGTTCATATCTCCCCATTTCTTCCACCACGGATTCAAACTCTAAATTTGATATTTTCTTATCGGCCAACGCTTTGGACACCATAACGTCGATGGTATTTTTCTTCGACCTGGCGAGAACAGATATTCTATCATGTTTTCTACATTTTTTCTCGCGTTTTCCACCCGACGCCCTAATTACCATACACAACAACCCAGAAACGGCCGACACCGCACATAAAATCCCCGCTACAGGAACCGTTATAATGGTGGATATAGTTGCAGCTGTCCCCGCCCCACACAACACAGAAACACTCGCTAGAGCCGTGCTAGATGCTTCAGCCGTGTTCACCGCGCTTCTATATTTTTTAGCGTTTCTTTTTCTATTTGTATATTCTCTAACTAAAATATCCTGCATAGCGACGATATTATTCAACCTAAAATCTGAACTTTTTCGTTAATTGTACACAGTGTTGATGGAGTGGTATTGACAATTGGAAGCGTTGATTCGTTCATGATTTTCAATATATTAGTATTTACAAAATAAGTTCAATTAACAATGAGACAATAGTGGAAGAACTCTCTGGGTCACAGATTTTCGTAACAAAGTTAATAACACTACCTTTGGAAAGTCTAATTCGATCATAACCGGAGAACGAAACCACCGTCGAACTATCTCCAGAGATTTTAGTGACTCCAACCCCCCGTTCCTCCCCATCTACTACAATATTTATCGCGACCACGCCCACAGGTTTACCACTAGCATTAACCGAGCAGACCGCCATTTGGATAACTTCACCTGCGGCTGTCATAGTGTATCCCCCACATTTATTACTCGCTTTGGCACCGAACGAATATTCATAGTGCCCCTCAACCAATGGGCCCCGCTTCTCAGCCCAAACTGTTATGGCACGTTTTGGCGTTTTCATTGTTCGCACTATTCCGGCAAGCGCACTGTTTGAGGTATATGCCTCAGTACGAATCTTATAAGAGGCCTCCTCAAGAGCTTTGGTCGCGGCTATACGATCATGTTTCAGTTTATCGGAAACTTCAGTTATCTTTCCGTCTAGTTCGGTAAGTGCCGCTTCTCTGCTGAGAGAGTCCTCTAAGCGCAACGCATCATAAGCCTCCGTAATGGTCGCCTGGTGGCCTTCTAGGGCTTTCTCAACACCCGACCGGGCCTCTTTTTGAAATTCGGTTATTTTCCCGTCTAGTTCAGCAACCGCCGCTTCTCTGATGAGAGAGTCCTCTGAGCGCAACACCTCATAAGCCTTCGCAAGGGCTGCCTGGTGGTCTTCTCGGGCTTTCTCAATACCCGACCGGGCCTCTTTTTGAAATTCGGTTATTTTTCCGTCTAGTTCACCAACAGCCGCTTCTCTGATGAGAGAGTCCTCTGCGCGCAACACCCTATAAGCCTCCGTAAGGTCCGCCTGGTGGTCTTCTCGGGTTTTCTCAATACCCGTTCTGACCCCCTCAACCCCCAACCGGGCCTCCTTTCGAAATTTGGTTATTTTTTCGTCTAGTTCAGTAAGTGCCGCTTCTCTGTTTAGAGAGTCCTCTGAGCGCAACGCCCCATAAGCCTCCGCAATGGCCTCCTTGTGGTCTTCTCGGACCCCCTCTACCCCCGACCTGGTCTCTTTCAGAAATTCGGCTATTTTTCCGTCTAGTTCAGTAAGTGTCGCTTCTCTGTTGAGAGAGTCCTCTAAGCGCAACGCATCATAAGCCTCCGCAAGGGCCTCCGCAAGGTTCGACTGGTGGTCTTCTCGGACTTTATCAATACCCGACCGGGTCTCTTTTCCAAATTTGGTTATTTTTTTATCTAGTTCGGCAACCACCGCTTCTCTGACGAGAGAGTCCTCTGAGCGCAACACCTCATAAGCCTCCGTAAGGTCCGCCTGGTGGTCTTCTCGGGCTTTCTCAATACCCGACGTGGCCTCTTTTCGAAATTTGGTTATTTATTTGTCTAGTTCGGTAACCGCCGCTTCTCTGATGAGAGAGTCCTCTAAGCGCAACGTATCATAACACTCCGTAAGGGCCGCCTGGCGGTCTTCTGGGACTTTATCAATATCCGACCTGGTCTCTTTTTGAAATTTCGTTATTTTCCCGTCTAGTTCGGTAAGTGTCGCTTCACCGATGAGAGAGTCCTCTAAGCGCAACGCATCATAAGCCTCCGCAAGGTCCGCCTGGTGGTCTTCTCGGACTTTATCAATCCCCAACCGGGCCTCTTTTCGAAATTTGGTTATTTTTTCACCTAGTTCGTTTAGTTCCGTATGCGTTTCTTCACGACTTTGTGTATTCACAGCCAGGGCATATTCTCTAAGTTGTGATAGTAGACTCTTGTGAATCTCGTCCGTGGCCACCGATATAGTTCTATTGATCAAGGCCTTTGTTTTTTGGGTAGTTAAAAAGTCGCCCTCTGTCGGGATGAATCCCCCTTCTGTCGGTTCCAAATTCTTTGAATTTGTCACCCAATCGGAAGAACTACCTGGTCCGTATATACTCATTTTCAATAATGTTGATAATATATATATTACGAACATGCGTTTAATTCTAAATAATTTTCTTAAAATTAATTAATTTGAAATTTCTAGGACGACCGAAATCGGGTAATCGTTCTTCAACTTTCTCGCTTGATCATCGAGAATAGAGACCGTAAATTCGTGGATTTGTCCCGTTTCCAAAACTTTCATCTCGGGGTGTGGGAAGTCTAAGGTCAGGGTCTCACCAAAGAAACAGTCGCTGGCGGGCACGGTTTTCAGTAATGTGGTGGGAGTGCCGTCTACCGTGTTGTATGATGTGTTCACCCTATCCAGGTGCACCCCGAGAGTTTTCGTGACGGCGAAGTTTACTGGGGTCGTGCCGACGTGCTCGCCCGGATCAAACACTCCGTCATCGTTGTAAGGGTATGTTATTTTAAATCCTAACAGTGAGACCAACCCCGGTGAGATCCTTAAACGCCTCTCAACGATCAATGTCGTGAGCCCCGTGGCTTTCGAGATTGCGAGAGTGACTACACCAGGAATCTTCTCCGCGACAAAAGCTTGGAGATCTCCGAAACTCCAAAGACCCTGAGGTACTATAACCTTTGGTGGACGTATGACTCTATTTACGTCTATTCTATGTGGCACAGCTATAGGGTGTTCTGATGCGAAAAACTCGACGTCCTCGACTTCTGTTGTGAAAAACTCGAGCGTTTCAACGTTTTTCCACCCGACCGTGAACGTGATTGATCTAAGGCCTACCCGGCGTTGTCCACAGCAGTTGTCTATTCATTTTTGAAGTTCACAACTCCCTTTTTGAACATTAGTGATAGTAGCAAACATAATAATATATTTCAATGGATACAAAAGCATTTAGCTTTAACTCTAATGCAAAGTACGCGGTCGGTGGTAAATACACGCAAAAAGACGTTGTTAACCTTGTACACCCAACCGTAACGGTTAGACCGGACAGTGGCTTTGCCACCAATTTCCCTAACACGTTTGAGAAATATAGGCTGCCCAAGATTACTACGATGGAGGCGGTAAACGGGTGGAAAGCCACACCGATGCAGTTTTGGCAGAACCAGCTAAATTTCGCTGTATGGTGCGCAACAGCCGGGTGTGGAGTTTCACATAAAGACCATATAACATCCAAGAATGTCATGCTCCGAAGTGTCTACAACTTTCACACGTATTATACTATTAGGAGGATTCTCAAAGAACTAGGTATTTCTCTACCTCAAGACGACGCCTGGGATCCCATTTCCAACGCATACGACCGTATGGCGTTTGAAAGACTGTGTAACGAATTAAACGTTTCAAAAGACGCGGACTGGAGACAGAAAGCATTTCCTACCACCACCGGCCTCGGGGACGTTCTCATTCGGGGCCAGTCCGGGAATTGGACGCAGACTGATTTTAGACACGATCACTCCGGTGACCACATCGTCAGTCGGAACGCCGGGAATTTTGACCCCGCGACTATGACTTTCGGGCCAGAAGTGTCTGGAGGTCGGCACTGTGGCGTGTTTTCTTGTAAAATGTTACCTCCGAAACGGGCTCACGTCGATTACATACAGCAGGCTGCTGAGGTTCAGAACGCGTGGACCACATTTATGTTAGATAAGGGTCTAGGGTTCACGCAGGCCGGGGTTACTCGCGTCAACGAATCTATTCGCACGTACGTCTGGGCCATCCTCGGCACACAGAAGCAAACTCGCAGTTCTATACTGGGCACGGGAACAGCGTTTGATGCACAAAAACAATTCTTGGCACTTGTAGAGGACGCCATCTCAGCTAGGGTGGACCTGGAGAAGGCGATCCAGAATTATCAAGACGTTTTGCAGACTGCCCGCACCCCGGTAGACTATGTATTTGGAATAGGTCTTTATATGGCGCCGAGCAATATGATACTACGAGACGACTCGGTTGACGGTTACAATAATCAGATCGTAGTCGCAACCACCAATCAAAAAATCGGCCACAACAGTAACGTGAACACGGGTATCATCAAGCTCCCACCCAAGATGATCGGGCGTGGAGTTGTAAGTGGAACCGATTTCATAAAAGGCCCAAAACACAAAATGGATACACCTCCCTCAACACAATCGAACCCAGTACCCCCAATTCGTAAATTGGATGCACCATCGAGTTCCCCAAATCCAATCATCAACAATGTTGAAACACCAATCGAGATTGGAAGCACAACACACGAGGAGGAGAAATTAGGGCTCGTCGTCGCCCTCGTGGCGATCGGATTATTTACGCTTTGGTTTTAGGAACTCTCTGGCGAAGAATAGTAGGAGACCGGCGATTGCCACGATTAAAGCCCAAGTATTTTTGGCTAGCCATCCGGCCGTTTTTGATAATATAGATAGCAAGTAAGAAACGATACTTCCGATCAGTCCAGGTAGTGCGGCAGCCGCCTTTTCGGCTAATTTAGCCAGGAGACTGGCGAGGGCTTTTAGTTGTTTTTTTACCCACTCCTTGGCTCCGCCTGATGGCGCGGGTGCTGGTGCGGGTGCTGGTGCTGGTGCGGGTGCTGGTGCGGCACCACCAGTGAAAGCTATAACTATGGTCGATATAGTCATGCTGATAGCAACGAGGATGCTTGCTATCGTGATGCCCTGTTCTCTGAACAGAGTGCGAAGACGCTCACCGAGTGTCGTCTCCTCTTGCAGGACCCTCGAGATTGTTTCGCGGATCCGACTTATTTGGGTGCGGAGCGCCCCACGGCAAGCCGATGCGGTCTCTAAGCGAGATGCTTTTTCGTCCCGCAACGACCGCATGCGTTCGGTGATCCACTCGGTAGATTCTCTATCGCCACCAGCTTCCTCCAGTTTTATTTCTTCTAGCGCGATATGTTCATCCAGCGCCGTGAGTTTGGCGAGGTTATGGACCAATTCGCCCCGGACTGTTTGCATAGCCTTATCGAGTCCCCGGAGTTCGCGAAGAGGTAACGATGGGTCATCGTTAGACAGGTCGAGTATTTCGTTTTCGCCGAACGTGGTCTCCACCGCGTTAATAACGTCGGTGGCCACTTGAGGGACCTCGCTGAGCTCGCTGAGCTCGCTGAGCTCGATAGAAACTGTCGAGTCGGCCATCTTATCTTTTAGGTAGTTTACGGCCCTTACAGCTGCGGCCCTCAAAACAATCTTCTTATTCTTCTTCCAATCTACGAATCCTAGTTCGCTCCTTACGAGTTGGCCACCGCCCGGGTTTCCGGCAATGGTGCTCAGTGCTAGGGGTTTACCGGTCCTCGTGTTTACTATTGGGATATTTGATGCTGCTTTTAGTCGCAATCTACCGTTCAGATCAAATTTGAACTTGGAGTAGTCGCGACCGACAGATGGGACCAGACCTTTTCTGCCAAGCTGTTGTAGTAGTCGTTTACAGCTCCCTCGAGTAATTCCCGACTTTGACTAGTAGTAGCGCCACCTATTTCCCCCGATTGCGATAGGATTGGAACTGGAGGCTGTATCAAGGGCGTTTCGTCATTATAATCATCTATGTCATCATCATCCGCATTGAGGTAATCGTCTCTGCCGATTTCATACATGTCATTATCGTAATCAGCCATATTTATAATTTCTTAAAATTAATTATGTATTAAAGACAAAACCATACGGGTTTAATATAGATTCACTAAATTATGTCTTCGAGTCAATACGGTCGCAAACTCAATCCATACCGCAGACTGCGTGAGCCCCTCGGGGCAAAAGGCGTGAGACAGAGTGTCGTTATTACGAACAACCCATCGACGATCGACCAGAACCAGCAGCTCTTGGTCCGCTTCCCCAACCTCGGAGCTAACGACGTCATTGTGCCGGGGACTGTTCGCCTCGCTTTCACTATTTCGCTGACGTCGACGGACGAGGACCGAACCGTCGTTCAGAACCTGGGTCGCGCCATCGTCAAAAAGACCATGATAAAGATTTCTGGTAATGAGTTGATGTCGATCGACGACAGCGACGTCTACCATTGTTATCAGGACCTATGGATGACGGCGCAAGAGCGCGAAAACGCTGTCTATCAGGGTATTGACACCAGCAAAAATAAGAACGTAACCAAACTTAGAATCGGGGCTGCTAACAAGGCAGATAACAACGCGAGCGACAATGAGGTCGCGGGCGCCTACGGCAACCGCTTCTACATCCCGCTCGACTTTGAGTTGCTGGAGAGTCACATGCCCTACTATCAGAGCGCTTTGGCTGACCGCCTCGAATACGAACTAACGTTCAACGACTACGGCCGAGTTCTCATAGCCAGCGACATGTTATCGACGTATACGATCGATAATGTTTCGCTGGAGTACGACATGGTCACGATGCACGAACTCGCGCGATTGATCAGAACCCAGTACGCCGGGCGCGTTGCCATATTTACGACCGAGTTCTTCGCCATCGCAAGTTGACGAAAGACAAAGGCGACACATTGTGGAATATTAATGTCAACGTACCCGCCCGCTCTATGAAAGGTATACTGATGTTGTTCGAGGATGCTCGGTTCGCGTTCGGTGCTAGAAAAACCGACAAATTCTATAACCCCAAAATCACGAAGGTAGAGGTGACGATCGAGGGAGTCCCCAATCAACTCTACAGCGCGGGTCTTCGCGCGCACCAGCAGTGGGACGAAGTAAGAAAGCAGTTTGCTGCCGGCTCTAAGCGCTCTCCGGAGGTTGTAGCAGTTGCCAAAGACCTGCATCTCTCGGCCGTCTCCCTCGCGGATTTCCTGAATACCAAATACGCGTTATGGCTAGACATGCGAGCCAGCGACGACGACCAAATACACGGCAACGGACGCCAAGTTGAGAACGCTAGCGAGGGTGTGACGATCCAGATAACCAAAGAGGCGGACGGAGCCGGGCCATTGAACGTGTACTTATATATAATTACAGACGCACAACTCAACATCGAAGATGGCCGATACGTCTCAGCACTCTACTAAATCTAACGATTTATTAATTAATTTTAAGAAAATTAACAATCAATACCAATTCACGATTGGAGATGCCCACTCTTCCATAATATGTGGGCAGACAGGATGTGGAAAAACAGTTTTCATCCTAGACTTGCTCGAGGGCTCCTACCGCGATGCCTTTCGTCATATTGTGATCCTGTGTCCCACTGTGCGGCACAACGATACTTATCAGCGGCGCCCGTGGATATGGACCGACCCAGAGGTATACGTTATTGACCCTGGTGATAGGCTTCACGATTGGTTGCGTGGTTTATACCAAAAATTCCAGGGTGAGCCCACCCTATACGTGATTGATAATTGCTCGGCCAAGGCGGCGATGACCAAAAAGAAGGACATGCTCTCCGAGCTCGCATTTTCTGGCCGCCATGCTAGGCAAAGCGTATGGATATCCACTCAAAAGTACAACGCCGTCCTCAAGGATCTGCGCGAGCAAACGAAATGGGTCGCCCTCTTTCACTGCAAGGACCGAGACTCATTCGATGACTGTCTTCGAGAGAATGACGTTATCCCAACGCGCGAGGAGCGCCTGGAGGTTCGACAGATGCTTTCGGAAACTAAGCACGCCAAGCTTTTGCTAAAGACTGATCAACCAACTGCTTACGAAATTATCAATTAATTTTATAATTAATTAGCAATTACTGAACAAATGCTGATCAATGCTGAACAATACTTAGCAATTACTGAACAATGCTGAACAATGCTGAACAAATGCTTAACAAATGTTGAACAAATGCTGAACAATGGTTAACAATGTTAACAATTTGGTGCTCCGCTGCGAGCTTTGTTGCGAGCATAATGGTGATCATAAGTATCGGGTGGTGCGCTTGGCAATATGTTAAAGTGATGAGACTTGTTAGAATAGTTAAATTAATTTTAAGAAAAATGAACTGCGACGTACTTCTCTATCAGCTAATGGAAGAAACCTCAATCCGACTGCCAACACAGATAATGATCCGACAGAGCATTCGGAATCAACTCCAACTCCAACGGCGGTTGGTATTGGGTTGAGTGCAACGACTCCGAATGAAAATGAAAATGCGGCGTGACGAGAGCGGCTAGCTGCGCTGGTTGCTGGGGGACAATCGGAGCATTATCTCGGTAGGCGTCTCTCAGTTTTTCAGGTGGATAAGATGTCAGATGCGGAGATCGATAAAATGTATGCGCGATACGAATCTAGGTTAGGTGCGGAGATGACAAAAACTCTCGGATCGGCGGCTATTTATTTGTACGCAACCGCCGTTAGTATAATTCTCCCTATACCAAACACAGCGGGATTGATTGACGATCTAGAGACTGACCCTTTTATAGGTCACACTCTTAGAACAGCCTGCTGCTCAATTTATCACAAGTTTGGAATGTACTTAGCTCCGCTGACAACCGCGTTGACCACGGGTAAACACTGTCAATTTGGACATATATGCCCACGAACTATAAGCCCTAATATTAATATCATAAATGATGACACAAGACACACCCGCGAGAGTGACGGAGTTGAACCCGATTGCTCCAACACAATCGAACCCGAGTGTTACTCTGCCACTGGATGACATACCGCATATAAAAAATCCCAAAAGACAGGCAACTGGGCGGGCGGCGGCTGCCACCCGAAAAGTTAAACAAGATAAAATACTCGCCGAGCTTCGAGAGGCTAAACAGTCGTTGCAATCGGGGACGGAGACAGCAAAACATCTGAAGACAGAGTTGAGTACAACAACACCCCCAATTCACGAATTGGAAGCACACTCAACACCCAATACCAACTGCCGTTGGAGTTGGGCGAATCCGATTGAACCCAAATTCGTGAATTGGAGTTGGGTTGTTGGTGGTGGTCTGGCAGTTGTTGGTGCCCTGTGCGTGTGGAAATACCCCCTATTATCGAAAAAACAACCAGCCAGTGTTCAGAAGAAAGTTACGAAACACCAATCGCGATTGGATGCGCCCCATTTAAACATTGATCGCGACCCCTTTTATATGCAATAATTATAATGGCTGAACAAAATGGTAAAATGTTAGTGAATGCGCTTTATCACGCCGTGGTGATATCGGGTTTCAGTATCGGGTATGCTCGACTATCAAAAATGGCCCTAGGAGGGTCCGCTCCCAAATTGGACTTTACTGTGAGAGACGTAGGGCTCGCGACCTTAGATGTAGCGGCCGCAGTTTGGACCCGAGATTATCTAGTTAAAGCTGGAATTCTACCAGTTAATATATGGAAATAAATGGCTTCAATCGCAGTAATAGTAGGTGGTGCGCTCGTAAACGCATTGGCGTTCAGCGGTAGCAACTTTATATTCTCTAAAATGAAAAGCTCGAACGTGGATGAGGAGCGTAAGCGTCACGATTTAGCTGTAGAACAACTCAATAGCGCAAAGGAAGTGTGGTCGAAAAAACTAACCGCCCATCTGGACTGGGTCAACGAAGAGCTTCGCCGCGAAAATCACGCCGCGCAAACTTTTCAGAACGTTGAAGAAGCCAACCGCGAGTACGCGCTGGCATATCCGCAGAAAAATCTCGCGCCGCTGGATCGCGAACCCCAACTTTCAGATTTCTATGTACCGTCAGAGCCCCAAAAAGACCGCGAGATCGCGTTCATCGTCGTGGGAATGGGTGTGGTGGGTCTCGTCGGCTACTATATTCGATCGAGATTTTAAATTAATTATTTTAAATAAATATATATATATATATAGAACGATGTTAGTTGACGAACTTTATTTTGCTATGATTGATGTAGGCTACACTGCCCTTAAACACCGCATAGCTGGTGCAAAGGGTATGATTCGTCTGGCCCGAGATTCTCTCGAGACGTGTCGGGAGGACGAAAAAGCGGCCACCCTTTTCGCAAAGCGGATGTTAGATTCCTCCACCAATCCTGGGGGATTAGATTTTCCCAAGTTCCTTCAGAACTTAACCCCCAATCGCGGTTGTACTTCCAACAAAGGTTTATTATTATCGACGCAGTTACCGGACTATCTGGCGAGGGCATGTTGGAGATTGTCCGATATATTAGAATACATCGCATACGATGAACATGCGCAAACTTAATACAAAACTATCGGTTCGCCTAACGCACAAGCTAGCGAACGCGTACTATAGCCCCCGCGGCTACTGGAAGGGACTCGCTGCCATCAAGAACCTCGCGGCGGCGACCAAGGTTTCAGAAAACGCTGTCAAGGAATGGCTCAAGAAGCAGGCCATCTGGCAGATCTATTTACCCGTGCCTCACAATATTCCGCGCCCGAAATTCGACGTGCCGGTGCCGAACCAAGTTCACCAAGCTGATCTCCTGTTTCTCCCTCACGATCGCGTCGGTCGTAAGACGTACAAGTACGCGCTGACAGTCGTTGATGTAGCGAGTCGCTATAAGGGGGCTGAGCCGTTGGCCACTAAAGAGTCTAAGGAGGTGGCCGAAGCTCTCTCCCGAATATATAAGAGGAGTCCTCTCAAATGGCCGAATCTTCTCCAGGTCGATCCCGGCCGCGAGTTCATGGGCGCGGTCTCTCATCTATTGTCTAAGCACGACGTTTCTGTCAGACGCGGCCGCGTCAACATCCACCGGGACCAGGGGATAGTGGAGCGCTTCAATCGAACCCTGGCTGAGAGACTGTTCGGACACCAATACGCCAAAGAACTTGTAGACCCTCATTCGCGATCGACCGAGTGGGTGGCCAGACTGCCCGCCGTGGTCTCCGCATTGAACGGAGAGGTGACCAGATTGATAGGTAAGAAGCCTGTAGATGCTATTAAGTTTAAAAGGGTGACGAGCGAGCCCTCTGCCGTCTCGCGCGGGCGACCCGTTGGTTTAGAGGAGCAACGGCTTCCATCGGATATTGACGTCCGGTACCTCTATCAACCGGGAGAGCTCGAAGGTGGCAGCCGCCGCGCGACTGATCCCGTGTGGTCTCTCAATGTATATCATCTAGATCGATCTATTACCAAGCCCGATGAGCCCGTGCTCTACTATTTGGATGATGGGCCATCTCGGGGGTTTGTTCGCGAAGAACTTCTTGCGGTGCCTTCTGACACCCAGCTACCCCCGGATCGTCAGAGTCTTTAGATTGCTAATTTTCTTAATTGTTTCAAAATTATTAGAGAGGTTCTGTATGTATTCCGTCTGGTAACACACGTCTTTTATCGTAGTATGCCGAGAGTCCTAATTTTTGTTGACAGTACGTTTTCATAACGCCGTCTTTCATTTTAAATCCTCTATTTTGTGCTACATCTATAATGTGTTTTCCATCTTCTGTAGTTTCACTTAGTACTCGTTTATATCTATCCCAATTTAAATTGTTGGTTCTCTTGGACATTCCTTTCGCAGAGTTTTTATTAATTTTAATTTGTTCCAAATTATCTTTAGTGAAATTATTTTTTTCTACAAAATAACACTTACTAGATAACGCTATCGCCCTATCTCCGCTAAATTCCATTTTGAAAAATCCGGGCTCTCTTTCGCTCCATTTATCCCAAGCCAACCATTTCTTTTTTTCTTTTTCAAACCCGTCTAGTAAGTTAGGTCTAATCAATTCCTCTATCGTTTTTCCACTAACTCCTATATACATACTATCTGTATCCATCTGTATTAATTCAAAGTCTTCTCTTTTTACGTATTTGTCTAGAAATTCGTAGTAAAATTCCAACATTCTCAATTTAGCTAGTTGATAAACCGCTATTCCACAATGGAATGGTCTCTTTACCGCACACCTGGGTTTTCTTGAAGATATTTCGTACGCATCTCCTATCTCTTCCAAATCGTCAAAGAATGCAGATCTTAATGCTTTGTCAACACAGGTTTCGTTTTGCGTATATGTCGTATTTAAATGTCTCTCCGTTGCCTCTATCATTTTTCCACAACACGAGTTTCCTAATAATTTCATTATGTCGGCTACGGGTTTCTTATTTGGTTCTACATCACCTGTTCGTCTTGCGGCTGTAACTTCTTTTGCGAACCATTCGAATGGTTTTCCGCTAATATAATCTATAACACGATGAACTCATTTCAACAGTGGCGCGTACAGCAATACTTTAGTGGCGGTCATAGATCCCACCAATTTTTTTCCATCTCCTCTTGTTCGGCCAGTATCTTTTAAATATTTTAACATGTGTGTGGGAACTTCATCAACCTCTACTTCTCTGTTTATAAATATTGGGGACATTTCAGAAAACTTATCTTTTAAGTTGTGTGGAACTTCTATATCCACCTCCGCAAACCCAAACCAGTCTCCAGATAAAACTCTTTTACAAAACTTTTTAATAAATTTAGGGTTATATGGTGTATAGTTTCTCTCCCACACGGCATCTCTTTATTTAACGTAGATAAATATAACGCGTTTGCGTCGTACCCCAAAACAGCCTTGCAAGGTTTGGAACCCACTCAAATATTTGAAACACCAGCTTCTGCATATCGTGTAAATACTATTGATGGACCGCCAACTAGAGCGTCCTTCATCATTTCGTATGTTTCTTCTTTTGGTGCATATAGAGCATCCTCCGGTATAATCGTCTTTGAAATCCAGTTTGTCTGGAGAATCGAACCACTCATAAGGAAAGAAAGATTTCTGTCCTTTGCATTCGTAGGCTTTTATCCAACTATCGTAACTTACACCGGGTCCTAGATAAAGTATTACATCAAGAAATCTAAACTCTGGAGTAAATAGAAATATTGTTGCGTTTGCACGTTTTCCGACCATTACTTTCTTTGTTGTTGATGCCAGTTCGCCTACTAGGTATTTCTTTATTAAGTTTATATCGTACTTACTGCTGTTAAAACCTATAACCGGTACTTGCTCTATCCACTGTTCGATCTTGGCGATTTGGTTTTTACGTAAATGTTCTGTATTAAACCCATATCTTGACCACACTTCTTCTCTTATAGCTTTTCCCCTGACTTTCAAATCTTCTACGAATTTTTCTATAAGTTTTGCGGGATCTTTATCACAAATATGAGTTACTGTTCCTGAGAAATTATCTCCTATACTAACGCTTACCGGAACGTGCTCGGCTTCGTACTCTAGATTATTACCGAGAGTTTCAAATTCTGGGTTGAGATACGCCTCAAAATCGTATACTATCTGATATGGATAAAGAGTAGTTTCGCAACCGATCTTTATGTCTTTACCCGTTCTTTGAATTTCGCATTCCCACATAACTACTAGATTGAATTCTTTGCTTCTTTTAATAAATGTATCTCTTCTCATAGTGGATGCGCGTTCTTCTTTTCTATGCTTTGCATGAATCTCACACCCGTGCCAGTAACAGCCGTGATATTGATATACGGTATTGGTTTCTGGACAGTATCCATCTACTGGAGCTCCTAAAATCCATCTTTCACCCCCGTGTCCACACTGTTCGTGGTGAATGTGAATTCCCTCGCGCTTTTCCACAGAGTACATCCAATCGATCGCCCCATAACTGTTAGAACTTTTTGGGTAGAACGCTTTCTCGAACGACGAACGCGGGCGCTCTAAATAATTACCATCACATACTACTTTTGTCTCACCTTTCATACATTTTGGTCCGTGTCTCTTCATATTACTCGCTTTCGTGAATTTCTGCTTGCAATTATCGCAGGCGTAAATTTTAGATAGGTTTTTAAGGTTTTTTATTAGAAATGCGTGATTATTAAACAGTCCTATTGTCATTGGTGTATTGCCTATTGCCTTATTGTGCGCTGGTACCTTTTTCAACCACCATACGTTACATTCGGTGGGTTGATATACTTCTATACCGATTTTAAAAAACTCTTCAACCTTTTTCAGATCTGAAAAAGGAATTGGTGAAATCACATTACTACCAAAATATTGCTTACTAAGTTCTTTCGCCTTTTCTGTACATCTGTCGGGTCTTTTATCTGTCATATGCATAGCTAGACACCTGAACAGACAAAGGTCGTCATTATACTTATCTAAAGAATACATACCTTTTTTATTCTTCAGCCATTCTGGAAGTTCTCCTCCTGCTGCTTCTTTGGATTGTAGTCCCAAATCTTTTCCCCTACTACCCTGTATTAGCTTTACGAAAACCTCTACCCATCTTACAAACTTCCACTTTGTATTCGGTCTGTCTATTTTATCGGACATTATTCGTGTTTGTTCCTTATCTGACAGCCATTTTTTAACGGTTTTCATTGATGATAGTGGTTCGCTACCACCGAGATTTTTGTGCATTATTATAGTTACAGGTTTTCCATTTTTAATTTCCTCCATATGTTCTAGCTTGTAAGAATATGAATATCTCAAATAAAAATTGGTTGTTAGATACAGAGCGAGTTTCTCGGACATGCGTTCAGACTCGTTAATGTTAATGTTTTTACGAAAGGATAATGTAACTACCCGTCTTCCATTTTCTACCTTTTCCAATGTTTCATCGTGAGCCCCCAATATTTCTTCACCTTTTTCCACTATCGCGCCAACGAGAGATTTTTTCTTATTATTTTGTATTGGGCCACCTGTGTGTCTAATTTGGGACAAATTATTGGTGCTTGAAGGTTTTATTACACTAGCCCTTAACTCCGCAATACTTTCTTTTTGAATTCTGTTACCAACTTCCTCCGCTAATGAGAGGTTTGTAAATGCCCCTCTTTTATAGGCGCGGGTAAACCGCTTCATAAACGCCTCATTCTTTGTGGCTTTATCAGCTTTGTCAACCCCCTAACTCTCAACCGTGTACTATAAGTAATCCCTAGAGATTCGGCTTCTCTTCTCAAACTTTCTATTTCTGCTCTAGTTTCTGGCGTTATCATATTTTCTGTATTATACTTTTGTATATATACTTTTGTATAACCTATACAATTTATCTGTTCAATTGGACGTCAAAAATTTACATAATGTTTTTTTCACGTCCAATTGAACAGATAAATTTCATAGGTTATATACATATATAATGGAGTGTGAGACTTGTTGTAAGACGTTTACGTGTAAAGACTATCTACGTAGGCATCTAGCGAGACGTAGAAAGTTTCCTTGTGTCCCCCCACAATTTCAATGCCCTAGATGCCCTTGTAAATTCGTTAGTGCCCAAACTCTTTGTAGACATAAGCAACTACGCTGTCAGGTGGCTAAAGGTGAACGTGGTAGACTAGAGCTGGTAGAATTAGTTTCTGATCTGCGAAATAAATTAGCTATATCGGAGGAGAAAAATGAGGAATATAAACTATTGTACTTGCATGAATGATTTCGACTTTTTTCAAAAGTCAATTACCAATATAATTGGGACTCCCACTTTTCAAAATTATTTTCTCCAAAAATTCATAAATTTGTTGTCGGGAGACCCAATTTTCCTCGTTAACCAATTTTTTGATTTTCGGGGGTGGTGGGGGTATTATAGAGGGTTATAAATGATATCACGGTAGGTGGTATCATTTTGACTCCCTTACTACTACTCTTGCACTTAACCCGTTCAACCCTAAGGAACTGGAATGGACTGTGATATGCTAATGTTCCGACCAATCCAATGGTCACAAGATGATTTTCAGATTCGTCCATTTATGAAAAGAGGGTGTTTTTGTTCTAAGAAATATTAAAATTACTTTCAAAAAGTGCAGATCCTGATGAGACGGCTCGTTACGAGCCGGCTCATCTGGATCTGCACTTTTTGCATAAACCGCTATAGCGGGATTTCGGGTTCAAAGGGTTAAGATGCACTGGTTTATCTAGTAAGAAGATTACAAGCGCCAAATGTCCTATTAACCCCCGATTGAGACTGAATCGAAGCTGCGGACTGGCCGTGGCAACGGACTCTTTATTGTACGTACACAACCGACGGCCTTAACTTTGCCCAGATGCCATCGTTTCTGAACATCTATTGGCAATAACAACTAGCAATCAAACAGTTTAGTTGACTGTGCTTGAGCTGTAGCACAGCTCTGGCACAGCCAATCAAGCTGCTTGATTTTAAGCACAATAAGCAACTATTTTGAAAGAAAATGACACACATTGGCAAGATTACCGCATAAAGAGCTTTAGCACAGCTCAGGCTCAGCCATTCACGCTGCTGGATATCTAGCACAATATTCCAGTATTTTGTAATAAAGAAATTGACAAATATGGGGAATATTAACGCAGGTGGTGGGGTACCTGTTATAATGTTAGCGTGCCAGGAGGCGATGTTAAATTGCAGCTCCATGTATTTGGGGGCGAAGGTTATCCAACTACCGACGCTAAGGACGTTCAACACAACGCCGCTCAGACACACTGAGTACACAGGTATGCGTAGTACCGTCAGTAAACTCTTCACAAATCCTGTAACAAAACAAAATGAAAACATGAAACATCGTCACTATTGTCCCGTAGGTGCTCTTTTCGCTTTGTCTATAGCGACATAGTGGAAGAGAGCACCGACGGAAAAATAATTGAAATACATGTACAGTCGAACATCTATAAACCGGCGGACACCAAGAACACACATGTGATCTAATTTTTTATGAGTTTCTTGGTCATTTATCTCAGGTGATAATGTCTGTTCGTGATCGCATATCGCACAACTATGGCTCAGAATGCTCAAATGCCTAATTTACAGTTAAACCTCTCGAAGCCTGACACCCTGGAACCTCCCAGGATGTCCGGTTTAGAGAGGATACACTGTCTAATATTTTGCCATCCACTTGTTGCCCTGCTGTCAGTAACCACCACAAAATAATTCGCCAAATTTACTCCAGTTCTGTACTCAGGCATTCATGCATGGTTCCTGTCGTCAGCAATTCGATTAGACTATCATGCAACTGTGGGGAATGATCCGGGATTTCAATAGGTTTCAGCATTCAAGGGTCACCATTTCATATGCGACTCTGTTATTGTATGCAAAGCCTCGTTTATTGTGACATCGGTAAACTTAGTTAATATATTTTTTTGAATCAGTCCTCATGTAAGATCCTATATATGTATATATATATATATATATATATATATATATGTGTGTGTGTGACGCGCCAAGCGAAAACCTCCATTATCGGTAAACGCGACGTAACGAGTTATGACGTTACAAAGACGACGTAATTTTCGCGCTGTTTTGACAAAGCAGACGTCACATGTAGCGTCATTGTCGTGTCTATATATATGCATTAAATGGCGTTTTTTGGGAAATAAATTTAAGTAGACATTAAATAAAATTTAAACATGGCGGTTTGTTTGTTTAGTTATTTCCATAAATACGCCTGCTTACTTTTATTTTATTTCGAAGAAAGCGGCTACTACAGTAACTGTTTCTGATAATAACAAGTTATCTCCCTTGGACAAATGCTCACGTCGTTCTCAAGACAATTCGTACCGAAATAAAACAATATGCAGGTTTTCCAGTCTGGGCGTTAGGATGGATTGGGCCACGGCGGCGAAAAACTTCCGGTTAATTAGATAAAAGTTAAATAATCACACTTATTTATTTAGTCTAATTCCCCGTGTATGATCGACCCTGCCTCATAAACCTACATCATACATTCGTATGTGTATTGCAATCATGCGGACATGCCAGCTCAGGTCTGGGAAAACCCATTCAAATATCATATAGTTTATTATATCGACAGTTGATTCCAAATTATACGAAATTGTAACTGTGAAACTCCGTTGGATAAAACATGTCGTACATGCGTTTATTTTCCATTTTGGTCAGTTTTGTTCTCTAAGTCTCAGTATTGAATACATCCTAATGTAGATCCTATATTGATCATGCTGCCAGCCACAAACGAAGGGCGCACCGGTACCGAAACAATACAAGCGACGTACGCGTGTTTGGCATGTTTTCAACTTCTGACACACAAATCTTAGCCTACTGCTGAGTTGCATGTATACGCAACGACCCCTCTTTAAGAAATTTGAGAAATTTCCAATTATGGATGCAAAGCCCGTCAAAAAAAATATGATGCATCTATATTGGTGATTTAAAATTAGAATCATTGTTTTGACATAATTTGGATATAATTTCATTGAAAATCTTCAGATTATCACAAGGACGGCGTTCGTTTATAGATATAATACTTATAGGTTAATATTTGTTTCTATATGTGGATATATGCACGAGCTACGTATCATGCGATATTGCGCGACTTTAGTCGGAACGAGTGGCATATATCCACATACAAATCAACTAACATTTTTATGATATATGTAAATCACTCACAACCTAAAACAAATTACTGGTAATTTAGAAGGAACTATTTTACAAGGGGAAAAGTAATTCTGGCACTGATCAATATGGTAAAATATTGACAATTTACTTTCAATTGTGTTTTAATGGCAAACAAATGTACGTATACAAGAAACATACATGTTTTATTCTCTGATAAAATATAATGACTAAACAAATATGCAAGGAATACGCCAGTGAATGAAATATACAGTGGATTTGCATGGTAACATTCAAGTCGGTTACTTTCGCTCTAGGCAAACGCAGAACATTGATTTCGTGTTTCCCGATTGTTTTTAGATAGCAATTTAAAATAGTCGGCTTGTTTTTGCTGTGCGTATCAAATCGCAAACTTTCAAAGGAATATACATTGACCATCCACATCCGGTCCTGATTAATGAATAGCATTTATTGTTTACTTAGCGCCCGACGAGCATATTTAACGTATGACTTACTATAAAGTCTATGCTACTTACTGAATTTGTTTGATGCACTAGACCGGAAATTATTTTTATTTTTTTTGTTCATGTATACATACGTCAAGTCTTCAATATTTACACCGAACAATTAGCGGCAATTTGTGCTCGAAATATGGATGGGACCATTACTCAGTCCAGTGTGTCCGCAGTGTAGAGCAATGTTATTATCGCAGCTTTACCGATTAGAATGCAGAAATCGAAATATGTTATGAATTAACAGGTATTCAATAAATGTATAGGAATTGAGATTTTACAGTTACACATATAATAAATACACAAGTACATATATTACACATCAGGGCTTCTAAAATTTCCGAATGTCAATCGGTCCGGACGTAGCTGTCGGCCCGAAGGAGCCGGTACGATTAGTGCTACCCCCACCCACCTGCTTCTCATATTTTGTCAAAATATTTTCTTTCTAATAAACATGTTTTGGCAGCATATAATAATCGTCTCCTAAGACGATTGTTATGTGTTCTGTTGGGGACACATTATAATCTCGTCTTCTCGCGATATCGAGCATGGGTTGATCGCGAAAATGCGAAGTATGATCGCGAGATTGCAAGACGAAAACACGCAATTCTATCATATTCAATCTTGCTTTTTCGCAACCTCGCCCACAGGTGGAAGATCGCGCGTTTTTGCTTGGCGATCTGCATCAACACGCATCAACATTATAAGTTATTGTGATTCTACACAGGCTATATGGTGTAATATTGCCCGTCTGGAGGTATGATAGCCGAGGGTGAACATACCTTCAGACGGGCAATATTACACCATATAGCTTGTGTAGAATCACAATAACGTATTTGTCATACCGCAGATCCTGTATTTGGCCGTATAAACATATCTCTTCTTTTGATCTTTGCGTTTTTTCAGGAAGAAAAATAATCCGAGATTCGATTTTCTACCGTCAGTCTTAATATAAAGGCGTAAATGAACATTTTGTTTTTTTATTAAACGAAAACAAACTAAATATGGAGTAAGAAATCCATCGAAAACGACTTTATGACAGTTTTTTTATATCGTGTAATTTAATTTATATTCCACGTCTCTATCGATCTGCTCTCCCTTTGGCGCCTCTAGAATAATGCGACTGGTTCCCAAACATTCGCTGTCATTGCTACGCCGCAGTTTCGTGCGTGGAACCCATAGTTTGTGACCTAAATATAGCCGTGTCACGAAGGCAAGCGCGTTGAGATTTGAAAAGCAATTTTCGTTATTTTGGCTAATTTTTCGCTCATATTTTGATGAGCGAAGAATATTTATGGAAAAATAAACAATAAAGACTGGTTTTGAGCGTACAATTTGTTACTTGTATTGATCAATTCGGGGTGTTATTGTGTTTAGTGAGGAATACAATTCGCAATCGGTAGACGCTTGCAAAATGCGTCTTCCTTGGACGCGAGGCGCCGGAGGGGAATCGCAATTCCTGTATGTCCGACGGCCTTGGCAGGTCATATAATATATATGACCAGGCAAGCTAGCCAATCAAAAGCCGAGAAACTTATCTGCGGTATGACAAGTTGTTTTATTACTGATGCTGAACACGTTTTGGTCTTCGCTAGTCGCATAATATACAATAAGCTCGGTTTTGTCCGATCACGTCGTACATAACATGCACCTGCAGTTGTAATCAATACTGACTGTGACGTGCGGAGGGTGAGACACCAAAGGTTACAAAGTCATGCCGATCTGACATTTGATACATTCCGATGCGATGTCAACAGACACACATTTACGATCAATTACTCAACACATATTTAGGCCTTAACTTTGTAATTGTTTGTTTCACGAACGACCAAATCTCTGAAGTGCGTTAGGAGGAGGGAAACAAAATAAAATAAAATAAATAATTTGCAATTTTATTTTTTGGTCGGGAGTTATACACTGTACGAAGAACAATAAAAGGTCATTTTATTAATTATAAAAATACATGTTTGTACATCTATAATTTTATATTTGCATAAATTATATGTAGTCTTGTGTTCTTTTAAACATTAATTAGTACAACATTACACAATGAATACAACACTTACATGTGCAACAATAGCTTCTAAACAATATATTACCGGGTGTGGGATCATGTGGTGTGATGTCATGATTTTAGATATGTTTACAGTAAATGCTTCCTTTAATATCTTTAATACTAATGGAATGATGATGTTTATGCAGGAAATGCGAAACTGTTTATCCATTATTGTACAGTTTGCTGTAATCACATAACTGTAATTGGTTACCGTGAACGGTACCTTAGATTCCACATTACACAACGTCCAATAGAAATACCCGACGCGAATTCTGGGAATAAATAAAGTATTACTTTATCGCTGTAATATAGTAAGTAGTAGCCTATGTGCTTTTTGCTCTATGTATGTTGAAAGTATAAAACACTTATTCTGGGAATGTACCCATGTGCAACATTTTTGGTCTCGGCCAAGAACTTGTTACTCTAATATAAACATATTTCATATTAAAATATAAATATGAAAAGCGCGATATAATGTTCGAATCATTCATAAATTACTTGAAGAACAGAAATCAGGTAGAACAGAAAATAGCCACATAAAAACTTCAGTCATCAAAAAAACTCGGATTTTCTTTTTTAATTTATTTTTTTCTCCAAAGGCAAAGGCTCTAAATTTCGGCGGCGGATTTGTGAAACAAATAATAACAAAATAAAGGCCTTATCCATTTTGGGACACTATCAGGCATGGATACAATATAACTTTATTTAGTAAGGTTTGGTTCTGGAAATATCTTTCGCACATAATTATTCCATAACTTTATGACATCGAAATTTAAGTCGGAGGTGCAGAATCCCAATAAAAAAGGTAAGGCAAAAACCGGCGATGCGATGCAGTAACCAATAACACATATCGAAATATGTTTTCCCCCCAATAAACATGTATTGGTAGCACATAAGAATATTCTCCTAAGACGACGATTATCATGTTTTTGTCAAACTATGTTGTTGTTTTTTGTCAAGAATTATTGGTGTGTTTCCACATTTATTCTACTTTTTAATAAAAACATGTTTCAGCAGCACATGAGACTCGTCTCCTAAGACTATTTTTACGTGTCCTGTTTGGGACATGTTACAATCTCGCGTTCTCGCGATATCGAGCATGGGTTGATCGAGAAAATGCGAAGTATGATCGCGAGATTGCAAGACGGAAACACGCGATTCTATCATATTCAATATTGTTTTTTCGCAACCTCGCCCACAGGTGGAAGATCGCGCGTTTTTACTTGGCGATCTGCATCAACACGCATGAGCAAAACTAACCAGAATGTTCTGTCTGTAACACATGGTAAGTCGCCCTGCGTTACCTGCGTTCCTATAATTCTGGTTAAAGCAAAATATATTTCCAAAAGCGAAAGGCGAGATGGCGAAAATGTTAGACGATTCTCATGTCTTTATGAGACGATTCACATGTTTTCGCAAGACGGAAACATTGCGAAACGACAGCTCTAGACGAATCATAATGCTGATTGTTTTATTTTGAATTGCAGATGAACGCTTTTATTTAAACATGGCAGAAGTACCTTTTTCCTTTATTAAAATGTTTTCAAACTGTATATCCCAATGTGCTGGCTATTCACGAGCAGTCTCATCAGGATCTACGCCATTCGTACGTACTTTATTTTTACCAAAACAATGACCCCTAATACAGCGTAATGTAACAGTTACACACGGATAACCACAGTGCATGGTTTCTTTATTTTATTTTAAAATCACCAGTCTATTTATAAACCGCTATTATCTCTACAGCTATCGAGACATTCACCTGTAACAATTATACTATTTATTTATTTAAAATATCGCTAGTACTGTTGGTTTCCGATAAATTGGCAAGGGCACGTGACGTCACGGGGTCAGCCGACTATGTATATTATAGCTTTCTAGGGATATAGCAGTTTGCAGCCATTTTAGCTGGCCGAATCGACGCCTTATCTAGAGCAATTTAGAGCTTGAAAATGCATGCTCCCGATAGCTTAGGAGATAATTTAAATTACCAACTTGTTGACTGGTGAAACAGGCGATTGAAAACCACAATAAAAGCCATATTTGTAAACGTAAAACGTTTCGATAGTTGATTCATTTTGATTGCCCAGTCGTCCGCCATCATAAGCAGTATTGTCGTCACAGCTCAGATAGTAGAGTGCTCGGTAAATGCATTCGACTTTCGTTCCTTTTGTGCGAGTTCGAGCCTCGGACAAATTATTTTTATTTTTTTTATTCATTTAACAGATTCAACGTTTTCTCACTTGTACGAAAATGTCTTAAATATAGTTGACATACGGGTCCTTGTGACGTGTGCACTGGATTTACAACGTCACATGTCAGGATGCACATCACGCAGTCAGATCAGGGCATACGGTGTTCACAATTCATTTACTGAATGAATCTTTGACTATCAAACAACGTGAAAGAAAGTTGGGATGTAGACACATTCGCCAGTAGGTATTTCATAGAAACGACAGCACGGTGGGGTGGGGAATCTTGCTTGCGGATGTCAAATATACACATCCTTGGGGTTCTTGGCCTCCTAATTCCCGGCCTCTGAAAATGTTTGACTATAAATACACCCCACACATTGTATTTCCGCCGCCCAAGAGCGGGGAAAACATCGGTTGCGCTTATACATTTTGTCCAGACAGACATATGGATGAAACTAATGTTAATAAAATAAACATATTAACGACGGCAGATATCTATCTGGGAGTATGAAGTGAGGGACATAATTCAATAAAAAAAAGATAGCACAGTGTTGGTTTCGAACCCTCAACGTTGATTAATTAAGTAAAAATAATAACAGTTACCACTACGCTACATGCATCAGATACAAAATGTAAGTATTGGTCACAGGTTGATATAGGTGCACGTATGTATAACACTGCTTGTATGTTCTAAACTAATTAGATAATGAAACACACGGGCATTGATATCGATTACTATTGACTTGCTCATTCATGCATTACCAATGAGCATTTGACGTATCATGGTGTGATACGTATACGATTCGAGTGCCTGTGCTCACTATTTTCTTGTTCAGCAAATACGTAACAACAAAAGTGACAACTTGAATCAGAATATGCCTGAACGTTACATATTTCGGGCCAACATTGGTGACATGCATGCTACATCATCATGCTAATGTCAGTTTTGCATTTTTAACACACCTACTTTACCTATTATGGTTCAACATGGAATCTCCTGTGACCTTTGCCCTTGCCACAGTATCGAAAATCAACAATTCTTTTTAAAGTATATATTAATAATAATATACATGTAGTGGATAAATATGTGCATTGTGATGGAACTTTCTGTGTGAGAACAACAGTAGCACGAAAACGTCATGACTCGAGTGGTCCACCGTCCGCAAATATTGATAACGACGACGTAACGTACGTCGTGTCAAAACAACGTCGCTGCGGCAAAGTGACGTCAGATGGGTATCTGTGTTGGTCTAGAAAGATGGTTTATCAGCTGAATACAGCATTGGTTATATATCATATTGTTCGAGAGGGATCATATTTTCTAAATATGCTGAAAACTCAATTTCGCATTTTTGACCCATAAAGGAGGTTTTCGCTTGACGCGTCACATATAGAGTAAAGATAAAAAAGATGCACTGGTTTTACGTCGAAATTCTTTATTTTATGGCCACGACAGGTTTCAATAAAATCTTCAGTGCATCTTCCCTTCGCTCTATATACAACCTGTGTTGGAGCAACCTCATCTACTTCAAATATATATATAGCACGAAAACCAGTATAACATTATGTTACATAATCAGGGGCGGGTCCAGGAGGCCGTTGCACTAAACTTCTTACGACTAAAATGTTCGTAAGCGCAAATTTAGAATCGCCTGCAAAATTAAATTGATGGATTTACATGTATTGAGCATAGGTTGCATATGCAGCCTATGCTCAATAAATGTAAATCCAACAATTATTTACCAGAAAACATTGTTAATGTGAAATTTACAGACTATCATAATTTTACACTTACGAACACTTTAGTCGTAGGAAGTTTAGTGAAACGGGCCCCAGGAGTTTAGGTGGCGTGTGGAATTTTTTTCCATTCATCAACAAAAGTATATGTTGTCCAGTAAAACCTCTCTGAACCGGACAGACAGAAAATCCAAATGTGATTAATTTGATGGCTGTCACGATCATGTATCTGCATTAATAATGTATGTGCATGATTACAAAGAACATACACACACATTGGAGTGTTCATATGCCTATATTATAGTGGAACATCTCTAAACCGGACACTGGGGACCTGGGTGTCCGGTTTATAGAAGTTCCATTGTACTCGGTTGAACGAGACGGTTGAACTGAGTAGTAACAACATACACTTTGGATGAGAAATAAAAATAATACGATCTTTCCCCGTAAAATTGGGTTAAACTGGGACGTATGTCGGACACTCCCCGCCTGGATTCGTTACTGATCATTGCTAGACGAGTGAGTGCGTTACCTTTGATTTCCCTGGCAACCACACGTATGTTACATGTAAGACGACGGCCGTCCTGTCGTGGCTGTGAGGGCAGAGGCTTGAGTCGGCGTGGGAAACAGAACAGCGGTAGTGCCACCAGTAGGGCAGCCAGCCCGAACGTGAGGAAGCCCATCCACCACGCCCCCACCCATCGCGGGTCCCGTGGATGCATACCCACGTCTGGACACATGTAAATAAAACGTGAACGTGTAAGGTCAAAAACGCGTATTAACTACTCAACCGCCTGCGTTAACCCTTTCAACCCTAATTAACTGTAATTCGGGCTATGACATATTAATTTAAGGACCAATCCAACGTTTTTTCACACTAGTCCATTTATAATCAGGATATGAAAATTAGTTGCAAAACATGTATATCCTAGAGAGACGGCTCGTCACGAGCCGGCTCATCTGGATTTGCACTGTTTGAAAACACTGCAAAGAGGTAAGTAGTGTCGACAGGGCTAAACGTGATTCGTTCCGCGCAATCTGATCAGGGCCTACGTTGTTCGTTACTCTTAAATTAAATCCTAGGGGATATGACATTGGCCTTTAATATCGGTAAATTCAACAAAAAGGCCATTCATTCCTTATAATTCCAGCATTTGAAATAAATTCATCAAGAAAATGTGTTTATTTCCCGTTTTCTTAAGAATTATTTTAACTGCGCCTGACGGTTACGGAAAGTATTTCGGCATGGAGTTTACTGGGATATAAATTTTGGACAGAGAATTGTGCTGGAATTATTAGACTTTAAACTATGGTCCCGTCTATATATAAATTAGCTGTTGCTGGGACGTTAAATGCACGGTGCCGTGAAACATTTTTGATATCCCGTCAATACGACCTAATCACTGCGTACGAATATGTGCGGTTGTCATACTAGTCGATTCTTCGATTTTGAGGATGCGGCTGGGGTTACTTTTTTTACATTTTAAAGCTATTTGTACATGTAGGTGTTGGCGGGATAAATAGAATCTATGTTAGTGCTGTGAATGGGGAAAATATCTGGCGCGGCACGAAAAAGTTTCCTAAGGCGTTTTCCCATTCACGGCACTAACCTACTATTCTCTATATTTTCACTTTCACTTTTATTTGAAAATGATACACATGTAAACACTTAATTTGAGTTGTCGGTTGACACTAGGCATCTCATGAAATGTGCGACATTTGCCGATTCTGAGCATTGTGATCATTCCCACGATTGGAATGGTACGGAGTGTAATCATGTTGGTGATAGAGAATAGTAGGTTAGTGCCGTGAATGGGAAAAAATATCTGGCAAGGCTTAGGAAACGGGATTGGCGAGGCTTTACCGAGCACATCCCGTTTCCGAGCCGTGCCAGATATGTTTCCCTTTCACGGCACTAACCTACTATTCTATTTATCCCATCAATACCTACTAATGACTTTAAAATGCAAAACAATAATCCCAGACACAGCACATATTCATACGCAGTGATTAGGTCGTATTGACAGGATATCAAAAATGTTTCACGGCACCGTGTTTCACGGCACATACGCACTGTGTTAACGGGATAAATGGCAATACGCGTATGAATGGTTTAAAAAGGCATTTCGTTCCATGTTCAAAACTACAGAGCCCCGCAGGGGACATTGATTTTTTTTATTAATTCGTTTCCACGAATTTAAGAATTCATTCCCTCGAATTAACAATTCGTTCCCACGATATAACAATTCGTTACCTCGAATTAACAATTCGTTCCTACGAAATGACAATTCGTTCCCTCGAATTAACAAATCGTTAAATTGAGGGAAGGAATTGTTAATTCGTGGGAAGGAATTGTTAATTCGTGGGAAGGAATTGTTAAATTGAGGGAACGAATTTGCGTGGCTGTGACTGGAGAAATGGGGCTTACTGTATTTGTGACCAGTGTAGCTCCTGATCAAATAGCACACTCATATGGCCTGGTAACGATCTATTTTGCATGTTATAAGCAGGACGGGTGTTTCATTGATGGAATGACGAACAGTGCAGATCTTGATCAGACACTGTGGATCTACACTGGTCGCAAAACCCATGAGCGCCATTTCTTCAGTCACAGCCACACATACATATAACCTACTTTCGAGAGTAACGTGGAGCTGGCTGAAGACACTACCTAAGCCATATGCCAGTGCCGGACCGAATATCGCCACGCTGGTCATAATGCCTGAAATCACAGCAACATTGCGTTAACAAAAAATTTACTAAAAATAAGGAAAAACACGTCCATTATTTGATTACTTATACAAAAGTGTGGTGGCCAACTCGGCCATCTTTGTTTCACCTCTTGTGGCGTTTGACAAAGAACGGAACATGTAAAGTAGAACATATTCTGCATTCTTGCTCTTCCGACATTCTGCAACGTCACGTGACCTTGTTGAATCAATATTTTATTTATTCCGGACAATTGGCCGATGACTGATATAGCTTTTGCTATCGCATCGCATGTAGTTAGTCAATGTACATCCGGGCTTCTGCTACATCTGATTAATTCTGCAACGAATCAAAATACAATATGAATCTTTACTGTAGTTCGTAAGTGACGATGTGATATTCACCTTAACTGGAATGGATTTTGATATGTTAATTGTACAACCAATTCAACCGTCACAAAATGATTTTCAGACTAGTCCATTTATAAAAAGGGAGTGTTTATGTTCTTAAAACTATGAAAATTACTTGCAAAACGTGCTGTTCCTGATGAGACGGCTCGTCACGAGCCGGCTCATCTGGATCTACACTTTTTTCCAAATACCACTATACAGGCCTGTCGTGTTGAAAGGTTTACAAAATGCAGCTCCGTGCACAGAAAATACTTGTACACTTTGACCGGCGAAAAAAATGAATTTGTTGATTCAATAGCTAAACGTGTCTACCATGTTGTAGTCCTCGATCAGCCTGCGAATCATTTGTCTTATCACGGCACTGACTTTTCGATATGTAGTCATCAGTTCATTGAAATATACCGGAAGATCTGCATCAGGCACATACAAGCCGATCGGGAACTACATGTATATTCGTAAAAATATCAACATGACCCTTTTATCGTAACAAGAACACTAATTATCTGTACATAATCAACCAAGGCATGTGGTCAAAAACTAGAAATGTTCACCGTCTGTATAGGCATGATTACAGTATTATGTTAACATTTAAAGGTACAACCCCACTAAGTAGGCACACAATGTTCTTTATAGGAATTAAATACGTGTATAATTGTGCCACTATTCCACCAGTTCTAAACACTACGAGTGCCCGCTATTCAGATATAATCATTTAGTGATATTTATTTTACTGATCAATAGTGACTCGGGGTGGTATCAGGCTATTTTCATATGCAAATGAGGCATGGTATTTTTTAATTATTTATACTAATTAAATGCGTCACCTGAAAAAGATAATATTTTCTACAGATTATAAAGTATGATCATTGCACATCAAACATTAAATACAGATAATGAAGAGTAATAATAAGTCATGTGAGCACTTCATGACACATTCTAGTGTTTTCCAATCATGAAAAGTCACTATAATCAGAGCTATATAACAGCGAAACATATCTAAGTTAAACATCCATATTTTTTCCGAGTGTCCGGTTTAAAGAGGTGCCACAGTATTTTGTTTATTAGTCAACTTTTTATGCTAGCCGATCGGCAAATCGGCATGGTTTACGTTACGTTGAAAAAGAACGCAACATTGTTTACGTTACGTCATTCGGTAACGTCATGTGACCCCGTTAGAATTATGGAATGTCCACACTAGTAGTTGTGACGTGGATATGCGGTATGTAATCAATGCAGGATACAATCATTTGTTATCTGGTTATCAGTTGGTGTATACTCGGTCAATGCATATCGAGATACTAGGGGGCCGTTTCACTAAAGTTCTTACGATTAAAATGTTCGTAAGTGCAAATTTAGAATCGTCTGGAAAGTTCAATTGATGGATTTACATTTATTGAGCAGCCTATGCTCAATAAATGTAAATTCAGTCATTGTTTACTAGAAAACATTGTTAATGTGCAATTTACAGCCTATCATAATGTTGGACTTACGAACATTTTAGTCGTACGAAGTTTAGTGAAACGGCCCCTGTTACATACACAACCGTATGCGTGAACTCGTTATTTCGTTATTTCTCCCTATTAATAGCATGAGTATCATTGGAATTTCATTAGAATTGCGTCCGGAGGTTCCAAGCATTATTTACAAAGATAAATAAGAAACATACTCATACTTTCTTGGATGATAATACCAGCACAAAAATATTTACACAATTCCCTAACATTTGATTGGCCAGTAGCAAGTCTCTGTCCAAAATTTATATCCCAGTAAGCTCCTATGCCGAACTACTTTCCGTAACCGTGAGGTTCAGTTAAAATAATTCTGAAGAAAACGGAAAATAAATACATTTTCTCGATGTATTTATTTCAAATGCTGGAATTATAAGGAATGAATGGCCTTTTTGTGGAATTTATCGTGGATATAAACTTGGAAAAGTCGCGGGAATACTGGACGAGGCCTTCCGGCCTTCGTCCAGTATTCCCGCGACTTTTCCAAGTGTATACCTCGATAAATTCCACAAAAAGACCATTCATTCTTATATTATTTTCACCGCTAGTATGCAAATGTTGCCCAAATTAACAGCGATTATAACATATACAATGTATTGGCAATGCCAGCTCGCAATCAAGCAATTTAATTGTCTGAGCTTTAGTACAGCCAATCAAACTGCTTGATTTGAAACACACTATGCAAGTGTTTTGAAATAATGAAATTGACAAATATTGGCAAGATTAACGCAGGCGGAAGTGTATTAAGGCACGTGTACGTAACATGCTTGGTACTCACCTATGTAAAATCCTGTATGAGTATGCGGTGCATTATCATCTATATACTGGGTGGTTAACGGGTATCGCGGAGCCTTGCCAACGCCCTGCATGACCATGCCAAATGCTATCAACGCCATGGCAACACGGCGTATCGCGGTGGACGTTTCCGCTTCTTGCTGCATCTCTCGAGAGGCGCCTTCAGTAACACTGGTTCCGTTGTTGGAGCTGTTAGAGCAGAGCGCAAGTGTTGGCATGACGAAAGCGGTGACGTTGGATTCCGCTTGTGCCCGCGTTGTTTTATATTGGACCACGAAGTGTGGGACTGCGCAGAGGATCCCGGATAAGCCGTAGAGCAGCGTGGAGCAGGCAAGCACCTTGGGAATAGCAAGTACTGCACGAGTGGATAATCAGCTAGATTTAGTGAGCGAGTTCATCGACTGCACAGACGGATAAAGTTATTTACCGGTATCATATCACCATAAGCATTATCTGGAGAAAAATGCATGAGTATCGGCTATGCGCGAGAGGCTAATGTTGGTTTCCGATAAATTGACAAGGGCACGTGGACTATGTCTATTATAGCTTTCTAGGGATGTAGCCGTTTGCAGCCATTTTAGGTGGCCGAATTGACGCCTTATCTAGAACAATTTAGAGCTTGAAAATGCAAGTTCCAGATAGCTTAGGAGATAAGCTTAGGTACTTGTGACGTCTGCACTGTGTTTACAGCGTCACAGATCAGGATGCACATCACTCAGTTAGATCAGGGCATATGGTGTTCACAATTCATTTACTGAATAAATATTTCACTATCAAACAATGTGAAACAAACGATGTAGACACATTCTAAAATTGTCCCCAGTAGGTATTTCATAGAAACGACAGTACGGGGTTGGGGGACTATTGGATTTCAAATATACACATCCTTGGGGTTCTCGGCCTCCTAATTCCCGGCCCCTGGAAATGTTTGACTGTAAATACACCCCACACATTGTATATCCGCCGCCCCAGAGCACAGGTGGAAGACTCGGACCTACGACACCAAAAACATGCCTACTAAAAAAATCCCATTACCCCACCCACTTGGTCTCGTACATTACCATCTTCTATTTATAGAAGGTGGGTATGAATATGGCTATTATAGAAAGAGCCCTCTATTTTCCGATTCGCACAAACACAATAAACATCGATTAAATGTATGAAATAATGTCTCTGGCAATCGATAAAGGTATCAGGTGTGTGAATATACTCACTTCAAATCGCTGTTTCAAGTATTTATCGAGTTATTCGCGTTTTGATTACCCCATCCAAAGCGAAAGTTGCGTGTACGAAAGAATCTCACGCAGAATCGGAGGCCGTCCGGCGTGGATTATCGGTCATATTTGGCCGATAGCTGATCGCCAGCTCAAACTAAAGTGGTGCACCATGACCATATACATTAGAAACTCCAACCATACAAAGTTCGTCCAATTGTGATCGTTCACCGATCTAAAAAACTCTTTTTTGTCTAATTCCGTTCATTATCTGGAACCGGGTCAATGCACCATCTTCCATAATACAACCGGAAGCGTCTATGTAAAGAACATCTCTGATTGGCTAAATCTAAACTGTAATGACGTCATTCAACCTATTTCGGGATTCCCGAAGACATAATCTGATAGTACGCGAATCATGAATGAAAGTAGAAAAAAAGGTGTTTTTTAGATCGGTGAACGATCACAATTGGACGAACTTTGTATGTTTGGAGTTTCTAATGTATATGGTCATGGTGCACCACTTTAGTTTGAGCTGGCGATCAGTTCTTGGTCAAATATGACCGATAATCTACGCCGGATGGTCTCCAATTCTGTGTGAGATTCTTTCGTACACGCAAATTTCGCTTTGGATGGGGTATACACAATGCGAATAACTGAATAAATCCTTGAAAGAGCGATTTGAAGTGAATATATTCACACACCTTAAACCTTTATCGATTGCCAGCGACAGAAATCATACATGTAATCGATGTGTATTGTGTTTGTGCGAGTCGGAAACGAGAGGGCTCTTTCTATAATGGCCACAATGTTATCCACCTTTCTTTATATAAGATGGTAATGTACGAGACCAAGTGGGATTTTTTTTTTAATAGGCATTTTTTTGGTGTCATAGGTCCGAGTCTTCCACCTGTGCCCCAGAGCGGGGAAAACATTGGTTGCGCGCTTATACATTTTGTCCAGACAGACGCTTGTATGTTCTAAAATTAGATAATGAAACACAGGTGCATCTTTATCGATTAATTTTGACTCGCTCATGCATGCATTTGAGCAATGAGCACTTGACGTATGTTGGTGTGATACATATACGATTCGAGTGCCTGTGCTCACTATTTTCTTTTTCAGCAAATACGTAACAACAAAAGTGACAACTTGATTCAAAATATGCCTGAACGTTACTTGAATACATTTCGGGCCAATATTGATGACATGCATGCTATATCGTCGTGCTAATATCAGTTTTGCATTTATAGCATACCTACTTTACCTATTACGGTTAAATATGGAATCTCCTGTGACCTTTGCCCTTGCCACTTTATCGGAATTCACAGAATAGTCCGCAGACGATAACTTGCTACTTGTTTACAAACAAACCGGTCATAAACAAAACACAGAATAGGTGAGACAGGTAAATATACTCGTGCCAGTATTCCTTTTCAATATTGATTTTGAGATTTGTCACCAAGTCTTATGTAGTCGAGGGGTTAGAGTGACGGATATCAATGCCGTAGGTAGTGAGTTCGAATCTTATTTTTTCATACGCATATACACATATAGAGAATAGTAGGTTAGTGCCGTGAATGGGTAAAAATATCTGGCAAGGCTTAGGAAACGGGATGGGTTAGGCTCTGCCGAGCACATCCCGTTTCCGTGCCGCGCCAGATATTTTCCCATTCACGGCACTAACCTACTATTCTATTTATCCCGTCAATAACCACAGTCACCGCAATTATTCATACGCAGTGATTAGGTCGTATTGACAGGATATCAAACATGTTTCTCGGCACCGTGTTTCACGGCACATACGCACTGTGTTGACGGGATAAATATTTGTATTTGTTTATATTTTATTATATATTTTGTTTATGTGTGTTGCTCTTACAAATTACATTAACAAAGCATGAGATATATTAGATGTAGAACGTTAGTCTCACTTTGAAGAAAACTAATAACTAAATGCACATTTCATATGTGTGTACATGAAGAATCTGGAATATGTTCCCACCGATCATGTCACATTGAGGTCATACAGCAATAGTGATAACCCTCGCCGTTTCACTTATTCCCTTTTCCATTAAGCAGTCATAACAAGAACAGAATGATATCGACACAAGTAATGCTTTATGCGAGGTACGAACTCTTGGCCAGATAAAATGAACAAAAGTTCTGCAAACGTATGTATATTCTCCCGCTTCGATACCACTGAGCCACACTACATATCAATTTCGGGCACCAATATACATTATTATATTGACATGCATGCACGTGCACTTTGCCATGTCGTTATTATATACGAAAACGAGGCTATGAGATGATACTACACCTGGCTTACCTATGTTTGGACTCATCGATTGACCTCCAGCAACTTATTATCGTCTGTTATGTATACCTCATCGCATAACCGTAGTTCGCTAATATTGATATCGATATATTTGTTTATTTAAATACCCGTTCTATACATGATCATCGTTTGATTCAAAGGTAATTGCTTCGTAAATGTGATAAAATATATGTATAACATATACTTATGTGAATACTGCCTCGTTACTATATCCTGTAATGCACATGGAGTGGCCAAGTCGGCCATCTTTGTGTGTTCCAGCCATCAGCCAGTTTCACATGTTCGGCCGTTTGACAAAGAACCCAAAATATGAAGTAGAACATATGATATAATGTAGCTAATCACATGTAGAAAAGCCAGGAGAACGGACTCGTATCAAAATATATTACACCGAACTGTAACATATGTCAGTTTTATGGACAGGTTTGTGCCTGTGTTTTTAAAAACATGAACCACTATTACCAATACCCTCATACATAGAAAATCGCACAGTGTATCACTTTTGCCTGGCCACATACACATACCATATACACCCACTACTGTACTCTGTTATTAACTATCAAATCAAGTGACATGTAAGCAGCTACCTGAGTGTATTGTCCCCGGTGTCTACTTACCTACTATGCGAGTAGGTGTGGCTTTACATATGGGTAACGTGTACACTAACAATAGGCTGTGCATCAGATTGAAAAGTTTACACATCACAAATTAGTTTGAGATTGATGGGAGAAATGCTCAGATATCTCGTTCTTTGTATATTTTGCTGACATAATATGTATAACTTGCCGTTCTCATATCTGTCTATTATGTAATGCACCGAATTTTACTTGGTTGACTGTCATATTATGTGCTGTATGTGTCAAACGCACGAAGTGGTGAAACTGTACGATGGCTTGTACATACAAATATTGCGGAGATGGCAACTCGATGCTCCATATAGTATACAGTAACAAGACAATATTCACATATGTTATATTCATCTATCACATCACTCTTATGAAACAATTATCATTGCAGTCAAGTGTATCTATCTATGACCTAATTCCTTAAGTGATGTCGGGTAGTATGAACATAATACTAGATAGTCCTGCCGATATTAGGCCATTTTGGGCCTAACACAGACTTGGCGTATCTACAAAGGATTTTGGGTGATTTTGCATCTACAGACCATATATTAGTGGAATCCAACGGATGACACTCTGTCATCGTTAAGCATTTTCCGTAATCAAAGATGGCTTCCACGATGGACAACACAAACTGGATGTATGCCTTTTAATAAAGTAAATAGACAGTTGTTGTCTTCTTACATAATACATTGCTGTAAATCACATCCATAATAAACATCAGTATGTGTATATTATCTCAAAATTACATTTAAGATGGCTGCCATTGATGTACATACAAAATAAATAGGTCACTATAGCTTGAACATGTTCAACTCAAATCTACGTTGAAAATTATTGTGTGCATTACAACCATTTTAAGATTCATTTTCTGGTTCGTATAACGTCTTTGAACACTAACAATTAAACTATATACTATTCTAATAGTTTTCAAGATGGGTGCCAAAAAACAATAGTTTCATCAAAACATGATGAACTTTCCATTGTTCCCTACTCTGCCAGTATCAATTTTAATGAAATAAGTCATGCACCTTGATTTCGTTTCTGGATTTATCTACCACGTCACATATGTTTTGCAAGGTCTAACTAATATTCGTGCAATATGGCTGCCATGACATTACACAAACTGGCGTTGCACATTCGCTCACAAACGTGATTGATTATAGTGCTTACAAATGAATCTGTACGGATAGTATCACTGTTGAATGGTTTAAATGTGCTTGTGTCTGTGTCACTTATTTACTACTCCCCATCCATACAATTTATTATCAACTAATGGGTTACTTTCAGACTGTGAGCCAACGATCGCTAAAAATTACTATTTAATAGTAAATATGTAGTATCATTAATACATGTGATGTTTCCGATGTCGTTACATCTAAAATGTACAGTCCACCACGATACCTCTACGTACGTTCTACAAATTCATATTCAAAATCAGATACTTGGTGAAACTGAGCACACCATTCAAACTTCCTGATTTTGAGCATGTGAACGAGTACGTTCAATTCTCAGTGATTTACTTTTATGTGAAGAACACACCTTTGGTATATGGATCTTGCTTGCGAAGTAACCAGCGAAGAGAATGCACGCGCTATACCCGATATCGTTACACGCCATCAGATATCCCGTCTGGGTGCTCGTGAGGCCGAACTGTCGCTCAATGGCCGTTACCTGGGAGACGATGTACATACCCAGAGATGACGTCACCAGTCCACTAAGACTGTAAAATGCGGTAAACCATCTAACACTGACGAAACGTTGCATGAATTTTGGTCTACACGAACCTGCGCCGCATGACGTGTCACGTGACATGGTTATTGTTGTAATGCTACCTAGTGGTGCTTCGGAATGTTGTGATATGCTTATAAAAATCTAGAGTAGTTTAAACAATAAACTCACAACATGTATACATGTGCATCGCATTACTGGATAATATTGATTGGCAATATTGCTGCATGATATTAGAGGTCGTCTATCATTAATCGCATGATATAAACCATACACTTATTATAAGCAATTGACGTAAATGACGTCGAAATATGATTAACGGTTCATTGCACAATGGTTATCATCATATGTTCAACCGTTCGTTAGTCGTCATTACTATTCGACAGTTCCACGGTATGTGGTCACATCCGAAATGTCAATATAATGATTTTCACAGTAGTGTGTTATGTGTTTCACTGTGTAAATCGTTTAACTCCTTTGCGGAAATGTTTTAATATCCCATGTTTACACTGTAGTAACGTCTTCATATGTTAATGTATAAGGTACGTGTGTATTATTACTTATCATATATGGCATGTATCTTGATGAAATTGACTGCCTTTTGAAAAAGTGTGCCTTACGCAGCTTGCGAACAGCATAGCCCCTGTTCGCCATCATGTCTCTGATGTCGGCTAACTGCTATCAGCAAAGCGATTTGATTTTATTCTTATGGAATGAATATGAAATAGGATCAGTATCTCCAATTAGTATAAGGTCCATTTACCCAGCTGGCGGCACAGATAGCATGCATCTTGCCGAATTATCTCAATTTGAGGAGCAACCAGTGAGAGTATACACAATGCATGATATATTACCTCACTCATCAGTCTAATAAATCCAACATATTACATGTATTTATCAACATGGACAATGCAGAAGCTACCCGGAGGGCGTAATATGCCTTGCTCAATCCGATTACACGCATGCGCGGACTGAAGTGGGCTACGCTGGTCTAAAAACACATTTAGGCCAATGCATGCGCGGTGTATAGTATGACTAGGTCAATGTCTGTCTCCATTACAGATACCCGAATAAATCGGATTACACATGAGATTAGTAGTTTAGACGGCGGAAAGCAACCCAAAGTCCACAATAAAATGAGACACGTCATGTGATTTTGTACCTTCAGACATCTGCGTAATTTCATTAAGGTCATAGAAAGATACACTTGGCTCCAATCATAATTGCTTCATAATAGTGATGTGATACATGTATATGAATATAATTTATGTATACTATATGGTACATTGAGTTGCCATCTCCGCCATCTTTGTATGTACAAACCATCGTACAATTTCACCACTTCGACCGTTTGACACGTACAGCAAATAATATGACAGTAAAAGTAATACAAAGTGGTGCAATACATCATCGACAGATCTGAAAACTATACAAAAGACGAGATATCTAAGAATTTCTCCCATCACTCACAAAATATATTTCAATGTGTAAACTTTTCTATCTGATGCACAGGTTATTGTCAGTGTACACATTATGCATAGGTAAAGCCATATCTACTCGCATAGTAGGCGAGTAGACACCAGTGACAATACACTCAGATAACTGCTTACATGTCACTGGATTTGACACAGTATGTATGGTAATACAGGTATATATTGGCAGCACTGTGTATTTATCTGACTGTTGCACAGTCATTACTGGAATCTCAATTTTTTAACAACAGGTCAACACACTCTTCAAAAATCGGACTGTGTATATACGTGTGATGAAATTTTCTACAGTAACAAGCTAATGTTCACATATATATTATACATATATCCCATCACATTTAACAAGCAATATATTTGAATCACACGATAATCAAGTATAGAACGGGTCCTTAAATACGTTTACAATCTTTACAATATATTTCATAAATAAAGTCAAAAGATGACAAACGAAATTCCGCATGTACTCTGATAATTTTGTCAACCTTTGAAACCATTTACGGAAAATATTGTAAATTTTGTAATCGTATTTCATGAAATTACGCAGATTTCCGAAGGTACAAAATCATATGTCGTGTCTAAAATTTCGTCTACAGTGACATACTATATGTGTAGGCGTTACTGTATTATTACAGTGTGACCCCTCTAAACAGGACATAGAGAAAATGGACGTAGTGCTTAATGTTAATAGGTGTCACTGCCATTTATCTCCGATGATAATGCATGTTCATGATCACAAAGCACCCACGCATGTCTTGAAGTAGTCATATGCCTGTTTTACAGTGGTACCTCTCTAAACCGGACACCCTGGGTACCTCACAGGGTGTCCGGTTTAGAGAGGTTCCTCTGTATAACGTATTTCAAATTGTTCACTGTGATGTTATTTTGATTTTGTTTTGTTAGTCATGTATCTCAAGTGGCAATGCCTGTTCATGATCGCATAACACACAGCTATGGCTCAGAATTATCAAATGCCTGATTTACAGTGAAACCTGTATAAACCGGACACCCTGGGGTAGTTGTTTTCTGAACGACAATATGGCTACTTCACCGACTGAATGACGAATGTCGCAGATCTCGTCAGACTGGACATTTTTTTGGCATGTAACTTTTGGCAAGACTGATCGTTTACATCGTAAGCTATCTTTTTTTTTGTCGGAAACCCATTCGATTGATTATCGTGTTTAGATATCTCCTTTGCATGTACAATCAGGCCGAAGTTGGTCAAACCTCACAAGGATGATTTGTGAGTAGACCAATTTCTGATGTTGACAAAACTCAGAAATAGACAGTGCGGGGTGTGGGAGGTGTCAGCATTTATTATAGTGATTATATGAACTCGAAGGTATTAGTGAGATGATTTTCTCGCCAATATTGTGAACGAGCTCGTTGAAAGTCATATGTCTACTTTTACATTAGACACCTCGTCTATTCTCATGAACCGCCAGGCGATTGCTGGCCAATGACAACCCGGAAAACAGGCCATCATTATGGGAATTAAAAACTATTTTAAAACTTAAATAAATGGTTTGTATGTACTTGAACTTAATATTCAATTTGATACGGTTACATATATTTACTGCGTCGTTAAGCCACATGTATTGTATATGCATTTTTAAATTAGCCATTTCATATGAATGGCAGCCGAAGCCATAAGGTTGTATTTCAATGACGCCCAATGATAGGACGAGCCAACACGCCACCGACCGCAAATGGATTAACCCTTAAAATGCGACAAACACAAACTTTGTTCAGCTGTTTTTCATGTTTGTCTTATTGTTAGCAGGTCGTCAAATAAAGTGTTTTTCTCACTACACCAGCACACTGGAATGCACTCCGCACGCAATGCGTCGCATGCACGACTCCAGTTGTTGCTCTCACTTGAGAAATGGGGCTTATAGGTTTTGCGACCAGCGTAGATCCAGATCAGCCTGTGTATTCAGGATCTACACTGTTCGCCATTCCATCAATGAAACACCCGGCATGCCCCTAGCAAGGAATACAGACCGTTATCACGATAGTGGAGTAAACGATTTGATCAGTACCTGCACGGGTCACAAATGCGACAAGCCCCATTTCTCCAGTGACAGCCACATTTCACCCCACTGTCCATTAAGCATGCAGCCGAGTGTCATTGATTTGCATGATGAGCATCGGAACACGCATTTTATTCGTCTACATGAAATAACAATCATCTCCTTCTTATGTTATTGATCCACGCATGATCCACATGCATGCTCTTACTGTTGTGGGAGGCATTCATAGCGACGCTACAAAAAGCCAATAACATCTATTACATTTGACAGTTTGCTTGATTCAAATCTTAGGGGAAATTGGTAATTGAGACGGTGCACGGGAGAGCATGCGTTATCCCTTGTGTAAATCTTTGAAAAATATAACTTAGAAAGTGATAAAAAAAGTCCGTAAATAACGTCACAGAATATGTAAACTATATGACAATTCCGCAACTTTCACCATCATACACAGCCATTTATGAACAATTTCTGCCATTTTGAAAACCAAAAATCTGATATTTAATAAGTCACGTGATCTCGCGGATTGGCCCAATTTCATTGGTTGCAAAGCAAATTACCGACTGTGCTTGTACAGCGACCCTTAATTAACTCGATATTTATTCAAAATTATCGACAACCGCGGCTGATGAAATGGAAGTTAATCTAAGAAAAACAATAAGCGCGATCTCAGACACGCGCCGGCGTTTGTCTTTGGACGAATCAATGAGATTTTATAGCACCGATGTATATGGCCGATATTACTTCAGTGAAAGTACGATATTGTCCGGAAATGACATCGAAGGTTGACTAAAATGTCAGACCACATGCGGAACTTAATTGTGGCTGTGACTGTAGAGGTGGGGCTTATGGGGTTTGCGACCAGTGTAGATCCTGATCAGACTGTGCGGATGCATCCGCACAGTCTGATCAGGATCCACACTGTTCGCCAATCCATCAACGAAGCACCTGTCGGGATTCTAACAAGCAAAATAGATCGTTATCGAGCTACAAGAGTGTGCTATTTGACCAGGAGTTACACTGGTCACAAATACCATAAGCCCCATGTCTCCAGTCACAACCACAAGTATGCATGTGTTCTGAAATATATGTCAACATTCAACGTCATTTCTGGATGCCAAGAATGCATTCTGCCGAATACAAAGTTTGTCTTATCGGGATCCATGTAGTTTAGCATAATATCACAGACCTTCGATCGGAATGTCCTAAATTTCTCATACGGGATATAGAATACAAGTTCATGGATGTGTCCAATGGTGTAAATATTAGTAGAATATGTTTAATTTACCCATGGAATAAGCATCCGTATCCGATGTGACCGCAATCCAAACCGGTCATTTCCCGCCAAATCCTGTATTATATGGTCCATGCGGTGGCTAAATGATAGCAACTCATTTTGATATATCATGTTTCGGTCAATTGTAGCTAACTAATATCATACTGAAAATTACGAGCGAACAGCACAAAAAACAGAAACTGGGGAAAGAGCAGGTGGCCTTTTCACTAAACATCGTACGACTAAGAACTTCGTAAGTGCAAAATTAAAATCCACAATAACATTTGGTCTGACAGGATCTTTTGGAAAATATTTCGTGGATGTGCTACATGTAATGACATTAACCGTAGGTACAACAGGGTAGCATTAAAGAAACACATTAATGTTGGAAGCGAATTCATCGAAATCTTCGTAAGAACATTTTTTATCGTACGAAGTGAAACGCCCACATCGCAATAGTGTAGTAGATCTGAGACTATACATGGCTCGGCATTCAGTCGAGTGGGTACAGTTGTTGTACATGTAATAGTGTTTTGAACTCCGCAAACTATGATTGCATACGTATAATATGATGATCCGTCTCACTAATAGCTGCATTGGATGTCAGTATGCTGTATGTTTATTATGTAAACGTAACCATTTTCGGACATGTGGAACACGGTTCGTTCAAATAATAATTAGACACATAAAGAACAGTCTTACCGTTATCGCTACGACTTAGCATTATAATGTTCTTTCTAATTACTGTCTGTTCCACGTGTTGCTGCCGACGAACATTTGGCCATAAACACATTAAATCTAAAAAATATTTAAAAGTAATTACTTTTTTATCAATGACAAAAAAAGTCACCCTCCCCAAAAACAATTATTTGATGAAATTCCATCAAATATTGACTTTATTGCGAAAAAAATATTTTCCTCTGGGAATTTAACATGGGGGCTAAAAAACGATTTTTTTTTCAATATTTTTTTATTTGTGGACCGATTTTCAAAATCTAACTTTTGTTTTCTTAGTTACATCATTTTCAAGCTATCTCGCAAGGTTTCGGAGTCAATTTCCATTTTTTTTCGTTTTTCGATCCTAAAGAATCGAAAAACGAAAAAATTTGGAAATTGACTCCCCATGTTAAATTCCGATAGGAAAATCTTTTTTTCGCTATAAAATCAATATTTGATGGAATTTCATCAAATAAATTATTTCGGGGAGGGTGACTTTTTTGTTATTGATGAAAAAGTACTTACTTTTAAATATGTTTTAGATTTAATGTGTTTAATGGCCAAAAGATCGTCGGCAGAAAAACGTGGAACAGACAGTAGACAGTGGTGGTATATATAATGACCAGTATCTATGCTGGCCACATATGTATGTGTATGTCCCGAAGTCATTTTCTGTGCGCCTGCTCTGTCGATCTGCATTCAACTGGTATCGTATTGGATATTACAGTTAGAGAACTCGTATAAACTGACAATGCCGAGTTATGTATTGAAAAATAAAGCATGAAACCGTATAACAAAATCAAGAGTATTACAATTTATGACCAGTGTAGCTCCTGATCAACCCTAAGCAATCATATAACGTTAGTGTATACCACAGTTACGTTAGATGCGTAGTATTATCTGCTTGAACAGCGGACAGTGTGGACCCAGACCAGACTGCGCTTCCAGCGCAGTCTGGTCTGGGTCTACGCTGTCCGCCATGACAATATTTCCTGTTTTGCGAAAAACATTTCCCAGAATCCATCATGCTAATGAAGTAGGAAATTGCGGGCTGTGTTTAATGGTGTATCGGAAATTTACAATTGCCCCTTTATTAATTATGCATGTTTCCGCGGAACTGGACACCAGAAAGATGGTGATGCGATTCAACGCGATTTGTCTTATTGTCGGTCTAATGCCTTTCTAGATACGATGGGAACCACACTGAATAAGCGCTTAACCCTTTCATCCCTAAATAACTGGAATAGACTGGTCCATGCAAATTGTCAGACTAATTAATTAATTATCGGAGGAATGTTGTTTTTAAATCTTAAAAATACTGGCAAATACTGTAGATCTTGATGAAACGGCTCACTAGGTGCAGGCTCATTTGGTTCTACAGTGTTTTCAAATGTTGGCTTATGGTTTGCACGGTTGAGAGGGTTAATAGTATGTGCCATATTGGTCTTGTTGCGCTATGGTGTACATGTATGGGCATTTTAAAAACAATCATGTACAGTGGAACCTCTCTAAACCGGATAACAAGAAGCATATATTTGATCATAATTTTGGTAGATTGCTTGGTCATTTATCTCAGGTGATAATGCCTGTTCGTGATCACATAGCTCATAAATATGGCTCGGAATAATCAAATGCCTGATTTACAGTGAAACCTCGCTAAACCGGACACCCTGGGGACCTCCCAGGGTGTCCGGTTTATCGAGGTTCCACTGTATATGTAATACGTACATTGTATTAATTTAATTTGTATGCAATTAAAGGATAAAATAGTATCCCTGATATATGCACACCTACCGCATGCAGTGAGGACTTCAAACGGGACACCCGTGAACACAGACTGTTGTTGAACAACATAATCCATATTATATAGTTCTAAAACGCGTTGCCATAGCGCATCAGGGAATATATCGCTGCAGACCTATTCTAGCATTTGCCTAACTCGTACAATAGACGAGAGTGACAGACACCGGTTGACACTTTCGCGAGAGTTCGTTGCTTCGGGGTTGGCCCAGTACGGCCCAGTAAAAAGAAAGAGATGTCGAAATATATAATGTAACACAGATTAAAAAAACAACAGTGCTGATTTTTTACATGCCCACGCAGTAGGTTATAATATAGTGATACAAATACTTTTGTATATTATGTACGTATGACATTTCCTGAACAAATAAGCATTCATTCACCATTACCCACGTATTGATTGGCATTATTATACATTTTATTTTAGACGAACATTTTCACACTGATATCAGGGTCGATATCCGTGTTTCCTTAAAATGTTAACGGACATTACTATTTATTCTCTGTATTTACTTTTCGATGTGCAATCATCATACTTTATAATCTGTCGACAATATTACTTTTTCAGGTGACGCATTTCATTAGTATAAATAAGTAAAAAATATTATTTCTCATTTGCATTCATATGAGAATAGCCTGATACCAACGCGCGTCACTATCAGTAAAATAGATATTACTAAACGATTATTTCTGTTTTCCGGGCACTTGTAATTATTAGAACTGGTGGAATAGTGACACAATTATACACTTATTTAATTCCTATAAAGAACATTTTGTGCTTACTGAGGGGGCATGTACCTTTAAACGTGGCAAGGGGAATTACTCATTACTTCCAAATGTGGCGACCTATCTTATAAGGCTTGTCTATTGATAGGGTATTTTCCATCAGCGCTGACGGGTAATTTTTCCCCAATGCCAATGGGACTGGTGTCGCGGGGAGATAGTCTATCTGACAGGCCAACTGACCGGCTGACCGATTGTCTAATGATGGAAGACGCCATGGCGATAGATTCACCAGCGGAAGAGTGACACAGGACGTGTCACTGTGACGGGATAATTGGGGCTCATCACATTTATGACCAGTCGCCGTCTACATCGCCTCTGCCGCTGTTAAGCGTTTGTTGGTATACAGTACCAGTTAATAACAGAAGAACTATTGTTTTATGTAATAAACACAAAGTTACTTTTTTGAATACTATAGTACAAGGTCTGGAAAATGTTTCAACGAAGCTTATGAAGAAGGACTCGATGTCTGCAAGTTTAGTAAGTTTAGTCACCTGGGCCCGGTTGCTCAAAGCTTCAGTTAGCTTAACAGACTGTTAAATTCTTAGCATTGCAATGCTAAGGATTTAACAGTCTGTTAAGCTAACTGAAGCTTTGAGCAACCGGGCCCAAGGGGTTTTCACTAAACTTCGTGCGACTAAAATTTTCGTAATTGCTTAATTATGAATGTCTCTAAATTTCACATTAACAATGTTTTCTTGTAATCAAGTATTGGATTTACATTTATTGATCATATGCTCAATAAATGTAAATCCATCAATTGAAATTTGCAGACTATCCTAAATTTTCACTTACGAACATTTTAGTCATACGAAGTTTAGTGAAACGGGCCCCAGATGCCAGTTTCACTAAACTTAATACGACTAAGATGTTCGTAAGTGAACATTTATGATCGTCTGGAAATTTCAAGCGATTGATTTACATTTTTTGAGCATAGGCTGCATATGCTCAATAAATATAAATCCAATCATTGTTTACAAGAAAGCATTGCTCTGAATGTGAAATGTAATAATTTTGCACTTACATGTACGAACATTTTGATCAACTACATCCACGCTTCTAATAAGGATCCCATGCCAGATTCGGGGCTATGTTGACCAGAGATGCAATAAGCCCAGTTGGTCAAGCCACAATCGTAATGTAGGATGACATGTCACCATATGCTATTTGGAATGTGATGACCAGCGATGCCTCCTTCTCCTGGCTATACAAATCACGCTAGATTTGTTACAGAACAGTTTCAATGTGGGATGATGTGGTTATGCAATACATATAATCAGTAAGCTCGTTTATTAAATACATGTACATTTTCAAGGTGTATGATCACGTGGTACAAACAATAACAACACGTATCGTTTCAAAGTACGTATTCTTTTATATTGTCCTTATTACTTAACGGATTTTGTCGTTTTTTCTGACATAGAAATCGATTCTTCGCCAAAACGACATAAGTCTGTAACATACTCCATAGACCACCAAATGCAGCTCATGAAGACGCGTTTGCTGCGCCATATTTCATCATAATCCGTTGCATATTAAGGAAACTATCAAATAATACTTACTTTGAAGTGGGCGACGTTGTTGCTGTTGTAACCACGTGATCATGCATCTTGATTGTGTACCATGTTAAATAATCAGTTACTGACAAGTGAACTCGATGTAAAGCGTGGATTGTTATCTGGGGATATATTTGTTTTTTCTTCTGCAGAAATATATATTCACTCTATTTACTGTTGGCTGGGACGTTGCGAATGTCAAATATAAGCATCAGATATCAAACATATCCATAAAAGACACGCCATGCGATTTTGTACCTGAAATGTTCTTGAAATACATTTACAGAATATGGGATATTTTCAGTAAATAACTTCAGAAGTTGACACATATTTCAGAGTACATGCGGAATGTACTCTGAAATTTTTGTCAACTTTTGACTCCATTCATGGAATGTTTTTTAAATTTTGTTTATGTATTTCATGAAATAACCCAGTTGTCAGAAGGTACAAAATCGCATGGCGTGTCTCATAAAAATGATGTGTCTGTATTTTGCTTCTCAATTTCCTACAGGCCCTGAAATGATAATTCTAATACTGTCAGACGCATTGGGGATATATGTGGCTGTGACTGGAGAAATAGGATGTATGTGTTTTGCGACCAGTGTAGAACCATATCAACCTGTGCATTCACACAGTCTGATAAAGATATGTACTGATCGCCATTCCTTAAATGAAACACCCGTCATGCTTCTAACAAGGAGCATAATATTGTTATCAGGCTACAGGAGTGTGCTAGTTGATCGGGAGCAACACTGGTCACAAGTTATATAAGCCCCATTTCTTCAGTCACCGGCACAATTATGTTCTATATCGCAGACAGTGGCGAAGCGCTAGCGATACGAATCCAGAAATCAAACAGACATTGTAATTTGTGACATGTCACTAAAATATAAAAAAACAACAACAACAATAAAAGAAGCATGAGAATAAATGTATAAATGCTGGCTAAAAAAATAGGCTAAGTTCTGATTGCATCACATGTGAATGAAGGAATGCCAATGTGTCAGCAAGGGCCCGTTTCACTAAACTTGGTACGACTAAATAATTCGTAAGTGCAAATTTATGATCGTCTGGAAATGTCAATTGATGGATTTACATTTATTGTGCATAGGCTGCATATGAAACTAAGCTTCGTAAGACTAAAATGTTCGCAAGTGCAAACTTATGATAGTCTGTAAATGTCACATTGCCAATGTTTACTTGTAAACAATTATTTGATTTACATTTATTGAGCATATTTCCGGAAGATCCTAAATTTGCACTTACGAACATCTTAGTCGTACGAATTTTAGTGAAACGGGCCCCTGGAGGTGTGATTGGTCGGGACGAGTGGGCATGAATTTGGAAAACATGCTCAGAAAGCTTCACAAGCACGAGTCGTGGATAAATAGGTATTTACACAGAGGAACTACAATTACTGTGGTGGCCATGTGCATTGTGCTTTACTAAAACTGAATGGAGTTGACTTTCAGACTGACCAGTGATCAGATAGCCGCTGAAGATTGATATGTACATGACTGTTTAAAGGCATTATTTCGCAAGTTCAATACAATGTTCGAACATGTCCAGCAGTGGGTAAACGTCTGCCGTGTCACGAGGGAACTGTTTGAACCCAAGGCCGTAGGCCGCGGGTTCAAACAGTTCCCGAGTGCCAACGTCATGAGACACATACATTACGTAGATGTTGGTTTGGCACCGGAATGAGCATTGTCTACAGCCATGGTAAAACAGCACGCGTTGTACATTTGAACACGCTCTGAGCGGTGTTAAACAACGGCAAGCATGTAACAATACTAAATACTGTAGACTGGTTTCCTCAAATCCAGTCACTTTATACGTCATGCAGTTGAACCCATGACCGAGCGTTTTATGGATATAACTTCGTTGCCAAACCGAGGACGAGAATATTGTTTCATTCATCGAGGCTAACTGACTAGAGCAGCGCCTTTATAGCGGGAAAGCGAACCTGCAACAGTAGAAACAAACCATTAAGTTGATACTGATTCATATTCATAGGATGAAGTTCTTAGAATTGTGTCCGCCATACATACATGTACAATGAAGCCATAGTTGTGTGTTATGCGATCACGAACATACATTATCACCTGAGATAAATGACCAAGAAACTCATAAAAAATGTGATGTTTTCTTGGTGTCCAGTTAGAGAGATAACCATTCTATTATCTTATGTACACTTCTCATATTCCGGTCAATCAAACAAAGTGTGAGACATAGCCGATCAGCGATAATATGTAAATACAGTGGAACCTCTCTAAGCCGGACACCCTGGGAGGTCCCCAGGGTGTCCGGCTTACAGTGGTTTCACTGTAAATCAGGCATACATGTAGTTGTGTGCTCTGCGATCACGAACCGACATTATCACCTGCGATAAATGACCAAGAAACTCATAAAAATAAGATGTTTTCTTGGTGTCCGGTTTAGAGAGGTTCCACTGTATAATATGCTATTATCTTCTGTACAGTACATTTCTCATATCCCGTTCAATCAAACAAAGTGTGAGAAATAGCAGATCAACGATAATATGTAAATATCGGTCCCCTATGCCCCGACAAGTGTAAACTGTTGGACCGCCTTGGCACAATTGTGATGAATGCTTCAGTCTTAATTGTATAGTTGTCAATATTTCGCCCTGCACGCACAATATTCAGGCACGTTTGTTCAATCATGGATCGGGATGTTATTGAATGAGGATAATATACTTTTGGAACAGTTTCAACTTGGCAATTAATTCGCTTCTTTCTAGAGGTGGGTACGTATGTTTGTATGCATATACATGTAGATCCAGTTTTGCTGCCGTTGTTGTAGTGTTGCACCGTCAGATTGAACTGTGATACACTGTACTATTGTTCTTATACATTTATAACCACAGTGAAACCTCTCTAAACCGGACACCCTGGGGACCCCAGGGTGTCCGGTTTAGAGATATTGCACTGTCAATCAGGCATATAATAATTCTGGGACATAATTATGTTTTTGTTGCAATCATGAGCATGCATTATTATCTGAGATGCGTTACTAAGAAACCTCTCAAAATGAGAACACAGATATTATCTCGGTGTCCGGTTTAGAGAGGTTCCAATGTACGTATAAAATGTGTACACTATGGAATTACAGTGTCATTCCTGCTGTAAATGTGCTTCACCTCGAGTCTGGTAAGTCAACTTGTGGTGGGTGGGGGTTTAACCCTTACTACGCTGAATTAAATGTTGTCGTCTGCTGGAAATGTTTTAATTTCAATATTTCTAGATAAAAACCTGTTTTGGCAGCGCATGAGAATCGTCTCCACTGGAGACGATCCTCATGTGCTGTCAAAACAGGTTTTTTTGTTAAGAATTAAGGAAAAAGTGAAAAACAGCAGACGACAATTTTCGTCTCCCGCGTAGTTTGGTTTAATGTACATGCGGCGAATAGAAACTTGCAATTTCGGTCAAATCATAAACTGTGATATCGATTGGAAACAAACGAAACACAGCCATTAATCATGTATAAAATATGTAATTCACATCTGTCCCATCCACTGGCGCTGCACTCGGCGCCGGCGTAAAATGTTTCATGTCGAAACAAACGCCAGTTTCCTGACGAGATACTACTCAGATTTACTTAGAGTTATCGCATAAACGCATTTATCGTCTAGTAACCGGCGCAAATTTCTTGCGCCGGTTGCTAGACGAAAATGTGTTTATGCAATATTGTTTATATGTATATATAGTACCTAATGTACATAATGTGCCACATGCTTTCTGAAAGGAATCGTTTCATAAATTACTGTTACAAAATGATGCCATTAACTATTATGTTTAAACTACGATTTGACGGATGTTAAAACCATTTGTTTTGCGAGGAAATAAAATAGTGTATGAACATACCATGTAACATACCATGTAAGCTTTCTTCTTGGGGTATGTTGTGACCAATATCGGAACCGTCTCGTCTATACGTTTCAAATGAGTGGTCATCACGACATACCCTTTGGATGAGAAACGACAAAAAAATAATAAAAACGTAAGTAATAGGTTAACCCTTTCAACACCACAGGCCGGTATAGTGGCATGGGCAAAAACTGTACATCCAGATGAGCCGGCTCGTGACGAGCCGTCTCATCAGGTTTTTTCAGGTAATTTTCATATTTTTGAGAACAAAAACACCCCCTTTTCATTAATGGACTTGTTTTAAAATAATTTTGTGACGATTGGATTGGTCGCAAAATTAATGTATCAAAATCCATTCCAGTTACTTATGAGTGACCGGGTTAATGTGCAGTATGTAGCCGTGAGTGACCGGGTTAATGTGCAGTATGTAGCCGTGAGTGACCGGGTTAATGTGCAGTATGTAGCCGTGAGTGACCGGGTTAATGTGCAGTATGTAGCCGTGAGTGACCGGGTTAATGTGCAGTATGTAGGCGTGTATAAGGCAATGCGCCCAGTTTCCTAACGCGGTGGAGTACTTGATATTGTAAAATTTAGCAGAAAGTTAACAACTGTTGTCTGGCATATAATTGATTACATCAGAGAATAATCTGTTGTTGGGGAATTATCCCCTTCAGGGACCATAATGAATCATGCCTGACTATAGCAAGCCTAACTAGAGAGAATGCCGGGCTATTATATACTTTCATATCAATTATTTAATACCAAGTTTATCAGGCTATGCTAGGAAACGCGTAGGAATTCCGAGGCTTGCCGAGGAATTCCTACCGTTTCCGAGCTGAGTCTGATAATTTTATACAAAATAACAGTTTTCGGGTAGATTGTTTTGCTAAGAAATGAACATGTATACATGTAACGTGGTTTTCATTGAAAGAAACGCGGACTTGTTTACGCTACGTTATCACATGATGTCATTTGACGAATGAAATGTCAGCGATAATAGTTTTCAAATACGAATTGACCCAGCGTCACTGCCTGATTCAGCATTCTGTTACCAGTAAGCCTGTATTTGGTAAATGCGCAACTAGGTACATGTGCATGCTACAGTGGAACCTATCCAAACCGGACACGCTGTGAGATCCCCATGGTGTCCAGTTTGGAGATGTTCCACTGTACATCAGACAAGTGAGCATTTCATGACACATTATAGGGTTTTGCAATCATGAATAGTCATTGTAATCAGATATAATTAACTGCGAAACACATCTAAAGTAAACATCTATATTTTCGCGAGTGTCCGGTTTAGAGGGGTTCCTATGTAAATTAAATTAGAGGTCTATGATACACAAAGTATTTCATGGATCCCCAGCGGCCCATAGTTGGCATGCCTGGGCGCTATTACTCGGCAATATTGGTGAGCAGTATCCAACCAGACATCACGCCAACCAATTCCTTACTACACTACCGACTGCGTTAATCGTAGCAATATTTGTAAATTCCTTTATTTCGATTGAATATTGTGTTTGAATTCAAGCAGCTTGATTGACTGAGCCTGAGCTGTGTGTTGATTGAATGCGAGTTGGCATTGAAAATACAGTCAACCCGGTGTTAACAGGCAGGTACTGGAAGAGAAAAAGATGGCCTTTGTTCGCTGGTGGTCATTTTCGCATGGGCATTTATGTGGTAAGTGAATCATTGGGAAAAGAAAACCGTGGCAGCTATATACAGGGTACACCATGCGAAGTTGACCTTTATCACAGGTTCGACTGTATATGCCATAAACGTTGATAACCTGGACAAAATTAACGCAGGCGGTTCTGTATCCTATATAAATATCTAGAGGGAATTCAATTTCCCCTGCCACCAATGAATTGGTTCTGTCGGCCGACGCCAAAATATCGCGCCACGGTATTGTCTGTTGATCATGGCGTAGATCACGCAAACCCGCTTCTCTGTATTGGAGCTGAGATAGAATATTGAAATTAGCAACTGGATATTCATGTCGATAACGTGAATGTGATACTATGGTGAATTCATACAGGAATATAGGTTGGTATAAATTACGGTATCATATAGAACATACTTATTTCATGGTAAGCACATGTAAATCTAGTATCTCACTGGGCTGCGACTGTTGACGACAAATTGCGAACGGCATTCGCGAGGGAGTTTCCAAAATGTCTCGAAACGTTCGCAGAGGTCTCAATTTCCTCACGTGAGTCGCAGGACCTCGCTCTCGTGTCGCTGGAATTTTGAACATGTCCATGAACATGATTTGTCGCGGGTGTCTCGAACCCGTCTCAAACCCTTCTCAATTTAGTTTCCGTTAGTCAGAAAGTGCGAGAAATGTGAGACAACTTTGTGAGGGGTTGGCGACCAATGCAACTAAATTGTGATTGATTGGAGACAAAAATGAGAATCGGACATTACAGGCGCGAACTGCCCTGGGACCGACCCATGGGAGCGCGACAAAATTGCGAATGAAATGAGAATAAATTGCGATTTATCAATTGTCACGCATAACTGTCGCGCGACTGTCGCGCGACATTCGCACGAATGTCACTCGACACTCGCGCGACAGTCGCAAGTGAAAACAATCGCAATTTTGTTGCGCGACATTCGCGCGACACGTATGCGAACTCCTGGCGCATTTTGGCCCAAATTTCGCCGGGAGTTCATGCGACACCAATTCAGTGTGATTACAAGTGAAAATTGTCGCTAATTCGCGTATTTTCTCACAATTGTGTGTCTCCAACTAGTCGCGAGCTGTCGTAGCCCAGTGAGATGCTACCTTAAGTAAGATGATAGCTCGTGTAATTATGTTGCGAAAAATTAGCCCATATATTACATAGAAAATATATTGCAATGTTTAATGTTTAAAGAATTTCAATACAAGTACATGTATGTCCCACTCAACTTGAGTCGAACATATTATTATTAAAAGCATGTAAACATCTTAACATTGGAATCCATAACTTGCATGTAAGCTGAACATTGACGGGAGTGTCTCTCGCAACAGAGCAGACACATCATGCCTGTTTCTATATAACCCGTGCATTTCTTTAAATTACTGCCTTGACCATTTCACCCCTAAGTAACTGGAATGGATTTTGATATGTTAATTTTGCAACCAATTCAAACGTCACAAAATGGTTTTCAGACTAGTCCATTTATGAAAAAGGGGTATTTTCTGTTCTCAAAAATATAAAAATTACTTTCCAAAAGTGCAGATTCTGATGAGACGGCTCGTTACGAGCCGGCTCATCTGGATCTGCACTGTTTGCATAAACCTTTATAGCGGGCCTTAGGGTTAAATGTAGCAAACTATGATGTAAAATGTATTTGAAATAATACTCCAAGCCAAAGTGAGATTTGCTATATTGACGACGAATGTACGAGGGGGAACCGGGAAGTTTTATTAGTGACATGTTATGAGCTAATAAATTGTGTTCATACGTTTATGACCAATTCCCAACTATATGCAATTGAAGCAAGGCTAGAATCCATGTGCTTTTGTACCGGAGAAGATGTGCGATATTACATGACAGATAATTACAGAAACTGTGATCTCTATAAATGAGATCAAACGTTTAAGAAATGTCCATAGCAAAATTCTATTCCGCATTTGCTTTGAATATTTCGTCAACTTTTAATGTCATTTACGGTAAATATCGTATCTTTTGTAAATATTTAAGTACAAAATCACATGATTTGTCTTTGTACATGTAACTACATGCACTATGTATATATGGACACATTGGCCGTATGTGACTTTATCTTACACTACAAAATGTGTGGCATATGCAATTCATATGTTTTTCATATGTTTTACATATGAACATCATATGATTTTTTTTCATACGAATTGCATATGTGGTACATTTTGCTGTGTACGCTATCATTATCAAGGATGCTCTATTTGACGAATTCGACACAATATCTATTTCTCCAACTATGTATCTATTATGAAATTATAATCTTTCTGGAAACACGGACGTGTCTACTAGTTTCTTTCTCTTATTATAATTCCAGCACAAACATATTTACACAATTCCCTAACATTTGATTGGCCCGTAGCAAGTCTCAGTCCAAAATTTATATCCCAGTAAACTCCCACACCGAACTACTTTCCGTAACAGTGAGGCGCAGTTAAAATAATTCTTAAGAAAACGGAGAATAAACACATTTTCTTGATGAATTTATTTCAAATGCTGGAATTATAAGGAATGAATGGCCTTTTTGTGGAATTTATCGGGGATATAAACTTGGAAAAGTCGCGGGACCCGGCCTTCGTCCAGTATTCCCGCGGCTTTTCCAAGTTTATACCCCGATAAATTCCACAAAAATGCCATTCATTCCTATAATAACAAATCGTACGGTAATGTGCAAGTACACGTAAGCTGTGTGGTCAGAACATAACTTACTATAGCAAGTGTCCGTGTATACAATAATGCGCAAACTGAAGGAAAAATATGATCATAAATGTGGCTGTGACTGGAGAAATAGGACTTTGGGCTTGGCAGCCACACTGTCATCTATTCGCTTTGCACAATCACCAGGTGTGCCAACCAGTAGCCTATTTCATCAACATTGCAAAGTATACTTTACTAGCAAAGTATACTTTGAGGGAGTAATCATTTATTTTTCCTGAAATGCATTATTTCATATAGAACTAACAAATGCATATATTTCATGATTAAAAGTATGCATAATTATTATACTGAATTTATTACATTATCACAGCCAAATTGGCTGTGATAATGTAATAAATTCAGTATAATAAAAATTAATAAATTTATCATAAAATTGAAAATTTCTCCCTCAAAGTATACTTTGCTACTAAAGTATACTTTGCAATGTTGATGAGATCGGCTACTGGTTCAAACGTCCTACAGGACTACTTAGTATACTGTTTTCGACGGTTCAAATGCGGTACCCCGTCTCATGTTTCCTTGTACAGTACTTATTGTACAAATATTTCCTTTTTTTTGGGTTGAGACTGCTGCTCTATTTGGTGGTTAATTAGGGGGAGTGATTTGGCGTTTGTTATATTTGTTATATGTATCCATACCGGGGCCCGTTTCACTAAACTTCGTACGACTGAGAAGTTCGTAAGTGCAAAACTAAAATGTACAACAAAGTTTGCTTTATGTAAATCTTTGGTGGATCTGTTCAGATTTAATGATTCCTACATGTAGGTGTGAAATGGCAGCATTAATGAACCACGTTGAGGTGCGACATGAATGTAGAAAACATCTTCATACGAACATTTGTGTCGTACCGTAGCCCATTGGTTGTGTAGTTTGTATTGCGTTGACGGATCCACAGACCCTACTATGCCCTTAGTTACTGAAAGTTAACATAGTGTTGAATCAGGCATTGCTACAAATGATACAAACATCCGTGTTACAACGAACTGACGTTTTATTGGTCGGATGACGTCACGTGACGTTACCGACTTACGTTAGTGTACTAAAGCAACGTAAACGAATCCGCGTTGTGTCTATAGAAAACGACGTCATATGTGGTCATTTTCAAGCGTAAAATGTTACCTGATAAATAAAATACCAGGCTACTGTCTTTGATATCACGTTTATCAGGCAAGGCTAGGAGATGCGTAGGAATTCCGAGGCAAGCCTCGGAATTCCTACGCATTTCCTAATCTTGCCTGATAAACTTGATATCAACAGTTCCTAGCCTGGTATTAGTCTATTATGTTACACCATTTTGTATGAAATTTTGAATATTTGAAAATCTAACTCTTCTGTATACTGGCTGTGACAACCAGTAACATAGTAATATCAATTGAATCGTCTGTCAGAGATAATTTACACGAATTGATACCATCATTTCGTGAAGAAACACCATTAACCAGTTCAATCCTACAGACCATAAAGTCAACATTTGTAAACAATGTAGATCCAGGTGAGCTAACGAGCCGGCTCATCAAGATATGCAATGTTACTATTTCAACAAAAACATTGAAACAATATCGTACGAGGGGCGTTCATAAATTCTATATTTACTTGTCCGTAACTATAGATCACTTTCTGGGTGTAATGCATTATATTTTGTTTGTTGTCTGTGTTCATTTATTGTTTTTCCCGATGGTCATTTCGACAGTTAGACACATGTTGCCTAACTATTGGCATTACTTACATGTATATATGTCCCATTTACATTGGCTCGCCCTTGAACCTGTGCGATGAAAATGTTATGTCATTGTCAGTATTTGACATAAACATGACTGCCACTAGAGAAATTGGGCTAATGTGTTTTGCGACGAGTGCAGACACAGACCAGCCTGTATGAAACGTCAAATCTACCTAAACTCAAATAAATATTGCTAGCTCTAAATAATTAGAGCTAGCATTACATATTTAGATCTCGCTCCAAATTAGTTAGAGAGCTCTTCAAACTATTTGGAGCTAGCTCTAAATATTTAATTCTAGCTCTAATTATTTAGAGCTAGCATTACTTATTTCGGTTTATGTAGATTTGACGTTCCATAATACTGCGCATGCGCGCAGTCTAGTTGAATAAATGTAATGGCAGGCCAGGAGCCAGAGTGACAACATGTATGAGTCACGCCATGTGATTTTGTACCTTAGGACATCTGCGTAATTTCATTAAATTTACAATACTTTTCATAAATAAAGTAAAAAGTTTGACAAAATTTACATTTTTACTAACATTCCGAATTTACTCTGAACATGTTGTCAACTTTTGACGCCATTTACGGAAAATATTGTATATTTTGTTGACGTATCTCATGAAATTGCGCAGATGTCTGAAGGTACAAAATCTCATGGCGTGTCTCATCAGAAGCCCTATTTCTGCGGTCATAGACACAAATGAACACATACAGTGTAGCCTATTTCACCAACATTGCAAAGTATACTTTTCTAGCAAAGTATACTTTGCGGGAGAATTTGTCAATTTTAGGATAAATGTATTAATTGTTATTATACTGAATGTATTACATTATCACAGCCATATTGGCTGTGATAATGTAATAAATTCAGTATAATAATTCTGCATACTTTTAATCATCAAATATATGCAGTCTTTAGTTCTATATGATATAATGCATTTCGGGAAAAATAAATGAGTACTCCCTCAAAGTATACTTTGCTAGAAAAGCATACTTTGCAATGTTGGCGAAATAGGCTATTGGTAATGGTGTTCGGCGATCATGATAGATCTAGACGTTTTGGGGTTACCGTGTTTACTATTTTATTCACGGGAGTTGAATTCGTAAATATTCCTTGGGCGGTCTGTGCATTCCAAATTAAGAGGAAGACTATTCATCGTCTCAGAATAGAGTGCATGGATAGACGAGGATAAATAATTCATGTTTTATTCCAAAAGGTGCTTTAGCTTCGTGGCAAAGAATGTAAATAATAAATGACAAACCATGACAAGATATAGCTGCGTCCTATACGAATGGTAAAACGAATTAAATCAGCCAGATCTGCAGTCGACTTAATTTGGGACAAGCCATGTGACATTGTACCTAAGAAACATTGCGATTTTTTATTATAATTATTTACAGAAACTGTGATATCTTTTGTATATTACGTCGAAAGTGGCGACACTTTTATAGCAAATTCGGTGTATTCCGCATTTGCTCGGAAAATTTCGTCAACTTTCGGTGTCGAAAGTTGACGAAACTTTCATTGCAAATGCGGAACTAATTTTATACCAATTTGGTATGAACATGTCGGCGTCATTTATGAAAACATATCGTAAATTTTGTAAATAGTTTTCGTGAGATAGCGCACATCTTGTTATGTACAAAATCACATGGGTTGTCTCATTTGATTATAACTTAAGTCCGACAGTTAACATGCTGGATCATTATCATGCTGCACCAACGGAGACCCACAGGGGACGTATAATTCTTTTTTTTTATTAATTCGTTCCAACGAAATAACAATTCGCTACCAAAAAATAACAATTCGTTCCCTCAATTTAGCAATTCGTTCCCACGAAATAAAAATTCGTTCCCGCGGGAACGAATTTTTATTTCGTGGGAACGAATTGTTAATTCGAAGGAACGAATTGTTATATCGTGTGAACGAATTGCTATATCGTGGGAACGAATTGCTATATCGTGGGAACGACTTGTTAATTCAAGGGAACGAATTGTTATATCGTGTGAACGAAGTGTTAATTCGAGGGAACGAATTGTCATTTCGTGGGAACAAATAGTTAATTCGAGTGAACGAATTGTAATATCGAGGGAACGAATTGTTAAATTGAGGGAACGAATTGTTATTTCGTGGGAACGAATTAATACAAAAAATCCATGTCTCCTGCGGGGCTGCGTATGTACCAACTAGACTGCCAACCTGACTATTTCCAATGTAATGGATGTAGTTACAAAACCAATACAAACGTTTCAGGCTGCTATATCAATGTTGACTATGGATCAGAATAAATGGCTAGACGGAGCAGACCAATGATGCTGTTGACATTGCCCAACGTACCTGTTATATTTATAATAGTCTGATATAAGCATTTGATAAGTAAATTGACGCACATGGGACCCGTCTCACTAAACTTCGTACGGCTAAAATGTTAGTACGTTCAACTTTAGGATCGTCTGGAAATTTAAATTGATGCATTTACATTTATTGAGCATAGGCTGCATATGCAGCCTATGCTTAATAAATGTAAATCCAATAATTGTTCAAAAGAAATCACTGTTAAGGTGAAATTTAACTATCATAATGTTTTACTTACGAAGATTTGAGTCGTACGAAGTTTAGTGAAACGGCCATCTGATCACATGTGTAACATTTGACACAATCATGATGCATCAGTTGATCATGTTGACGTCATTTGTTAAATAAGTAATTGAATTTAATTCCAAAGCATGTGACTATGACTGGAAAAATGGGGCTGATGGGTTTTGCGACCAGTGTAGATCAACCTGTTCATTTGATGGATATTCCATGTTCGCAATACGATCAATGAAACGCCCGTCATGCTTCTAGAAGGCAATATACACGTAGATCGCTATCAGGCTGCGGAAGTGTGCTACTTGGTCCTGAGATACACTGGTTACAAATCACATAGGTCCCATTTCTTCAGGCACAGCAACAAATATCCATATGTTGCAAAACAAATATGATGTGATATGGAGGCTGTGTCGAGCCGTGGGTCACGCACACGTGCCATTACCCTGCCACAATATCCATACTGGTGATTGCAGTCAGTGCTTAACCACCGGTAATCGGTATAGATCCGATACAATTATAACTTTTTCACGCCGCTGAACATTGTAAGTAACGTCGTATCAATATTGTTAATGCATTCTATAAATATCACGCAATCTGGTTGGCTAAAGGCCACACATTACAGGTATATTATTGTTGATGAACGGTCGCAAAGTGTTTACAATATATACCCTGGGGCACTTTACCCGCGCGCGATGAATATATTCCTACGCCAAATTTGTTAACTTTGGAGACGCGAATATATCATCGATTGAAAATCTGATTTTCTGAAATTTTAACGCTAACTCACAAGTAAGACTGGAAATGGAAGAAATGACGGACAAAGATGACGAGTTTCTGACTACGGCATTATTAGAAATCGAAAACGAGCGGTCGCCGCTGCCGAAAATGGAAGTTGAGGGCGGGCGATTCCCAACGCTGACCGAATCTGACATAGACGACTTGGTTACGTCTGAAGATTCGGCAAGCACAGCAAAGATGACACGATGGGCGGTGAAGCAATTAAAACGTGATTATTTCCTTTATTTCCTGACATTTTATTAAAATTTCAGCTTTACTGTCGTTAAAATTGCTGACCACAGAATCCGATCAGTGGGTGCATGTCGTTTCGGACCCTGAACGTTTCGGACGAATCAAAACGGACCAAGACGTTTCGGAACACCGCCTCGGGACGTTTCGGGTCGTATCTTTTGCTGAGCCATGTTTGTTCATGGTCTGAAACGTAATGGTTTAAGGCCACGTTAAAAACAGTATGTGTTGAAGGGTTAGACCGCACGACACACCACCAAGCAATATCTATGGCTGACCTGAAAAAGCTCCGACAATCTGCAGCTATGTCAACAGACAACCAATATACATTACAGAAGAAGGTCTGGTTGGACCTGACAATTAACTTCGCACGACGAGGTTCCGAAAAAATAAACACTTTAAAGAAAGATGCGTACGTGTTCAAAACAGACGATATTGGCCGGGAATATGTAGAAATGCAGTATAACGAAAAATTGAAAAATCACCAAGGGTTTGAAAATACTGAAAACATTGATTCGAAACCTATGCTTCAACAGAAGACACACAATACTATCCTGTAACGTCACTCAAGCTATACATATCTAAACTGAATCCTGAAAACGCTCTGATGTTTCAGCAGCCCAGACAGAAGATTGAAAATTAAGAACCAATTTGGTAACTACAAGGCCGGTAGGGAACAAAACCATTTCTGGCTTCATGGCAAAATTATCTGCAGAAGCTGGATTGAGTCGGCGGTATACGAACCACTGTGTTCGAGCCACCACAATTACCATGCTGTCTCATGCCGGTGTAAGCAGTAGAGCCATTACACGGATTACTAAGCATCGAAACGAACATCACTAAAACACTACGAAATAGACAGCAGTGACCAACAGAAACGAGACTTTGCGGACATAATACAGCAGAAAAGCAGCGTAAACAATGAAAACAAAAGCAATGAACAGCAAACAACAACATATACTCCCCATAGCTCTGTATAATTACAACGACCGAGTGAAAATTGTCCACCATGCTATCCACAGTACATGATGTTAGCATCAACAACAAATGTCATGTCAAGTCAGCAGTATCCGCAATTACAGTATCCATATACATTTAGTAACTGCTCAGTGACAGTTCAAAACCATTACCATTGCAATTAAAATTATGTTAATGTGTTACTGGTATCTTATGAGGGACAATATTACAGAAATTGATTATTAAAGTTGTCGCACAACATAAATTACAAAAGAAGTTGTAATCCACTTTTTCTCCTTCTGAATGAAATTGTTGTGTTTTGTTAATTAAAATATTTGATGTGCAAGTTTAAAACAAATTTGTAAGTAAATGAAGATTTTTTTCCAAATTTGACGTCCCTCAAAAGACACCATTTTGACCCGCATTTCTCCTGATGCGATAGCATACTCATGTCGCCTGATAACAATCGATATAGCTTGTACTACATGTATTAACAGTTGCGAACAATAACTGTTGCAATGTACTCGCACACAGTCCGTAGTACGCTTACGGGTGATACGGGAGTAGATTTCACCAGTTACTGTTCGCAACTATGATATTACTTGCAGTTCATAGGCTATACGGAAAATAATAAAATTTAAAAATGTTTGTGTAAAATACCAAAAATATGAGTATTTGACTGACACGCTATGCGCTGGTAAATAAATACTTGGAAGCAGGAATGTTGTTTCATATATGGAATGGTGAACAGTGCTGATCCTAATCAGACTGTGCGGATGCGATCTACACTGGTCACAAAATACACAAATCCCATTTCTCCAGTAACAGCGACATATGTTCATGTTCATTAAAATGGTTTGGTAAAAGTGTAAATTGACTGACCTCCTAGTAAATGAAATATATAACATTAGTACATGTATGGAACTATGAAATGCATAACAAATGCATTCTTTGCATAAGAAATACATTCTTATGACCCAGAATTAGTATGTAAAACACTTGCAGGGGGAGTAACAAAGTTGGAGGTCCGTGAAATTACTCTTGCACCAAATGATCAAACGTGGAAAAACTCACATATAATGGCTTGCATCTGAAATGTCCTCTGGTCCGAAACTTCCTGGTCCGAAATGCATTTCTCGCAGAAACGTGCAGCGGGCCAATTATTTCAAATATTCACCGGTATTGGCGTTAATCAGGCTTCATAATATTATGTCTTGGCAGTAATAGATCGTTCACACATAAATTGTGTAATGTTGCAGCTCAAATGGTAGTATGTGACGAATGATTAGACAAGTAATCACAAATTGACAATGTCCGAGAGTTTTACAGGCTGTGGCCATCGACATTGTTGCTAAGAGTCTAAGAGATCGCACCGGAGGGAAAGTTAAAAATTAAATCTTAAAATATTACATTTAGCAATTATAATTCTGACTATGTGTTTATTGAGTTTATTATTGAAATATTATGAAAGCATGAACATAACTTTATACACATTCGTTCAAACATTGCTAATATTTTGTATAATTCAAATAGAACTATTTTTGCTTGCCGGAACATTATTTTTGTGATTCGTCCGGTATCCCATGCGCAAACACCTTGCGCTCGGTACGACTTTCACAAGTAGAATGGGTAAAATTTGCAAAATTTTCAATTTGTGCATTAGAAATAGGTTAACCGCATTGTAATTTTGAGATTTGCTGCGTATATCTCAAAATTACAATACAGTTAACCCTATAATCTAGCGATAATTGTTTTACATAGACGGAACTTTATTTTATGATAGCAGGTTGTGTCTATTAAACTTATGTGTTATATCCGTTTCCTTTCCACAATTGTAATTCCTCCTCATTTTGCCTGATTAAGTTATTCGTATAGAATCTCGACTTGTTCAATGTTCATATACTTAACGCCAAAAGAAACTTTACAGTATATACATGGTTCGACATTTCGTGAACAAGTATGTTTGAAAACCTGATGTAAAATGTTTTTAATGCTGAATCTAGTCTGCAATTACTGCACCAAAACAGTAGATGTATGTGTTTAAAGAGATTGTGTAAACAATGAAAAGACAACAACACCCTTCATTTCAAAATCTGCGGTAAAGAGAACACAATTTCCTAGCATCTAATGTTTTGGTGCAGTAGTTGCAGATTAGATTCAGCATGAAAAACAGTTTACATCCGGTTTTTAAACATACTTCACGAAATATCGAACCATTTATATACTGTAAAGTTTCTTTTGGCCTTAAAGGTACATGCCCACGCAGTAGGCACAAAATGTTCTTTATAGGAATTAAATAAGTATATAATTATGTCACTATTCCACCAGTTCTAAAAATTACGAGTGCCCGCTATACAAATATAATCATTTATTAATTATCAATTTACTGTTAGCGACGCGCGGCGGTAACAGTCTATTTTGATAATGTGCGGGGACGACGACTTTCACATCACGGCTTGCGGTGCCCATGCGCAGTATACTACGCGCGCCAGTAGGCTTCCCAATATGTAAACAAGAATATGAACATGTCGAAACGTCCAGGACGGAAATTGTATGAAACGGCGTCGGCCAAAAAAAGGCGAAATGTCTGAGGGACAGGCAGTACAGAGAGAGAGTGATTAATATTGGCGACCAGATCACCAAATGGAAAGAGTTACGTGGAGATTTAGATTTTGACTCGAACAGAGATTTTTCTTCTCAACTTCCGATACCTCAATGCGCATGTCAAAGATGTGATATGATTGACCGTGTCACGTGACGCGTGTTGGTAAAAATAGCACGAGGTCGGAAAATACCCTTTCTGGTCGCGGCATATAAAATTATAGGGGAATTACTCTAATTAACATACTAGGTAAGATATACTCTCAGCTATTACTAAACAGACTTACAAAATGGACCGAAACTCACCAAGTTATCTCAAACAATCAATTTGGCTTTCAAAAGGGGAAATCGACAGTTGACGCTATTTTTATACTACACTCTATTATCACAAAAACACTAAATGCAGGAGAGAAACTATACTGCGCTTTTATAGATTTTGAAAAAGCTTTTGACAAAATTGACAGGAATTTTTTATGAGCTAAACTACTATCCGAAAATGTCAGTTCCAAAATGGTAAACACTCTAAAATCAATGTATGCTGTAGTAAAGTCTTGTATACGATATAATTCGGTAAAATCTGATTTTTTTGACTCGCACATGGGCGTAAAGCAGGGGGATCCTGGGTCAGCTCTGATGTTCATGATGTTTATAAACGATATCTCGCATAATATTAACACAGATATGGAGGGTATATTCTCTAGCAATGAGCTGACGCTGTTCCTCATACTTTACGCCGATGACCAAGTACTTTTCGCAAAAAAACCCGAAACACTACAATCAATGCTAAATGATGTAGGTCAATACTGCCAAACATGGGGCCTCAAAATTAATACCACCAAAACCAAAACAATGATTTTCGAAAAAGGTAGACATACACGGTTCGATTTCCATCTGGGGAACACTATATTAGAAACAGTCACCACATTTAAGTACCTTGGAATTCACCTGTTTAAAAACGGGAATTGGTTCAGAACTCAAAAATTAATTGCACAACACGCTTCACTAGCACTTCACAATTTATTCAAAATTCTAAACGAAACAGAGCTAAACACCACAGAAAAATGTAAATTATTCGACAGTCTAGTGCTTTCACGATTAAATTATGGGTCAGAAATATGGGGAATGCATGATGGGAAAAACATAGAATTAATACACACTAAATTTTGCAGAAGAGTTTTGGGAGTTAAGAAATCAACAAATTCGGAGGGACTTTATGGGGAATTAGGTAGGGTACCGCTACATATCAATCGTAAACTAAACATGCTTAAATACTGGATCAAAATACTCAAACTGGGCCACACGTCTTTACCAGCACAGGCATATACAATGTTAAAAATAGACGCAGACCAAAATATTCATATAATGGGACTAACTGGGCATATCAAATTAAACAACTTCTATATACACACGGGTTGGCAAATTTATGGGATTCACAAACTGAAATTGACATATCTTTCATAAGCATCAAACAGCGTAGACTCGACACATACCACCAAACATGGCACGCACACATTACCCAATCGAATAGACTAGAATCATACGTCCGTTTTAAACACGAATTTGGCCTCGAAACATATCTAGATAACATAAATGAAAGTAAATATCGCACCGCATTAAGCCGATTCAGACTATCATCTCATAAATTAGCAATAGAGCAGGGACGATATACAAATACACCACGAAACGAACGAATATGCACCCATTGCACCCAAAACGTAATTGAAAACGAATACCATGTACTTCTCGTATGTCCACTATACCGCGAACTAAGAAAAAAATATTTTAAACCGTATTATTGTAGATGGCCCACTGTACGCAAATTCAATTCACTAATGTCATCACAATCAAAACCCGTTCTTATAAATCTTTCGAAATATATTTACTTCGCGATGAATCTACGAAACTAAAACACAAGACCTAAATTACTGCATACAAGCGGCATACTCACTATAAACTTCAAATGGGAGGATTCAAATGAACCGCGAATCATATGGATAAACAAAAAATACACGCCACTGGACATATGCCGCTGTATGCGGCTAACTAAATCTACCTGCATTGGGACGATTATAATTACCCGCATACCGACACATCACATATTTAAACTCCATATTCGCTAACATAGAATGCTACCTGTATGCACAAAATATATAACCGGACCATGATTGCTGGTGTGTGGGTCGTGTCGTGGCAAAACCGGTGTACCGGCTTGGTGCGGTGTGCCGGTTTTGACAGAACATGACACATACATCACAATTAAGTTCATTTACTAATGCTATAATGCTTCCAGAAAATTCACGCCATGTATATCATTATCCGATAATCTGTATGAACCACTCCAGGAAACCATGTTTTTCACCACCATAAACAAGAAATATGTAGGCTATAAGCATGTATATGTTTAATGCTGAATACAATATTTGTATTTGTATTTGTATATAAAATGCGATTTAACACCAATTAACACGCGCCGTAATTAAAAATAACTCGTTAGTGGGTAGACAAATGGCTCATATAAGGCATGACAGAAAATGAAAAGTATTAGTACAGTGTAACCTGCTGAGTGGGCATGTACCTTTAAGGATATGCTTCACTGTCATTCATGCACCTATCAGTAGCAACCCCCTAATTTATACGCGTTTAATCGCCTATTCAATTTCAGTCTCCAAAGATATATAAACCTGATGTCATCTAGACCTTCCAAGGTGCCCGGTGTTGAGTGTTTCCACTAACATGCCACTGTTTCTGCTTTGACACTAAACATGTACAGTTGCGATGAAAGGCTACCATACTATACAGTGGAACCTATCTAAACCGGACACCCTGGGAGGTCCCCAGGGTGTCCGGTTTAGAGATGTTCCACTGTAAATTTTACCATTCTGATACGTATTTGGATGATTTGCATTCATGAATATACATTACCATGTCAGATAAATGACAAAGACATCCATTAAAAATTAGAGCACAGATATGGAGTTAGCCCCCTTCTTCCACTTACCCCATCAATTACCAACATTTACTGTCTGTTCCACGATTAACTGAGGACACATTAAATCTGTAAATGTTTAAATGTAAGTAATTTTTCATTAATAACAAAAGAATCACCCTCCCCCAGAAAACGATTTTCCTACATGGGAATTTAACATGGGGGCTAAAATATACTTTTTGTTTCATTTCAATTTTTTTCGTATTTTTGACTCTCCGCCCCTGCTCCTTCTCCTCCTTTCTCTTCATGCTAAATTCCCATACGACAATCATTTTTTTCCGCAATAAAATCATCAATACTTGATGGAATTGTATCAACTAAAAAAAATTGGGGAGTGTGACCTTTTTGTTATTGATGAAAAAGTACTTACATTTAAACAAATTCTAAATTTAAAATGTTTAATAGAAAAAAGTTCGTCGGCAGCAAAACGTGAAACAGACAGTACATGTAGTTTTATACTTAGGATAGAATCAACATGCTCATAAAAAGCCAATGTCGCCTCTGTAGACTTACATCTGGCAGAAGTGGCGTTCTGGAAGCGTCATTTCGCGGTCGTGGAACATGATTGTGCATCTAATGCAATATTGCCAGATTAAAACAGGAAGCACGTTGTTATAATGCAAATCATCTGCCAATATCGCAGGTTCAATTTATCAGGAAAGCGTCAGGAAATTCCATTACCGCTCACCCTCGTCGCTCGGAAAATCCATTTATGTGAAATATATACATGGAGCATCATGGGAAGATTGGTTCAGTGGCGCTCGGTTTTGCTCCTTGTTAGCCGGTGTTGCATATAAAACAAACCATGTGATTGTGTACATAGGACGTTGTGCGATTTTTCCACCTGTATAACAGTGGAGCATATCTAAACCGGACACCCTGGGGACTGTAACTTAAACTGTAATTCTTTTGTACCGGCAAGAGTAGCTATAGCACGATCTCCAATTGTTGAAAGCGTCGTGATGCCATTTTTTGTTAGGTCGCCAATTTAATCAAGAATGTGTTGATAACGTGTCCCTTTTTTACATTGTAGGATGGTAGGCGAGACGCCGCCGACCTCCGCGTACCTGGCCGAGGACATTTGCTGCAAAATCCGTCCACTTATCAATACATCACGTGACAACAGCGTTGGATGAGAATTGAAACACAAGTCAACCATCAAGCTTCGCTATAGGTGTACCATGAAACAGCAACACACAGTACCACTGTATGTAGTACGGAGCCCCACAGGGGACGTAGAATTATTTTATTTTTATTAATTCGTACCCACGAAATAACAATTCATTCCCTCAATTTAACGAATTGTTAATTCGTGGGAACGAATTGTTAATTCGTGGGAACGAATTGTTAAATTGAGAGAACGAATTGTCATTTCTTGGGAACGAATTGTTAACTGGAGTGAACGAATTGTTAAATTGAGAGAACGAATTGTCATTTCGTGGGAATGAATTGTTATTTCGAGGTAACGAATTGTTATATCGTGGGAACGAATTGTTAAATTGAGGGAACGAATTGTTATATCGTGGGAACGAATTGTTAAATTGAGGGAACGAATTGTTATTTCGTGGGAACGAATTAATAAAAAAATCCATGTCCCCTGCAGGGCTCCGTAATGTAGGATCAAATCCACGTATTCAAGTGTGATGTTTTGGAAGCATGTCCATGCGACCACCCACTGGAGAAACGTGAACTGAAGTCCGTGAATAAATATGCCATTTGGTTTAAGATTACAGCGTAATAATTGGCATATTTCGAAACTAAATCCATTATTGGACAGGTTGTCAGCTGGCACATGTGGACGGTGAGAAAGATGCGTGTTTGGATAGTGGCTTTACGATCAGTGTCTACATTGTTTGTTGGAGTTCTCGTTACCTTTTGCTGGATGTTCATACGTGTGAGCGAGTTACGGACGTTATACAGCGTGGAACGCGCGGCCAGTCCCAATTGCCCAGCAATACCATCAGATGCTATAGACCACAATATTAATTTGAAAACTAATATATCACGGGAGTTCTTCCAACCAAATTGCACGGCGGCCGCGGCGGAAGCCGGTTCGATAACTGTGCTAATCTGGGCTGACAGAAGTTTGCTCCATCTGTCGGGCAAACCGAGATATATGGCATTCCAACCAGTGTTGTCGGCAGATGAATACGCGAATATGATGGATCTGTTCACAATATTCCTGTCCGTCTGCGAGCAGCACGGCCTGGAGTACGTGATGTACGGCGGCTCGTTACTGGGCGTCCGGCGGCACGCCGGCATTGTCCCGTGGGACGACGATATTGATGTACTGATGAATAGTTCACAGCGATTCCTATTCAGAGATGTTATCGAGTTAGTAGATGGTTTGTCAATAGATGCGCCCGTTAACCATCAATGGAAAATTTATAAAAGCGGCAAGTGTGATTTTGAATCGGATAGTTGCTCAAACAAAACATGGCCGTACATAGATATATTTTTCTACGACGAGAATACAACACATATCTGGGATAACAATGCGATGTACAAAGCGACATACTGTTACAAGAAGACCGAAATATACCCGTTGCAGTACGGACTATTTGAGGGATTGCGGGTTCGAATACCAAACCAGATTGACAGCGCTTTGCGGAAGAGTTACAATCCGGATCTCTGCGTTACGTCCATTTTCTCACACAAATATGAATCATACACGGACACTAAACAAATGGCGTTGCCATGTAAACGATTATTTCCTTACTTCCCCTTTATATTTCACGAATGTGTAAATAGAGTTATTGTTGAATATTTGAAGCTTAGACATTATACAATACAAGCGATAAAATCAAAAGTTAAATGTTAATCGTTACATATAGAGAATAGTAGGTTAGTGCCGTGAATGGGAAAACATATCTGGCAAGGCTCCGGAAACGGGATGGGCGAGGCTCTGCCGAGCACATCCCGTTTCCGTGCCGCGCCAGATATTTTTCCCATTCACGGCACTAACCTAATATTATATTTATCCCGTCAACACCTACAAATGGCTGTAAAATGCAAAAATAGTATTGACTGGATATCAAAAATGTTTCACGGCACTGTGTTTCACGGCACATACGCACTGGGTTGACGGGATAAAAGTACTTATGTTAAATAAGTACGGCACAACGTCCAACGCATTGAATCACTAAACTTATACAGTGGAACCTCTCAAAACCGGACACCCTGGGAGGTCCCCAGGGTGTCCGGTTTGGAAAGGTTCCACTATAAATCAGACATGTCAGAACTTCGTGACACATTTTAGTGCTTTTCAATAATGAACAGTCATTATACTCCGAGTTACATAACAGCGAAACACATCTAAATTAAACAGCCATATGTTCCAGTGTGTCCTGTTTAGAGAGGTTCCACTGTATGACCAGTTGCATGTTAAAAATTCGTTCTATCCATAGTCATTATTTGATTCAAATATAATTGCTTAGTTACATGCAATGGGCAATATGTATACCATAAATGTGAACTTTATCCTGTTACTGTGTCCTATATACGGCGCATGGAGTTGCCATCTCGGGCACCCTAGTACATGGATGTACAAGCGATCGGCCATGTTCACTTACGAGTATGTAGGTTTAACCACGCTAAAACATCAGATATTCATGTGCGGTAGTACGTTAAAAATATAAGCCATATTTGTTATGTCATAGATAAGTTTTGCTTGCAGAAACCAGACAATTAATGCACTAATCTACTTCACAGGCGTGTTAATGTATCATTTACATCAGTTTCAAGCATATGCTTTGGGATTATTTTGTAAGTCGGATCATGTTTGTCATGTGAGGCAATTTCAATTCCAGCCGCTGACTTTTTGCGACACCACCAGGGTGGTCACAGGAGATTAAATTTATCTTTCTTAACAATAATTCAATCTATATTTTAATTAGTGAATATCCAGAGCAGAATGGGTGCAGGTTATGGGAAAATAGGTCCCACAACATCCATACGAAAAATGAAAGTAGCAGAGAATAGCGAAATGTGTGGTCATTGGTTAGTTTCTATAGAAAACATCAATGGTGGTGGTGGACCTGTGGGACATATGCTACAAAGTAAATACTATAGGAATGAATGGCCTTTTTGTGGAATTTATCGGGGTATAAACTTGGAAAAGTCGCGGGAATACTGGACGAAGGCCGGAAGGCCTCGTCCAGTATTCCCGCGACTTTTCCAAGTTTATATCCCCGATAAATTCCACAAAAAGGCCATTCATTCCTTATAATTCCAGCATTTGAAATAAATTCATCAAGAAAATGTGTTTATTTTCCGTTTTCTTAAGAATTATTTTAACTGCGCCTGACGGTTACGGAAAGTAGTTCGGCATGGGAGTTTACTGGGATATAAATTTTGGACGGAGACTTGCAACGGACCAATCAAATGTTAGGGTATTATTAAATATTTATGTGCTGGAATTATCGATACGTAAAAATGGACACAGAACACCGCAGCAAGGCGATACAGTAACAAGAGGACGTTCACATATACATATACAGTGGAACCTCTCCAAGCCGAACACCCTGGGAGGTCCCCAGGGTGTCCAATTTGGAGATGTTCCACTGTAAATCAGACATGTTAGCGCTTCATGACATATTCTAGTCATTGTAATCAGAGATACATAACAGCGAAACGCATGTAAGGTAAACATCTATATTTTCCCGTGTGTCTGGTTTAGAGGGGTTCCACTGTACTGTAGTCAATCATGTTTGAATCAACTGCTGATCTTGGGTAGAACGGGTCCTTAGTAAGTTTTCCAATGAATGCAGTGTCTTTCTATTCGGCGCTCGTAATTGAAGGCGTCATTGGATGAAGAAACTAATATACCCTTATGAAGGGGTCAGTGGAGAAAGGGTGCTAACTCCATAAGGTAGTTAGCCCCCTTTATTCACTGGCCCCTTCATTTACTATTTACTTATATTTACTTGTACTTACCTAGAGTTATGTATTGCTGGCTGTATATTACAACTTCGGGCATTCATTGTGAACCGACGGCCCTGGCATTTCACTACACAAGTTTGAAATGAAAGGACGGCGTTGCATGCGTGTGCTTCATGGTCATCCAACCATGCTACAAAAAGAGCGACTTACGTAAATACTACGAATGTGTTTTTACCGAAGCTATGTCAGCGCTTCGAATAAACTATGCAAATGTGATATACATTGTATTTAATTGCACGTTCGCATGTTACATCAAGTATGCGTTTATTAAACATAGATATTAACGATAGAATGCGAATAGTTACACTGAATTTAAACATATTGCCATTTTCCCCAATCGGCCGTGTACATGTAGCCTATCTCACCAACATTGCAAAGTAGACTTTTCAAGTCTAGCAAAGTATACTTTGAGGGAGAAATTTTCAATTTTAGGATAAATTTATTAATTTTTATTATACTGAATTTATTACATTATCACAGCCAAAATGGCTGTGATAATGTAATAAAGTCTGTATCATAATTCTGCATACTTTTAATCCTCAAATATATGCAGTCGTTAGTTCTATATGAAATAATGCATTTCGGGAAAAATAAATGATTACTCCCTCAAAGTATACTTTGCTAGAAAAGATAACTGCAATGTTGGTGAAATCGGCTACTGGTCACTTATACGTGCATCTATACCAATACGGTATGTTTTCTATAGAAGATGAATATAATATAAACGTGCGGTATGTTCGTACCGTACATACTAACCACTAGTGTATATGTATACGATTAAACTCGTACGTTTATACTAAGCGTATACATATGTGTCGTGCAGACAAACGGTATTGTACAATGATACGGTAAAAACGGACCTACATTATATGAGCATACGATATGCTCATTAAATATACAAATATTATACGTATACATACGATATTTATACATGTGTGTATACATATAGGTAACCAGCAGAAAAGACCTACTGTAGAATCATCATAATACACAGTGTTGGCGAATGTCGAATTGGTGGTCCACATGCTTGAAAGGTCAGGTTTTTAACGAGTATCTCCTCATATGAGAAACGCCATGCGATGTTTTCTTGAATCTTCTTTACAGAAACTGTGATATTTTCTGTAGATGACGTCGAAAGATGGCGATTTTTTCATAGCAAATGATTCCGCGGAATCATTTGCTATGAAAAATTCGCCATCTTTCGTAACTTTTGTAAATATTTATATTTGTGATATATATGAGATATCGCACATATTCTTAGGTACAAAATCACATGGCGTGTCTCAATATGCTAATGCATACGCTTGATATACGCTTGATACGGTGCTGACATTTACATTAGCAGAACTATGCACGGGTCGCTGATTAGGCAATATTTAGATATATTTAGAGTATGGTTCATCCGCGTGTACGAGGAGATCATCGATCATACAAGTGGACATCCGGGCAATTTATCTCACCCCTATAACCGTTTGTTTTTCCTAATATTCCTGGGACGACACAACACGGGAATATGTGTGAGGTGGGATTAATGGAGAACAGCGCATACCCTAATACAAACAATGTCCGTTTACAGTGGACCGTTTATATATGGGCCGCGTCATGCGAAAACCGGGCTTAATGACAAAAAATTCATTTTTCACATTTTTGCATATTCTGAATACCGCATCTATTAAAAGTCATATACCACAAAAAATATCAATGTATCTCAATTATTTTTCATGCTACATGTGTTTTTGTAACACGTGGTAGAAGCGCAAACGACGTTAGCTCAATGACGTCGCAATTACGACGTTAACATTAACGGGCGACTTCAACGTCAATAAGAACGTTTAAGCGTAATGGAGTAATAAACTTATAGGCCTGCCATGTAGGTTGATTTTAAGTAGTGTATGTATAATTGTATACTATTAGTGAATAATTGACAAACGACACGTAACCTTGGGCAAAGTCAACATTATCTTGTGTGTACATTTTGCACAACTACGAACGCCGAAAATATATGAGCCGCGCCGTGCGAAACCCGGGCTTAATGACAACATTTTCAGTTTTAGGCCAAGACAAAGTATGAAAATAATGTTTATGGCTCGTGTTGCAGTTGCTAATGTAACGTTATGTTTTGGATTGCGGCCGAAGTAACGTAATTTCGTATGAATAATTTTCAAATAAGGCAGAGTGAGGCGTTTCCCTGTTGTTTGCTGCTGTCTGAAATATTTTGTGGAATAATAGCGACATCATTTAACATTTCGTATGCGACGACATATTTTAAAGTAGACAGTAGGCCACTTATAACATTAACTTTGTGACAAAACACGATACCGGGAAGATTTGGTAGCGTGATACCTTATAATTGTCGCCGTGTGTCTTTCTTGAGGATCGCATTACCATCGCCTGATCTACATTATTATGCAGTCAAGTGATAAACTGATGATTTGATACTACACAAGCACTTTCGACTACAAAGGCGACAAATTGTACAGCGCCTAAAGCATTTCTAAGTCATTGATGCTGCGAGGAACTCGTGCAAGTATCCTTGCTACAATATTTTGTCACGACACCATGGCCATAACGTCAAACATGTATTCACGTTCAATGACGTCACAAGTACGTGACATCAAGTCATGACGTCATAATATGTGTACCGAGGTACAAGGTATCGCGTCTCATATTAGTGAAAGTTTCAGTAAGTTATCATTTTCCGTTTTCTGTTCACACTTAATGTTAACTGACACCAGTAAACGTAAATGGGAGGGCAAACTGTGAACTTTTACGGCGACGCTAGACAATTTGAAACGTTGTTTTTCCGACGTCGTTTACCGCTTTTCATGACGTTGTCATTAAGCCCGGTTTTCGTATGGTGCGGCCCATATATACTCTCGCTAGAAAGATCTGGGGCCCGTTTCACTAAACTTCGTACGACTTAAATGTTCGTAAGTGCAAATTTAGGATCCTCTGGAGATTTCAATTATTGGATTTACATGTATTTAGCTTAGGCTGCATATGCAGCCTATGCTCAATAAATGTAAATCCAATAATTGTTTACAAGAAAACGTCGTTAATGTGAAATTTACAAGTTAACATAATGTTGCACTTTCGAACATTTTTGTTGTACGAAGCTTAGTGAAACGTGCCACAGATCCGGAACTATACACACTACAAAACACACTGTACTTAGTAATTCCGCTGTCAGTACCATCTCAAAATGGTATAGATTCAAATATAAATAATAAAACATGTGCTGTCCATACGTATGGAAGGTATTATCCGCCATAATTATATTTGGCTTGATGCTTACTGGCTGATGACATTTTAAGTTCTATCCGTCTTATTACAATTATATATGGCTTGATGCTTGCTGGCTGATGACATTTTAAGTTCTATCCGTCTTATTACAATTATAATTATGTGGCTTGATGCTTGCTGGCTGATAACATTCTAAGTTCTATCAGTCTTGTTACATTTCTATGTATGTGGCTTCATGCATTATTTATTCGTACTGTTTCAATGCGTTTGTGTTGATTACATTCTAAGTGACTTGATGCGTCATTGTTAGTGACATCCGGAGTTCCATTATTGAGTATTGCATCGCTGTTTGCTATGCGCTTTGTTAGCTCGCTAAGCCACGCCCCTTGACAACAATAATTGCAACAGTAATGTGCGCTGCTAAAACTTAAAATAGTTCTCCCTAAAATTATTTAATATGCTGGTACCTGTCCTACACTTCGTTGCTCTCTAAATTGGTTCCATGTCCCTAAAGGTGTTGATGTAGATTGATGCCGCCTTTTCTGTGGCGCCATGCTTAGGTTAAAAGACACCAAATAGTTTTACTGTATAATTTACCCGAATCCCAGCCAGTCTTTCCTACTTTCACTATTAGTATGGATTTTGTGGGACCAACCTCGTCATGTCCCCCAATATTGTTTACATTATTTGGCCACGGAAACTCTGTTTACATCTCGTGACCAACAGGCTCAGTGTTTTCTTTTAAATACTTCAAATATGCTGAAAACTGGTGTTAAAAACACCCCAAAGTGTCCCTCAATTGAAACTGGGTAGCAATGGATATTTCAAGCAAACTGTGTCTGTGACCTTAAAACACCCGGACTATTTTTTATGCCGGACTACTTTTGCATACTCAATGTCTCTAACCTTAAACATGGTTATAATATAGGGAGACATGTTTTTCTTTATTCTTTCAATCTGACATTTTTCTGGCAAAATGAACATTGATTTACCATTACCAGACGTACTAATTGATATTATTATACTTTTTATATCAAACGCGAAATGCCAGTTTGATATCAGGGGCGATAACCGTGTTTCATTAAAATGATAACGGAAGCAACTATTTATTCCATTTATTTATATTTTGATGTGCAATATCATACTTTATGATATGTCAATAAAAATATTTATTCAGCATTTAGTTGATATAAATAATTTAAAAATACTGCATCATTTGCATATGGAACTAGATTGATACCACCGCGAGTCTCTATGAGTACATTAAAAATTACTAAATAATTATATCTGTGTAGCTGGCACTCGTTATTTTTAAAAGTGGTGGACTAGTTGCAATTATACACTTATTTAATTTCCATAAAGAAAAATTTGTACCTGCTAGATGGGACCCCAGCTTCAACAATTATTAAATCTATATTTTAATTAGTCAAGATCCAGAGCAGAATAAGTGCAGGTTATTGGAAAATAGGTCTCACAACATCCATAAGAAAGATGAAAGTAGCAGAGAATAGCAAAATGTGTGGGTTTTTGGAGGTCACTGACACAGTTTGCTTGCAAATCTTGATCCATTACTACCAGGTTTCACTTGAGGGACATGTGGGGGTGTTAGTCATGTGTGTAAACAGAGTTTCCGTGGCAAAACAAAAATGTAAACAATATTGGGGGACATGACGAGGTTGGATTGTTCTTTCTTAGGAGTAAGTGAACCTATTGTTTAATTCATGCAGAACAAGTACAGACCGGCTGCAGGTCATGTACAAGTAGGTCCCACAACATTCATACGAGTAGTGAAAGTAGGAGAGACTGGCCTTATTGGATGGGATTCGGTTACAGTATATAGTAAAACTATTGGGTGTCTTCTAACCTATATTGTGATAATTTGTGGGTGAAATCTTACATCAACATCGGCATCTCGTACTATTATTTATTAGTCGGAGGATTCCTAACATTGACAGCAGTGCCATCTGGCGTCATAATGAGGCATTATATCACCAATATTGCTTGCGTCATTCGGCTTGTGGCTTTATGCTTACTGCGTGTGGCTGTGTGCTTACTGCCGGTGGCTTGATGCTTACTTCCTGTGTACTTCCTTGCTGCTATCGGCCTTATGCTAAATGTGAAGTGCTTTATTCTTACTTTTGCTTCACATTAGGACGTAACAATACTCGCAATGTAAATAAGACAAATTAAGTCACGAATGAAAAACAAGGATAGAAGTAGCAATGGCATATACACACAAGCACCAGGACACATAGAAGTGTCATCAATACAAAGTACGAATGCAATAACACACATGGAAGTTGTATTGTCATCAGCAAGAAAGCATCAAGACAAATATAATCATATCCAACTTTCGCGGCCACCTTACCTGGACAAAATCCATAGTGACAACATGGTCAATTTCAGCTGACCAATACGTGATGGTCAGTCGAAAATTTCCGTGATATTGGCTTTTTCCGAAATCTCTCGGAAATCTAAAGGTGTCACGTGATGTATGCAATTTTACATGTACATGTAGTGTGGCGATCCACCATTTACCACTGTGATATTCGAATTAACGTGTCATGTTAACATGTATCTCACTTCCCGAACATGTTTATTTTATTGAAAATGACATTTATGACCACGTGAACATGATTTCCAAAGTTAAATATGGTTTTCGTAAATGACATCGCATATATTTTATACCAAATGTGGAATTAAATATTCTTCCCTTGTACAAATAAAGTTCAATGGAGTTTAGTTTGCAGTAAATAATTCGCGATGGTTCTGCTCAATTCCCTGTAAATAAAAACAACACATTTCCATTTATTGACAAGTTTATAATTTGTGACACTTTCACCAATATTAGTTTCGATAATCGGTATAAATCCCGTTCATATTCACATGAAATCTAGAGAAATCATGCAACAATACAAATATTCACAACCAGCGTAAGTAAATTTGTAGACTTACGTAATCCGACCAAGATTTATAATTCCCGTGTACGTAAAAGGCAATTACGTTAATTCTTTCTAAACATATAAAATAAAGATGAAATTATATTAAGTATTGCAAGTTGCAATTATCTCAAAGATAATCAAATAAGACAAAGTATATGCTGAAATTACAAATCAGTATGTCAGTTGCTATAGGTGTATACTATGATCAGACTGCGCCGATGCAGACCGTATATGCGTGTACTATGCTATTTTCTAATCGATTTTTAAAATGTGTAGGCCTACGTGTATGAGTCTGATCTGGGCTTACACTGTTTAGTAATCATTATGAAGTCTGCATTATAGTTATGCGGAGTAAACAACCACACAGTCGTAACAATTAGTTAAATCACGTAAATAATTACAGATGACCGATGTACTCGATATATATATATTCTCAGGCTAGCGAACTCTTGTTAAGTTAATATCTCGGGCAATATACATGCTGGGGATTATGATAGCCCTGTTAAAATCATGCAGGCGATTACGATAGCCCCTGCAAAAACGATGGAGGGGGGTTATGATAGCCCCTGCAAAAATATGAAGGGGATTATGATAGCCCCTGCAAAACTATGAAGGGGATTATGATACCCCTGTCATTTTTTCAGCGAAGGGGATTATGAACGAAGGGGATTTTGATATACACTCCTATCCATGACGTTGCACACTGTGGCGGTGTAAGCACGTTGAACGGGTGCAACATTCGATCATTCACATTTCAATACAAGTTTAGTATTATTCACATTATACTTGCAACTGCTTGTTCATCGCCTGTTAATTTGCACCAATAGGCTGAATGGAATCGAACAATGAAACTTTGAAACACAAACGAGGCACATACCAAACAACCGATTTATTCCTCTACGCTTTGTATTCATATTTATGCATACTTATTCATGCAACTGAACATAATACAGGTAACATTACACGTGCAAAATACGTCTTTGTCCTTTTTTGTGTGCTCCCACGTTTAATTTGCTGTCAATGTTAAGTGTCTTTTATGTCAACGTATATATATGAAATCCATGTAACGAGATAAGGTGAGAGGTGCGTAGGCTTAACTGCATAATTATCGCGATAATAATGACTTACCATCTAAAACGAGCTAACGTTGATGCGCTCCGGCACGAAGTCCGGACAAAAAAAACTTGACAGTACCTCCCAGTGCCAGTGATTTATATTTCAAGGTATACTATGTTTCTTTACGTCAAAGTGCATGTAATACAGTAAGCTATCATTTTATCTAATTATAGGCGAATAGTAATAGGGCTGAGAACGGAAAACATATAAGTCCAAGTTAATTTTGTTTTCAGGAAATGTTCAGAATATCAATTGTAATAACATATAAAAAATCCTCATGAATCCCACTGGAGCTTAAGCCGTCCGTCCGTCCGTCCGTCTCCGTCCGTCCGTCCGTCCGAGCCAACATCGGGGGTTTAGGGGCTTAGGGGCTTAGGGGCGTGGTTAGGTCAGTCCGTCCGTCCGTCCGTCCGGGCAAACGTCCAGGGGTTTGAGAGGTTAGGGGCGTGGTCTAACACAAACGATTCCTTTCATTTATTCCGTAAGCTCATAAACTCTATTAGTGTTTAGGGGCTTTTTCTTTGATCTTCAAACAATGGAAATACCCCATAAACCCAAAATGTTGGAACGTCCGTCCGTCCGGGCCAACATCGGGGGTTTAAGAGCTTAGGGGCGTGGTTAGGAACAAAAGATTCCTTTGATTTATTCCGTAAGCTCCTAATTCTATTGAGATTTAGGAGCTATTCCTTTGATCTTTTAACGAACAAATAGCCCAAATGTTTGAACGTCCGTCCGTCCGTCCGAGAGCTACATTGTGAGGTTAACCACACAGTGATGAACTTGTTAAGAGATGCTTATTCCGTTTTTAACCCCGTTATGAATTGCTCTTGTGGAGTTATTTTGTCTTATGGGGTTGTTTGTTATGCCGTATGGCGGATATTACCTTCCATACATACGCACCATAAGCCTATGATTAGATCTATATTAGAAGGAGATAATAATATGTGATATTAACTGTCTCCCTCTCTGGGATGGATGTAGTATTAATTTCATTATTATGCCATAACTCTTTTGACGATTCCAGGTTTTCCACAATATTTATTAGTGTGTTACGACGTGAAGCCGTTACGTGCGTAAATGAAGAAGCTTGCATAAAGCGAAACGGTGCAATTTTTATGTTTATCATTTTAATTTTATTTTACCTTTATTCTTAGCCGGACAGTTGAAACCGTCTTTAAAATAACGAGCGTACTTCGATTAAAGGTAAACGCCTACACAGTAGGCTCAAACTGTTATTTGTATCTGAGACATCATCTAAGACATTTGCTGGAAAAATAAACATTCATTCACCATAACCCCACGTATTGATTGGCATTATTATGCATTTTAAATCAGATGTAAATTTCCACATGATATCAGGGGCGATAAACGTGTTTCCTTAAAATGTTAACGGACACTACTATTATTCTCTGTATTATTGTTTTTGATGTGCAATGATCATATTTTATAATCTGTCGAACATATTGTTTTATCAGGTGGCGCCTCATTTGCATATGAAAATAGCCTGATACCACCGCGAGTCACTATCAGAAAAATAAGTATTACTAAATGATTATATATGTATACATGTAGCAGATACTCGTAATTTGTATAACTGGTGGAATAGTGACACAATTATATACTGATTGTATTCCTATAAAGAAAAGTTTGTGCCTAATGAGTGGGCATGTACCTTTAACACGCATTTGTATAAATTCACATATCATTCACCTGGTTTCATGCAAGGAATACGTTCGACATTCGCAGAAATTGAAGGAGCCAGTAGACGAAGGGAGATAAATCTATCGGTGATTTAGTCCCCTTATTCCACTGACGCCTTACACGTATAGTGTGGTATATGTATATTTCAGTGGTGACAGTTTGACAACAGTGAAACCTCTCTAAACCGGACAACCTGTGAGGTCACCAGGGTGTCCGTCTGAGAGAGGTTTCACTGCAAATCAGACATTTGATCATTGTGAGCCACGGTTGTGTGTTATGCGATCACTAACAGACACTATCAGCTGAGGTAAATGACCAAGAAACTCACAAAAAAAACTTGAAGATCACATGTGTTTTCTTGATATCCAGTTTAGAGAGGTTCCACTGTATTTCAGTGACTGCAAATACTGAGCTAACATTATACTGGTCACAAACGTTGTAATCCATTTTATCAGCTGGCGGACAATGTATTGTCTAAAACATTCTACCAAATAATCACAGTTATACTGGCATCGTCTCGTGCGGAAACGTATAACCCATTTCTAGATCGGTTGTGGAAATGGGAAATTGTGTATAATATGTCTCGTGGGGATCGTACATTATGCATTTTGTCATATCTAATCAGCGAATTGGTGCCCTTTCTCCGAAATCAATACAATGATTTCATAAGATCATCAAGCGTTGTGAAAAATGACCACATTCCCCCCACACGTCGTAACTGATTATAGAAAATTGCTCCTGAAGCACGTAAATAAAGGACAACGAGATGAGAAAGCCTTACTCTGTACGTGTTTGGGCACTCCAACAACGGGCGGGGTAGGTTTCTACAAATATGGCTGGATAAATGGGGCTTATGGATTTTTGCGACCAATGCAGATCCAGACCAGCCTGTGCATCCGCACAGTCTGATCAGGATCATCACTGTTCCCCATTCCTTAAGGAAACACCCGCCGCCTAGATCTGAGTACATAACTCTACTTACATTTCATTACACTGCATAAGAGTTATGACGGAATAGTCTTTCCAAATGTACGTTTGAAGCGTTCTTTGCTTACTTTCTACTTCGTGAAGAGTGACCTAAGAATTTTGCGAATATACACTTTATTAGGTAAGTTTATGGTAATTATTTTGGCATATTGTAGAATTGTCTCTCAATAACAACATAGCGAAGTATGAACGTCAACACCCTGCAGTGTCTTTTCTATATTTTAGTGCCCAATGTGTAAATGCTATTATGCACATCTTTACTGAGTATCGTGGTGTAGCGATATAGTGCAGCCTGCTGCATATAAAGCGGAAAACGTGCAGCTACCCGCCGCCATGCTTCTAACAAGAAATACAAATCGTTATCAGGCGACAACAGTGTGCTATTTGATCAGGAGCTACACTGGTTACATACCCCATAAACATTATTTCCCCAGTCACAGCCACAAATAAGGTGGGAAAGTGTCGATCATGCATGTAATGGGATTTCAATATTTTGACACAATTAATATTCCAAACAGTGTAGAACTACGTCGGCATGCGTATACGGGACTTACGGGAAAATGCCAGGGGGCCATTTCACTAAACTTCGTACGACTAAAATGTTCGTAAATGCAAAATTATGATAGTCTATAAATTTCAAATTAACAACGTTTTCTTGTAAACACTTATTGGATTTACATTTACAGACGATCTTAAATTTGAACTTACGAACATTTCAGTCGTAACAAGTTTAGTGAAACGGGCCCCAGGTTATACACGTAGTCAAACTGTCAACCACTGACATGCCCACTCAGTAGATACACACTGTTTCTATATGAGATACATCATCTGAGACATTTTCTGGAAAAAAAAACATTCATTCACCATTACCCCACGTATTGATTGGCATTATTATGCATTTTATAGCAGACTTAAATGTCAACACTGATATCAGGAGCGATAACCGTGTTTCCTTAAAATGTTAACAGACATTACTATTTATTCTCTGTATTTATTTTAGATGTGCAATGATCATACTTTATAATATGTCGAAACTATTATTTTGTTCAGGTGACGTAAATAATGAAAATAGATCATGCCTCATCTGCATATGAAAATAGCCTAATACCACCGCTCAGTCACTATCAGTAAAATAAATATTACTAAATAATTGTATCTGTATAGCGGGCACTCTTATTTTGTACTACTGAGTGGGCATGCACCTTTAATGGGTTTAACGGCGTCCGGTACCAATCAGTAGTAATCCAATGCTGCTTACGGTCACAGGTGGAAGACTCGGACCTAGTTGCAAAGTTACAGAGAAAATGCTCTGTCCGAAAGAATCCCACACAATCATGCATCGTCACCTGATTGGCTGTAGTATTTGTGATGCTCCAGTTTGGGAATTCCCAAGACGTCATTGTTGATCATTCTGCAAATATAACAAAGGTCGAAAATAAAGTTCACGGAAGGTTATGTCGAAATGTTGGGACGCAAATCAAAATAAACGCACGTTTTAGATCATTCAAGGTCAGTGGATGATACTTATTAGTCACAAATTGTAATATCGGAGTTACTGATGTTTATTTCAGTGATCCACGTCAATATGTTGAGATTGTAATGGGATTTCGGCCCGATTTAACACGTAATTTATGCTTCCACAGCCCACAAAAATGTGAAATTCTTTCGTACATACAATTATCGCCTTTGGTAGTTATTTTTCCCGTAACTAACGAAATGCTAAAAGCAGATTGTTTAAAGTGAATATATTTGAAGACCTCAGACATTTATCAATTACCAGAGACATACGTCAACATAAAATTCGAAATATGTGGTATTTGAGAGATGAGACGGTTCGGATGGTGGTCGCGACATATACTTCTGAGCAAATTTAAATTAAACAAATTATGATTTTTTTTCAATAAATATGGCATATCCTCAGCATGAAATTGGTTACAAATTAATGATGTTATCTTAACCAAATCGCTATTAAAATAATTATTGATATACAAAAATATCGGACAGTTCCTAAAAACAAGTAGTATATGGATTTACAAATGTATGACTACCCATTACAACGCAAATATATACAACTCCATATACACGTATCACGAGAAACCATGCCATTGTGCGATGTTATTCATGGCTGTTCTGTAAATTGTGTGAGTTTTTGAAAACATCTCCCTTATAACAAATTACAATATACAAATGTAGCATACATGATGATATTATGGACGTACCGTGCATAATATCATATTATATGCTATATTGTAATTTTCGGAGAACACACTCGAAGTATATGTTGTGACCACTCATTTTAACGGTCTGGAAGATACGGTTCAAATGGTGGTCGCGAAATACACGTCTGATGAGAAGAGAAGTAAAGGAATTATTTAAATATATCGGTTAGAAAAAGTGTGTATCTTTAGAATGTAATGGGATTAGTATCAGATTAAAATCGATTTTTACGAATTCGTCGTGTTCCATTGACCGAACTGATATCTGGCATACTTCCTGATCAGATTGAGCAAATTGGCATGCTGATCCGAGTCTGCAGTGATTCCAACCGTTTTTAAAGTCCATTTTCTGAGCCGGTGACACGGTTCCCCGTATGTAGCACTATCACCAGAGTCCAACTGTACCACGTGCATATTTTGTTAGTGGTTAGTTTAGTTATTCAGGGTTACGGTTACATGTGCAAAGTGGTCCATAAATATGAGAGATATATATTGCCATGCTAGATATGCCCGCGGCCTGTGCACGTTTAACCAGCGGCACATTGACTGCTTACCCCGCTGACCGATAATACAATGCTGTATATGGCATTGAAATTGATACAACGCATCATGTATGGCAAGCCAAATGAACAATAATTACTTAAACCATGGTTTGGAGCTTAAACCCTGGTTTAGGCTCATCAAACCCTAGTTTGGGCTCGCCAAATGCACACTAATTCCCTAAACCCCAGTTTGAGAGTCTAAACCATGGCGTAGGCTCTCAAACCCCAGTAAAAGGCTTTTTTTACAGTTGGCCAGATCTTGTTCCTCGGTGGAAAAACTCAAGTTGTCCAGTCGATTATTGATGGCTGAGACAACATCATTAAGACACCGAGAAACTGAACGCCTAGAGACACCGTGGATGTCGCCAGCCTCGGAGTAGAACTCAAACGTCGCCAGGTAGCGCAGAGTAACCAATGTCTGCAAAGTTTCAAGTGCTTGAGTCTTTGATGATCTCAAATGTGATTTATGTTTGCTTTGCATGTTACTGTATACTATACGGGGCATGGAGCTGCTACAATGGCCATCTTAGTGTATGCAATCCATCAGTAACGTTTACCTCTTGTGGCGTTTGACACACACCACACATAATTTGACATACCCATAAATACAAGTTTGTGCAACGTCCTATTGGTTGTTTTCATCAAACTTATATACAAAGTCTGAGTTCCCATTACTTTTAGGGGAATGGGTCTAGTGGCTTTTGTGTGGTATGGACCTGTATTCTAATTTCAGGGCTGTGTATACATTTTTTCCGTTCTGATTTTGGGATTGTCCCCCAATGCAGCAGGTTGAATACGGGATCGAACCAATTGACCAGGCCTTGCATGACCTTAACCGGTTGTATAGCTTTCTGTAATAATATCTATTGCACGCTGTTGTCATATCTGTCTATAATGTATTGCACCACATTGTAATACTTTTTCTGTCATATTATTTGCTGTAAGTGTTAAACGGTCGAAGTGATGAAACTGTAAGATGGCTGTGCATACAAAAATGGCGGAGATGGCAACTCTATGTACCATATAGTATCTGAAAATGTTCTGGAACTGGCTGTGAACATTAGACGGACATGGGTAATATTCGTAATATGACAACAAATTACATAAATATATTACTTTTGAAAGTTATTTGATTTGTGTTTTCATCCACTTCACCCCTACTCCGCGCCTACAATTATAGTGAATCACTCCTTAAATTACATTATATCAGGCTGCATTTACTGGACTAAATGATCAGCAGGTACAAGTATAGTGAGTCACTAGACAACGTCTATCAGCCACGTTATATCTGAGTTGCATTTGCATTGCTAACTGATAAGCAGCTAAAACTAGAAAATCGGTCTGTCTACGCGCTTAGGGCTCCTATAAGTGATTTGAGAAAGTTACAAAAACTTCCAAAAAATAAACACACGAACAGACAGACGGGCTGAAAAACGACATACGAACGGACGTACGATCAGTAGTGAGGGTAATTGTATTAATGCGGAAGGATGTATCATAACTAAGTAATGTCAACAATAAACGGACAGACAGACAGACGGAAGGATAAGGCGAAACCTATAGGGCGAAATTTGCAACGCCGATTTAACGGCGACGTTCTTCATGGAATACATGTATTGCGGCCATGACACTTACGATAAAAAATCTTCGTACGACAGCCAAATACCTATCGTAGACTTACGAGGAAAGTTACGAACTTCGCAAAACAATTAACACGAAGTTGACGTTAGTTGACCCTTTGAACCCGAAAGCCCGCTATAGCGGTTTATGCAAATAGTGCAGATCCAGATGAGCCGGCTCGTAACGAGCCGTCTCATCAGGTTCTGCACTTTTTGAAAGTAATTTTCATATGTTTGAGAACAAAATACCCCCTTTTTCATAAATGGACTAGTCTGAAAACCAGTTTGTGACGATTGGATTGGTTGCACAATTAACATATCAAAATCCATTCCAGTTACTTATGGGTGAAAGGGATAATCAGGTGGAACTTGTTTTGTACATCACGTTCGTCGGAATAAATTGTTAATTCGAGGGAACGAATTGTCATTTAATAGCAACGAATTGTTAATTCGAGGGAACGAATTGTTATATCGTGGGAACGAATTGTTAATGCGAGGGAACGAATTGTTAAATTTAGGGAACGAATTGTTGTTTCGTGGGAACGAATTAATAAAATAAATCCATGTCCCCTGCGGGGCTCCGTACAGATCAGCCTGCGCATCACATTTTGTTTGCAAGCAGTTTGTATCATATTTCAAGTACGTGAATACAATGAATGTGCTATGATCAGACTCTACTGTTACGGTGGAACCTCTCTAAACCGGAAAACAAGAAACATATGTGATCATAATTTTGATGGGTTTCTGGGTCATTTATCTCAGCTGTTATTGCCTGTTCGTGATCACATAGCACACAACTATAGATCGGAATAATCAAATGCCTAATTTACAGTGAAACATCGCTAAAGCGGACACCCTGGGATCCGGTTTAGCGAGGTTGCATTGTATTGCCAATTTCGTAATGATAATTTCTCAACCGGCATCGCGCATGCCATTAGTAGGTTACTCGCGAGCAAATGCACAAAACTTTCCACTCTACAGCATCACTCGGCTCCCATTGGACTGTTGTCAGAGTGTTGTTTACTGACCTCGTGTGCCATACGTCACGAGAGCGTTACGCAACATTCTTCCCCATTCTCACCAGTACGCTATACGCAGTTTTAACGACATGAGCAGATGAGTGCCCTACTTTTCGAGCGAATCGTACTTATGCTGTCCTCTTTATAATAATTATGTACAAGTGAACATTATTCTCGGGGCATTGACATCATTACGGCTGTTGTTATTGCTGTTTAAATGTGTATTGACGTCCCGTTATCAAAACGCATAGCTCAAGTTCGACTCATACGTTCGACAAAGCGGGCAGCTGTGTAATATTGTCCTGTTTCGTATATGACGGACTGTACGTTCGCACAAATGACAGCCATATTGTTGAATATTGTTATTGTGTAATTAACATATGTGCTTTTGAGTGGCTTGACGCTTGTGGTATTTTAAGCTGTACGTTCGCCCTTATACATTATAAGGGCGGAAGTCCCGTGAGACTGCGGATAGTGATATACCACTCCTGGAGGCCGGCAGTGTAAATCGGCCTACACAACAGTAACGCTACTGTATACAAGTAGACTCGTGTAGGACAACAGTAATACAGTTCCCGTGAAACGCATATTACAGGTTTGTACAGTTTATTTACTTTACTAGACTAAGTAATAGTTGTGCTTATTTACATCTACCGATATATCATGAATGAGAACAGTTGGAAAGCCATACAAGAGTGAATACTAATGCAATATTTTCCAGGTTTACGTACTTTATTTGTGCCCTCCGATAGGCGAAATTCTTGTTGTGTACTGATTATAACACGTATTTTATGTACTGCATTTTAATAATTATAAATTACTCACGCTCTCATCAAAAGTTCCATAAATCTTATACTGAAGAAAATATAAACTAATATCCATTTCACAATTTCACATTAAGTAATTTGTAAGGTGGTGCACTGCAGCAATATTACATGTACATGTTTGATTAAAAACATTTACGTTTAGACGGCCAATCTTACCTGACACGTAAACTGTTTCAATCGGAAACTCGTGGTACTTTGTTACCGTTTTGGAAATTTATCACAGACACTCCGTATTCGAAAACTACATTTTCTTGCGTTTAATTGATAAACTGACGTCACGTGACGTACCGAATACCAGGCCGATGTGTGTTGATATCAAATTTATCTTGCAAGGCTATGAAACCGGTAGGAATTTCTACATGTTTCCCGGCCTTGCCTGATAAAACTTTATACTTTACATTTAATCAAGTTTATTAGGCTCGACTGGTAACCGGTAGAAATTTATCACGAGGAAATCATACCCGTTTCGAGCATTGCCTGATAAAGTTGATATCAAACTGCATTTCATCAAGTTTATCAAGCTCGGCTGCTAAACGGTAGAAATCCCCTGGCAAGACCAGGAATTCCTATCGTCCGCCCGCCTTGCCTGATGTACTTGATATCAGCCAGCTGAATAATTGCTACACTTTACGAGCCTTGGCTGATAATTGATATACGTGAAAACAATATAGACACATGGCTGGCGTCTTCTAAAAGAAGACGCCAGCCATGTGTCTATAGTGTTTTGGTGTATTATATTGCTAACTAAAACATTAATATATTAATTACTATCTATTCTAGCTGGACACACAATGAAGCCGGCTACAATTCAAGTAGTGTTCCTTTTATTCGCTACGTTGCTGGCGTTGGAGGCGCTCCGACCACATAGACACCAGTCAAGCTCGGCTCTCCATGGTTTCGATCGGATGGTCCGCAGAAACTCCTGCTGTGCGAGAAGACGATGTTCAAGGGATTACAAATGTGTGAGCTTCGGACAACGATGCCGCTGCCGACCCAAGGCTGAATACTTGATCGCCCGTGAAGGCATCCCGAACCGAGACATTCGTACTTTGCGTTAAATCGGATGGTGGCGGTTGTCAGTGCCGGTAAGGGACATAATTTATCACAGACTGGGTCCAGTTTCACGAAACTTCGTACGACTTAGAAGTTCGTAAGTGCAAATTTGATATTTAAGGAATAAAACTGTGGCCTGTTACGTTTACTGTAGTATGAAAATCATTTGGTCTGTTTAAAGTGCATGGAGTCCGAATGACTCCTCGCAAACTTTGAACAGACCAACTGTTTTTCTTACTACAGTTAACGCAACAGACCATGGTTTTATTACTTTTATTTACATTGCACGTCCTGATAGTTTCAAAACTGTAAATAACTAAATACGGCGTTAAAATTAGGAATATTATTGTTTTACGTCATTTTGTCGCAATTCATAGAACAACAACGTTGCCGGTCAATAGTGTGATGTTATTGACAACGCCGATGAACATCATGTATTTTAATGACGTCAAATAAACTTTAACAATCAACAACGTCACGCGACGTCGCGTGATGCTAATGCAATGTATTGGGATATAAACGCAATACGTTGAATTGGCGTTTTCATTATGAATGTATGGATAGTGTAATACACAAATATCTAAGGAAGAAATCATGGGCTGTTGCGTTTACTGGGGTGAAAACTACATGTGGTCTGGTTAAAGTGCGTGGAGTCCGAAGGATTCCTTGCAAACTTTAACCAGAAAAAAATTATTTTTCACCCCAGTAAACACAACAACACAAGATTATATTTACACTCCATTTTCTGACTCGTTTCACGTCATTTTGTCACAATTCCTGGAACGGCGTCGTTGCGAACTTTAACCAATCAACAACATCGCGCGACGTCACTTGTGTCTAATGTATTGTATGGGGATATAAACGCAATACGTCGGATGGGCGTTTGCATTATGAATTCATAGAAGGTGTAAATATTTACAAATATACAATGTCATGTTTTCGCGATCGATACTGGTCAATAGCAGGTACGTTTATGTTTACCCAAATGTAATGAACTAAAATATGTCGATGCACTATAGTAGCATTAGTGATTCACAGTGACGTGTGAGCTAAATTATTTATAAATATCGCCGTCCGAAACATTTTACCGTACGAAGTTTAGTGAAACGGACCCCTGAGATATAATTTTGATGGGTTCCTGGGTCATTCATCTCAGTTGATAATGCCTGTTCGTGATCGCATATAGCACTATGGCTCGGAATAATCATATTCCTGATTTACACTGAAATCACACTAAACCGGACACACTGGGGACCTCCCAGGGTGTCCATGTGGCCGTTTCACTAAACTTCGTACGACTAAAATGTTTTCTTGTAAATAATTATTGAGCATTTATTGAGCATAGGCTGCATTAGTATGGAAGGTAATATCCGCCATAATTATATTAGGCTTGATGCTTGCTTGCTGATGACATTCTAAGTTCTATCCGTCTTATTACAATTATATGTGGCTTGATGCTTGCTGACTGGTGCCATTACAACTTACTTTCATGCTATTGTATTCGTCATTCGTGGTTATGACATTTGAAATCTTCTTCGTTGTAGTCTAAATTGCATGTGCATTTGGCTTGATGCTTTATTCATTCGCACTGTTTCAATGCGTTTGTGTTGATTACATTCTAAGTAGCTTGATGCTTCAGTCTTAGTGACATCCCGAGTTCCATTATTGATTATTGCATCGCTGTTTTGCCATGCGGTGTGTTACCTCCTAAGCCACGCCCCTTGACAACAACAATTGCAACAGTAATTTGGGAACAACCAATATGACGCCAGGTGCGCCGCTAAAACTTAAAATAGTTCTCCTAAAATGATTTAATATGCTGGTACCCGTCCTACAATGCGTTGCTCTGTAAATTGGTTCCATGTCCCTAACGGTGTTGATGTAGGTTGATGCCGCCTTTTCTGTTGCGCCATTTTTAGGTTAAAAGACACCAAATAGTTTTACTGTATAATTTAACCGAATCCCAGCCAGTCTTTCCTACTTTCACTATTCGTATGGATGTTGTGTGACTAACCTCGTCATGTCCCCCAATATTGTTTACATTATTCGGCCACGGAAACACTGTTTACATCATGTGACCAACAGGCTCAGTGTTTTCTTTTAAATGCTTCAAATATGCTGAAAACTGGTGTTAAAAACACCCCAACAACTGGGTAGTAATGGATCAAGGTTTGCAAGCAAACTGTGTCTGTGATCTTAAAAAACCCGGACTATTGTTTATGCTGGACTACGTTTGCATATTCAATTTCTCTAACCTTAAACCTAGTGTGCTACATGCCATGTTATAATATAGGTAGACATGTTTTTCTTTATTCTTTCAATCTGACATTTTTTTTTTCTGGCAAAATGAATATTGATTTACCATTACCAGACGTACTAATTGACATTATTATATTTTTTATATCAAACGCGAAATGCCAGTTTGATATCAGGGGCGATAACCTGGTTTCCTTAAAATTATAACGGAAGCAACTATTTATTCCATTTATTTATTTTTTGATGTGCAATATCATACGTTATTATATGTCGATAAAAATAGTTATTCAGCATGTAGTTGATATAAATAATTTAAAAAACTGCATCATTTGCATATGGAACTAGCTTGATACCACCACGAGTCTCTATGAGTACATTAAAGATTACTAAATAATTATATCTGTGTAGCTGGCACTCGTAATTTTTAAAAGTGGTGGACTAGTTGCAATTATGCACTTATGTTAGGTTCCATAAAGAAAAGATTGTACCTTCTAGACGGGACCTCAACTTCAACAATACTTAAATCTATATTTTAATTAGTCAAGATCCAGAGCAGAATGTGTGCAGGTTATTGGAAATTAGGTCCCACAACATCCATAAGCAAAATGAAAGTAGCAGAGAATAGCAAAATGTGTGGTAACGGGTTAGTTTTTTTAGCGAAAATCAATGGTGGTGACCCACCTTAGTTTGATCCCGGACGGTTATTGGTTTGCATCGGTAACAGGCCAGTTTGACAGGCAACCTGTGTAAGTTACCATATGTGTAACTTACTATAAAAATGTGATTGTTTTCAATTACGTACATATGTAATTTAATTATGAGGATACTGTATGTATAAAACACATTAGTAAGGCAAACACCATACATACATATGCAATTTAGTTAATATATGTTGGAGAATAAACAAATGATGCGAAATCGTCAAGAGGGTAAAAGTAGTCCGGTATGAACAAAATCGTGCGGGTGTTTTGAGGTCACTGACACAGTTTGCTTGCAAATCTTGATCCATTACTACCCAGGTTCACTTGAGGAACATGTTGGTCATGTGATGTACACAGAGTTTCCGTGGCCAAAACAAAATGTAAACAATATTGGGGGACATGACGAGGTTGGATTTTTCTTTCTTAGGAGTAAGTAAATCTATTGTTTAATTCATGCAGAACCAGTACAGACCGGCTGCAGGTCATGTACAAGTAGGTCCCACAACATCCATACGAATAGTGAAAGTAGGACAGACTGGCCTTATTGGATGGGATTCGGTTTCAGTATATAGTAAAACTATTTGGTGTCTTCTAACCTATACTGTGATAATTTGTGGGTGAAATCTTACATCAACACCGGCATTGGAGGTGTGCCTCAAACAGCCAATCACATTTCGTACTATTATTTATTCGTCGGAGGATCCCTAACATTGACAGCAGTGCCATCTGGCGTCATAATGAGGCACTATACCACCAATATTGCTTGCGTCATATCGGCTTGTGACTTGATGCTTTCTGCTTGCGGCTTTCCGCTTTCGGACTGTGGCTTGATGCTTTCTTCCTGCGGCTTTGTCCTTACTGCTTTCGGCCTCATTCAAAGTGATAAGTGCCTTGTTCTTACTTTCTTTTGCAAATGCTTAGTGCAATAAAACAGGGACACGAATAAGGACGGTATCAATATCAATAATGAACAAAGCACTCAGTAGAATGGACATGTAAGAAAGACAAATACGATTACAACAAGCAGATTTCAAATGTAATAAATACAAATGACGAATGCAATAACATGAATATAAGTGGTAATGTCATCAGCACGCAAGCATCAAGTCACATAGAATTATGGCGGATATTACATTCCATACTATGCAGCCTATGCTCAATTTAATGTAAATCCATAAATTGAAATTTACAGACGATCTTAAATTTGAACTTATGAACATTTTAGTCGTAAGAAGTTTAGTGAAACGGGCCCCAGTTTAGCGGGGTTGCACTGTCATTGATGACATTCTGTAACTTTTTTTTATTATGGACATACGTTTCTCCTATGGAAATTTATAATGAGGTAAAAGTATACAGGGGCCCGTTTCACTAAACTTCGTACGACTAAAATGTTCGTAAGTACAAAATTATGATAGTCTGTGAATTTCACATTAGCAATGTTGCATATCAATTGAAATGTAGAGACTATCATAAATTTGCACTTACGAACATTTTAGTCATACGAAGTTTAGTGAAACGCACCCCTGGTTGCTAGAAGACCTTAGAATGTCGCAGTAAACTCAATATGTGATAGCATGTCATGACGTTCATGTACAATGTAAGGGAATAGCTCATTCTTAACTTTTGCTTGAAATAAATATTCTTGAAAATAACATTTTATTACTATTTGATATGGAACAGACGATAATCCTACATGCATATTCATAACACATCGTAAAATGTAACTGACTGGAGAAATGAGGCTTACGGGTGTTGCGACCAGTGTAGATCCAGATCAGCCTGTGCATCCGCACAGTCTGATTAGGACCTGCACTGTTCGCCACATTTCATCAACGAAACACCCGTCATTCTTTTAACAAGCAGGAATGTGCTACTTTATCAGTAGCTACTCTGATTACACATCATACCATAAACCGCATTTATCCAGTCACAGCCACAAATCTGGGGGCCGTTTCACTAAACTTCGTAAGACTAAAATGTTCGTAAAAGCAAAATTATGATAGTCTGTAAATATCACATTAACACTGTTTTCTTGTAAATAATTATTGGATTTGCATTTATTGAGCATAGGCTGCATATGCAGCCTATGCTCAATAAATGTAAATTCATCAATTGAAATTTCCAGACGATCCTAAATTTGCGATTACGAACATTTTAGTCATACGAAGTTTAGTGAAACGGGCCCCAGAATGCCAGTTGCTGTGGTTATATAGCCGATCAGTTGTCCAGAAATTTATGACTACATTGATTATGATTATTTTTCTGTCCGAAATTCCGCAATGAATGTTCAAAACGTAACATTTATTGATGTTATTCAAACGGATTCATAGTTTGAGCTGTCTACGGAAATTTACATGCATTTTATGAGGAGCCGTATATGACACCGGCCCTCGTATAATTTCCATTAGGCCATATCAAGTTTTTTCTCCGCGTGCGGTTTTGAAAGTGGTTCTGTGAAAAAAAAAAAGAAAAAAAACTGTGTGTGCTATAGTAGTATGAAAACTGACTGAGGGACTTGTCCAAGTATTAAATCCGTTCATGGATGTTCACTTAATATGATTAATAAGAGTAATTTATTCTTCTTTTCTTTATAAAGATTATTGGCGGAAATTTAAATTTATGTTGAAAACTTCCCAACGCTTTGCACACTTTGCACATTGCAAAGGGTTGAGGAAGATTTTAACACCAATTTCAGGCCTTGTCTGTTTTTACCGGATTAGTAGGTAGGCTTTGGTCAACTGGTTGGACGCTTAACATAGAATATATATGGCATGGCCTTATCGCATCGCCGATATTGATTTTGAAAATCAGTAATATTTCAGTAAATGTCATATAAAGTTGATACACAATTCAGAGCTCTTGTGAAATCCAATCCATCTGCTCGTTACGGAGCCCGGCAGGGGACATAGATTTTTTTAATTAATTCGTTCCCACGAAATAACAATTCGTTCCCTCAATTTAACAATTCGTTCCCTCGAATTAACAATTCGTTCCCACGATATAACAATTCGTTCCCACGAATTTACAATCCGTTCCCACGGAATAAAATTCGTTCCCTCGAATTGACAATTCGTTCCCACGAAACAACAATTCGTTCCCTTAATTTAACAATTCAAACAGCTTCAAAGTAGATCAAAGGTGTTGCGCGCGCAGCTGGGCGCTCCCACGAATTGTTAATTCGAGGGAACGAATTGTTAATCCGTGCGAACCAATTGTTAAATTGAGGGAACGAATTGTTAAATTGAGGGAACTAATTGTTATTTCGTGGGAACGAATTGTTATTGCATGGGAACAAATTAATAAAAAAGAATTCTACGTCCCATGCGGGGCTACGTAGCTCGTCACTGGAGATAACCACGTTCCATGACATTCAATACCGTTGGCAAGTCAGTGGTGTTCTGGGAAATGGGAGACAACCGATAACGGGTTTAACTGATGGCTTGGACAGAATGAGGAATCGTAGTTATTTCCCTTTGATTATATTTATGGAAGTCCTGTAAAATTATATAATATTTAGTGTCTTTTTGCTTGTAAAAAGGGCGATTTGTTGTGAAAAGGAACCATATCTGCACAGTCTGATCCGGAACTTCATTATTTCCCAGATTCATATTTTGACACTTATCAAGTTTTATTACAAACAGTGCAGCCTCATATCAGATTGCACAAATGTGCAGTCTAATTCGGGTCTACCCTGGTCGCATTCTCAATTAGTATTCACTATTCAGAAAGAAACGATAAAATAAACCATAGGACCAGATTTCTATAATTAGATTTACAAAGGGAAATAACTAACTACGATTCCTCATTGAATGCGCTTCACTTGTCCTCGTCAAATGTGGCCGTGACTAGAGAAATGTGACCAGTGTATATCCTTATCAAATAGTACACTCCTGTAGTCTGATAACACTCTATCGGGGCAGTATGTGGGAAGTTATATGCACGTGTATATTTTAGACTTCGAAACGATGTGCGCCAAATGTTTCGAAGCATTGAGTTTGCTTTCAATGAGATATGTATCTATTGTTTATTCTTTACTCTCTTCTTCAGAAGGCGGGACCCTGAATGTCTTGATAGCGATGTTGAATCTTATATTGTCGATACACATGCCGTCGGATGCACAATACTCATGAAGCACAGTGGACCCCGGGATATATCGATGTATACACGCAACGTTACATGTTTGTGAGACGCAGGACTGGACACAGTGATTTAGATGGACATAGCTCCTGTTGCATCTCAGGCGTTTGTCTTATGAATAGCTACACAGTGAAACCTCTCTAAACGGCTTAGAGATGTTTCACTGTCAATCAGGCATTTGATAATTCCGAGCCATAGTCGTGTGCTCTGCTATCACGAACAGACATTATCACCTGAGCCAGATGGTTCAGAACAAATTGGTACGGTGTGCAGGCCTTTCCTGTACTTTTACATACTACTAGACTAGTCGTACAGGTACGCTTGCTCGCTACACAACCGCCTGCGGTAATCTTGCTCACATTCTCAATGTTTCTGATCATCTATTGGCAATGCCAAACTTGCAATCAAGTAAGTTGATTGGCTGAGTATGAGCTGTAGCACAACTCATGCTAAGCCAATCAATGAGCTTTATTTCAAGGAAAATATTCAAATGTTTTCAGATAAACAAATTGCCCAATATTGGCGAGATCAGCGGTGGCGGTAATGTAACTTGTTTCATGTAAATCATGCTCAAATTGAATGAGTCGGTACAGATATGCCAATATATTTAATGTTGTTGAAAAACGGCTAAACATTGTATGATCGGCGGCATATTCATAGGTAAGGTCGTGTTGCCCGTACCGCAATACTTTCTTCTGGAAAAGAGAGGTAACTTCACAATGGAGTTAGCCCCCTTAGTGAACCGACCCCTTCATTGTTTTCCCATCTCTACTGCAAATAGCGTTGATATTCTAAGCTTATACGTGTATAACATTGGTGTGAGTGTAATACATAATTAACACTTTCACCCCTACCTAACTGGAATGGATTGTGATATGTTAATTTTCCGACCAATTCAATCATCACGAAATTATTTCAGACTAGTCCATTTATAAAAAGGGGGTGTATTTCTTCTTCTAAAATATATGAAAATTACTTGCAACAAGTGCATATCTATCCTGATGATACGGCTTGTCACGAGCCGGCTCATCTGGATCTACACTTATTGCCAATACCACTATACAGGCCTGTGGTGTTGAAAGGGTTAATGGTTGTAATAAAATCGGAGAGATAGCGAAAATACGATGGGACACTGTAGTAAATAATGACTCAAAAATAATACAAAAATAATGGCGAGTCACATGCGTGTACATGTACGTGCAGCATTATCAACATGATGGAGAAAGAGTTGAGTTGTACAAAATGTCTGTACTGATCAGCCGGCACAACCACGCAGCGTGGTGATTCACGTGGTCCAATGGGGGCCGTAGCTAGTTATTTCCCTTTGAATTTATTTATAGAAATCCGTCCATCTTCTATATTGTATGACCGAATTGCTTGTAATAAACCGAATATCGCATGATTTGTTGTGTAAGGGAGCAACTATAGTGTTTTCGACTAGTGTTGATCCAGATCATCTACATATCATCTACATATCTGCGCAATCTGATCCGGAACAGCATTATTTGTCAGATTCATATTTTCACACTTATTAATTGTATTGCAATCAGTGTAGACCCAGATCAGATTGCACATATGTGCAGTCTGATCTGGGTCTACACTGTTTGCAGTCTTTATTCAGTATGAAATAAACGATAAAATAAACCAAAGGACCGGGGGGGGGGCCCGTTTCACTAAACTTCGTACGATAAACAATTATGCAGCATATGCAGCCTATGCTCAATAAATGCAAATTCAATACTTGTTTACAAGAAAACATCGTTAATATGAAATCATAATTGTGCATTTACGAACATTTTAGTCGTACGAAGTTTAGTGAAACGGGCCCCAGATCTCTCTAAATAGATTTGCAAAGGGAAATAACTAGCTACGATCCACCATTGACTTTTAAACAAGGTGCGTGATCACATGGTTATAACAACAACAACAGTGGCTGAATGTGTTGAAATCTTGAAAGTATTATTTGATATTTTCCTTAATATGAAACGGATGTTTATGAAATATGACGCAGCAAACGTATCTTCATGAGCTGCATTTGGTGGTCCAGGGAGTTTGGCACAGACTTATCTCGTTTTTGCGAAGAATCGATTTCCGTTTGGGCGAAAATACAGAGACCACCAAATGCAGCTTATCCACCATTGACATTTAAAGGTACAGCTGTCTCAGATTATGTCTCACATAAAACTGAGAGACGCCATATGATTTCGTACCTGCGATTTTTTTATGAAATATTATTTACAGAAACTGTGATATTTTCTGTAAATGACGTCGAAAGTTGATGAAATTTCTAAGTAAATGCGAAATAGAATTTCTTAAACTTTCGAAATCATTTAAGGAGTATGTCGTAAATTTTGTGGAAATCCGGACATGTTCTTAGGTACAAAATCACATGACATGTCTCATATGTGGCTGTGACCAAAGTATACTTTGAGGGAGAAATGTCATAAGCACATATGAGACGCCATGTGATTTTGTACCTTCTGACATCTGCGTAATTAATTTCATTAAATACGCTTACAACATTTATAATACTTTCTGTAAATGGCGTCAAAAGTTGACAACATTTTCAGAATACATGTGCAATTATAAAATTATGTATGTATTCTGAAAATTTTGGTTCACTTTTGACTTTAATTATTAAAAATATTGTAAACATATTTAATGAAATTACGCAGATGTCCGAATGTTCAAAATCACATGGTGTGTCTCATATGCATTTTTTTTTCTATCCATGTACTGCAAATAACATGTCAATCGCATATATTTTACTTGATCAAAATCCAATGACTTTGTGATTTATTCATCTATATACGGTCATAGGCAGTGGTAAACGGTGGGTATACGTTGCTTATTCGGTTGTAGTGTTACCGTGCCAGGGGCCCGTTTCACTAAACATCGTACGACTAAAATTTCGCAAGTGCAACATTATGATAGTCTGTAAAATTTAAGCATCAATTGAAATTTCCAGACTATCCAGGGGGCCGTTTCATTAAACGCCAACGAATAAGAAGTTCGTAAGTGCAAAATATTAAATTTCAAAACGATTAGCACTGACAGCCCATGTTTAGTGCATATATAGAGAATAGTAGGTTAGTGCCGTGAATTGGTAAGAATATCTGGCAAGGCTCAGGAAACGGGATGGGCGAGGCTCTGCCGAGCACATCCCGTTTCCGAGCCGCGCGATATTTTTCCCATTCACGGCACTAACCTACTATTCTATTTATCCCGTCAACACCTACAAATGGCTTTAAAATTCCAAAAAATTAACCCCAGTCACCGCACATGTTCATACGCAGTGATTAGGTCGTACTGACAAGATATCACAAATGGTTCCCGGCACCGTGTTTCACGGCACATACGCACTGTGTTGACGGGATATGTTCACATTTATTGACGTGTACATGTAGGTGAAATATGGTAACATTAATGGGTCACGTTATTGCGAAAAATAAATTCATACATTTCTTCGCACATGATGAACTTTTTTATCGTACGACGTTTGGTGAAACGGGCCCAGTAAGCTAAATTTGAAACTTGAAAAGCTTTTTTAGTTGTTAAATGATAAACATATGCAGTGTTCATGTATTAGTCGAATTATACGGAAGCCCGTTAGTGCCACATAGAGTAACTTTTTGTTTCGTTTCTCGTTTTATTTTTTTTTCGTTTTTCGTAGATTAATTTTTTTTATCTCGTAATTACGAGATAACATATTCGTTTTTCGTAGAGTAACTTTTTTTATCTCGTAATTACGAGATGACATATTCGTTTTTTGTAGAGTAACTTTTTTTTATCTCGTAATTACGAGATAACATATTCGTTTTTCGTAGAGTAACTTTTTTTTACAAATGGAGACGTTAGTTCTGCAAGGGGGATAACTGTGTCTGGTCGTTTCGCTCTAATCCGGTTCGCACTGGGTCGTTTCGCACTGGGTCGTTTCGCTCTCATTATTGTCCTGGGCATGCATACACAGTTTCAAATCAATCCGAGTAAGATGGATATTAATTTCTAATCAACGAACAATGCAATAATGTTCTAGCATGTTTAACTAACATTTGATAATTTGTCATTTCCATAAATCCAATATGGCCGCCAAAAATCACTAATATTGTAATAATCGTTCAACTTAAACACTAGTTTTCAATTAAACCGCAAGTATATACATAATTGACCGACTATAATAGCTTAGCCCTACATGTATCTTGATGTGCTATATTGACAGTTTGTGGAATGTGTGCAAATACCACTTCATTAACATGATGTGAATCCTACGGAAGCCCGTTAGTGCCACATAGAGTAATTTTTTTTTCGTTTTTCGTTTTACTTTTTTTTCGAAGAGTAACATTGTTTTTATCTCGTAATTACGAGATAACATATTTGTTTTTCGAAGAGTAACTTTTTTTTATCTCGTAATTACGAGATAACATATTTGTTTTTCGAAGAGTAACTTTTTTTTATCTCGTAATTACGAGATAACATATTTGTTTTTCGAAGAGTAACTTTTTTTTTTATCTCGTAATTACGAGACAACATATTCGTTTTTCGTAGAGTAACTGTTTTATCTGGATGACTTATTACTTCTAAATATACATCTTACAATGAAATTAAATAGCTTCTATAAACCATACAACACAAAACTAGCATTCAATGTAAATCAAATTTTGAGTAGTATATAAAAGTTGGCTTTCCAGTTACATGTCCGTTCTGATTTCAGACATTTATCATATCCTTCATCTGTGTCATATGATTATGAACATAATTATTGTGTCCGCAAAAAGGATAATGCTATTAAGATTCATAAAGTACTAATATAGTGTAAGCACTTGAATTTTCACCCCATTTTGCATCATCCAGAATGATGCTCCTTCATGATGTGTTTACTGTCTGAGCGGTCAAAAGCCTTTCTGTGTTCTATTCCACGCCCTGATGTATGTCCACCTATTAACCTGCCCCATGCACTTGTCATTCCGACTGACAATTATATATTTATCACAGTAAAGTCTCTCAAGATATTTCCTTTCTCTTCTGTTAATTTATGCGCAATTCATGATCAGTAATGTTTTACTTTCTTATATATATATATATTATAATATATTCTCTTTCCTGGACCTATGCTGTTCACAATGTAAACAACTCTGTTGATATTTACATGTGTTGTGCGCAAATGTGTTAGCCCTCAGTGGCTGGGGTGTGTTATATTCTTATATAATTATTTAGATGAGGATTGTTATGACTCCCCCCCTCCCCCCTCAGATGTACAGGTAGCATATCATATTTAGTAATAGACACTCATTGAGTCTGCTTTAAAATCTCTTAGCTATTGATAATTACAAATACATTCATATGTTTTGCAACATGTATTTGTCCCGACCCAGTTCATGCTGTAAACATTGCATTAAAAGTCTAACCTCATCTAGAAGAACGTATATGAGGTTGAAATCCAACCTTTTACCATCGACCCCTGTGGTGAGCTTCCCATTATACCCAGATGTTACCTGTAGCCCCTACAGAGATTCAAAGGGTTATCTGATTTTATAGCCAGCAATTAAGAGTAGTGGATATTAGTGTGCTTTTTTTAAATGTACATTTCCCCCAGGGATGAAAAAACAACCAACATAATTATGTTTTTCAGAAAAATATATCTATGCCCGTTTTTTTTAAAATGAAAATCCGTTCAGAAATAAGCTTTTTGAATATTTCGATTATTCAATTGGCCTATAGCTATCTGGCTATCATGGTCTTGAAGAAGGCACACGTATTAATACATTCTATTAGACAAAGAAATGTGAATATGTGTCAGCATAACATTTGGTTTATCTAAATCAAGTACTTTTCCGTAAATAACATTGACACAAATTTCAGAGCTCATGCGGAATTTAATTCTGCATGAGATCTGAAATCTGTGTCAATTTTCGATGTCATTTGTGGCTGTGACTGCAGATAGGGGTCTTATGGGTTATGCAACCAGCGTAGCCCCAGATCAGCCTGCGCATCCGCGCAGTCTGATCAGGGCCAACGATGTTCACCATTCAGCCAATGATATAGCAAGCATACCTCTAGATGACAACATAGATCAATATCAAGCAACAAGAGCCTTGCAGCAGATAAAGATGTAGATTAATCAATAAGCCCATAAGACCCCTTTCTCCAGTCGCAGCAACATTAACGAAAACTATGGCGATTTTACGAAATCAGTATCGGCGAAATACGGTGATGTGATAAGGGTGGTTATCTCAGATCCTGGCTCATATAACATCCACAATGTGTCTGGATTAGAGAGTTTCCACTGAAAATTGAACCACTGAAAGTCAGGATGAATATCACATTTTCTGTCCGGTTTAGAGATGTACCATAAAAGTTAACCATAACAGTATGTTTGCAAATCTCACTATTTTGAATGGTCAGACTTGTAACTGATCTAGGATTAGTAGGAATTCATGTAGAGAAACAGATGTAATACACATATGTGCACACATCAGTCATGTAGCATGCTCTATTCCCATGTGACCTGGAGATGTGTAGGCCAGAAAGTAGTTCCCAAAAAAAATGCGGCTACAGGTAATTACAGCACAATGGTCAGTGAATGGTCAGTGGGCAGTTTGGTGATGAGATATTTATTGCTGGTTTTATTGCCTGACACCTAGGTGTTGTAGATGGCAATCTGCTGCTCCAATATAGCCAGATATTTTTAATGCAGGATTCACATCATGTTAGTGAAGTGGTATTTGCACACATTCCACAAAATGTCAATATAGCACATCATGATACATGTAGGGCTAAGCTATTATAGTCGGTCAATTAGGTATATACTTGCGGTTTAATTGAAAACTAGTGTTTAAGTTGAACGATTATTACAATATTAGTGATTTTTGGTGGCCATATTGGATTTATGGAAATGACAAATTATCAAATGTTAGTTAAACATGCTAGAACATTATTGCATTGTTCGTTGATTAGAAATTAATATCCATCTTACTCGGATTGATTTGAAACTGTGTATGCATGCCCAGGACAATAATGAGAGCGAAACGACCCAGTGCGAAACGACTCAGTGCGAACCGGATTAGAGCGAAACGACCAGACACAGTTATCCCCCTTGCAGAACTACCGTCTCCATTTGTAAAAAAAAAGTTACTCTACAAAAAACGAATATGTTACCTCGTAATTACGAGATAAAAAAAAATTACTCTACAAAAAACGAATATGTTACCTCGTAATTACGAGATAAAAAAAAAGTTACTCTACGAAAAACGAATATGTTATCACGTAATTACGAGATAAAAAAGTTACTCTACGAAAAACGAATATGTTACCTCGTAATTACGAGATAAAAAAAAAATTACTCTACAAAAAACGAATATGCTACCTCGTAATTACGAGATAAAAAAAAAGTTACTCTACGAAAAACGAATATGTTATCACGTAATTACGAGATAAAAAAGTTACTCTACGAAAAACGAATATGTTATCTCGTAATTACGAGATAAAAAAAAGTTACTCTACGAAAAACGAAAAAAAAATAAAACGAAAAACGATAAAAAAAAGTTACTCTATGTGTCACTAACGGGCTTCCGTAGAATCCTGCATTAAAAATATAAAGCTATATTGGAGCAGCAGATTGCCATCTAGAAGTTATAAGTCATCCAGATAAAAAAGTTACTCTACGAAAAACAAATATGTTATCTCGTAATTACGAGATAAAAAAAAAAGTTACTCTAAGAAAAACGGATAAAAAAAGGTTACTCTACGAGAAACGAAAAAAAAATAAAACGAAAAACGAAAAAAATGTTACTCTATGTGGCACTAACGGGCTTCCGTTGAATCCTGCATTAAAAATATCTGGCTATATTGGAGCAGCAGATTGCCATCTAGAAGTAATAAGTCATCCAGATAAAAAAGTTACTCTACGAAAAACAAATATGTTATCTCGTAATTACGATAAAAAAAAAGTTACTCTTCGAAAAACAAATATGTTATCTCGTAATTACGAGATAAAAAAAAAGTTACTCTACGAAAAACGGATAAAAAAAGGTTACTCTACGAAAAACGAAAAAAAAAGTTACTCCATGTGGCACTAACGGGCTTCCGTAGAATCCTGCATTAAAAATATCTGGCTATATTGGAGCAGCAGATTGCCATCTAGAAGTAATAAGTCATCCAGATAAAAAAGTTACTCTACGAAAAACAAATAATTACGAGATAAAAATAAAAGTTACTCTTCGAAAAACAAATATGTTATCTCGTAATTACGAGATAAAAAAAAAGTTACTCTACGAAAAACGGATAAAAAAGGTTACTCTACGAAAAACGAAAAAACAATAAAACGAAAAACGAAAAAAAAGTTACTCTATGTGGCACTAACGGGCTTCCGTAGAATCCTGCATTAAAAATATCTGGCTATATTGGAGCAGCAGATTGCCATCTAGAAGTAATAAGTCATCCAGATAAAAAAGTTACTCTACGAAAAACAAATATGTTATCTCGTAATTACGATAAAAAAAAAAGTTACTCTTCGAAAAACAAATATGTTATCTCGTAATTACGAGATAAAAAAAAAGTTACTTTACGAAAAACGGATAAAAAAAAGTTACTCTACGAAAAACGAAAAAAAAATAAAACGAAAAACGAAAAAAAGAGTTACTCTATGTGGCACTAACGGGCTTCCGTAGAATCACGTGCAAGTTTGTCAGGTCTAAAGTGTGTTCAGACCTAAGGCCACGACCAGGCAGAATGGCGGCCATCGTATGTCCTGATCAGACTGCGCGGATGCGTAGTATAATCCGGGATTACGCTGCATCATTGGTCGTAGGGGACATTTTGCCCGACACATTTTGATTTGTTGCTGTGACACGAGAAATGGGTGGCTATGGGTTTTGCAACCAGTGTGGATCCTGATCAGCCTGTGCATCCGCACAGTCTGATCAGGATATACACTGTTCGCCATTCCATCAATGAAACACCCATTCTGCTTCTAACAAGCAATACAGGTGGTTCTCATGCAATTGGAGTGTGCATTTTCATCAGAAACAAAATTGGTCACAAATCCCATAAGTCCCCTTTCTCCAGTCACGGCCACATATACAGATCACCATCACCAACCAACGTTTAGAATGCTTTCTAGTTGCGGAGACATATAAAATACTCCCACCTTGTCCGTAGCATTGTACACGAGTGCTTGAAGAGTCACATCTCCGCATAAAGTACTTCATCCGGACTTCTTTGTCAATTTGTAAATTCCGGAACATATCTAACTGTTTACTTGTTACAAAAACGTATTGCCTGGAAACAGTGGTGATCTCATGTCGCTTATTTATGTTATATCAGCACTACTGATGCGCAAAGTTACATATCAACAAGTAAGTGCCATAATCCCGGCGCGTTTTGTAACTTCTGGAACTATCTAGCCGTTTGTGTTGTCTTGTTACATGTACATGTACAATGCACTACCAGGAAAGTATGGTGATCACTGAGGCTATAACAGCAAATCAATCGAACAAAGCTTCACGTCTCCATTCAAATGCTTTAATTTCGGCGTTTGTCTCAATTCCGGAACTATCTACCCGTGCGTTTTGTTTTGTTTTATCCTACTGAGAAACCGTGGTGATATCACGACTCCCTTTGCGACGAGAACGGCATAACAGTTGCACAAAGGCACGTCTAAATTTAGAATTGTTGATGCCATATACCATCCAATTAAGACAATAATTTAGAACTCCAGAAATCGTTCAGATGGCCGCGACACTAAAGATAGTATACTGAAAGGTCCACAACATATAGCAAACAAACCGGATATTAACATCACATGCGTATGTCGCATGTCACTTCTGATGTTCTGATTGCCGGCACTGTTGACCGGCTTTGACTTATCCCCAGGTATCATACACTTGGCTTTCCTCAACGTTATCCGCGTGATGACCAAGAAACACACGCAGTTAGTGAGTGACGCGGCCAGAATGACGACATGGAACAAGCTTTGGTATGAGTCCGGCAGGATTTCCGATCACTGACACTCGAACATGTCCACATCATAGGCTTCATTCCAGCCCAATAACGGCAAACACCCGACCAGAACAACAGCCACCCATGTAACCGATACCATCATGTACACCCGTTTCTTGATGAAGCGAACTAAATGCTTAAAAGGGAATACAATCGCATGGAATCGTTCCACTGAAAGTAGACATAGGTTCATCACGGAGGCAACGATGGTGACATAGACAAGACAGATGTGGATGAGGCAGTATGTCCGATCCTGCGACATACGAGCCAGCAATGTCAACAAGATATCCACTGGAAGGCACACCAAACCCATTAATAAATCCGCAACTGCTAGGTTTCCGATCATAATATACGTGTTAGTAACAAGGAGATGCTTAAACTTCATAAAGGCCGTTAACAGTAAGGTGTTCCCGAATATCGTCGGCACGAATACTATCGTCTCGAGAATGATGTAAGCTATCGCATAGTTCGGGATATGGCCGTCATCTGGGTTAATAAGATCGAAGGGAGGGAACCTGTGGCCGACATCAATGGTATCTTTGTCCGAGTGATGGGTGGAGTTATTCATCCTGCTAGTATTCATTATCACAGTTGCAACTTTGGTCTATGGGAATATGCGTTTTGCGATCGGTGTAGATCCAGATCCGACTGTGTATCCGCACATTCTGATCTTGATCTGCACCGTTCGCCATTCCATCAACGAAACACCGGTCAAGTTTCTAACAAGGAGTATAGATCGTTATCAGGCTACAGGAGTGTGCAATTTCATCAGGATCTATCGACACGTGGTCAATAATTCAAATATGCCGCATTTTCCAGTCACAGCCACATTTTAGAACGGACTCTTCGTCATTTTCAAGTTACTTTTGGATATAATTCCAACTCTAAATGATTGACACAATAGTGACCATTGTGAATCAGCATTGGATATAATAGTTTGTATATGAATAAACACCAGAACAGTTGACAGTATCGAATCGACAGTTCAGATTCGAAAAACGCGAATGTGTTCACGTTCAATTTGTTATGAGCACGTTCTGCTGTCCACACTATTGGTATTTGTACGTTCCGTCATTAATTTTAACTCGAAATGCCATAACATGAATACACGCGCATGGTTCATTTATTATTTATATTTACAAGGCATTTGCTAATTGTTTAAAAAATGTAAGCTACCAAAAATTACATTTCTAACGTCAAAGGCTGACCTAGTTCTACATTGTTTGTAAAACACACTTTCTCCAGTCACAGTCACCTATTGGACATTTCTTCAATCACACTATCAATTATCTGATGCACGCAACTGTATATTTACACACATTATATACGGTACATTTGACACTACTGAGTCCCATCCGTATTGTCATTGGGCACCTTCATCCAATAGAGCGGATCCGTATTCTTGTCATAACTCCGATGAGACCGTTTCACCTTCGCCTTATCCTTAGAGTCGTAGAACGAGGGATCCGCGCCCATGTTGTATTCCCGTGTGCCGTCGAATGTCTCCGTCAGTTTCTTCTTTTTGGCATAACGTTAATGAAATAAGCCTAGCAAAGTAAGGAACGTCTATAGTCTTGAATTCCTTGAGAATCGCATACTACATTTTATAGAAAATAAGCTGGTATATTTATCAAGTACATGTACAGCACTAGTGAACATACTGTACACATATCTAACATTAGTACAATGGAACCTCTCTAAACCGGACACCCTGGGGGTCCCCAGTACAGTAGGAGGTCCCCAGGGTGTCCGGTTTAGAGATGTCCCACTGTAATTCCGATGTAAGAGCACTGAAGCACATGCCTGTATGCATTGTAATCATGAACAATAATACACATTCATTATTTGATAATGAAATCGGTCAGAAATTAATACATGTACATCGATGTCGCAAGGTTGTTCGAAATCAACTTGTTTAATTGGGTCAGACTGAGTACAGCTCTAATAGTTTAAAATGGACGTTCAAGCTATATATTTTTTAAATTTCATGTACAGTGAAACCTCTCTAAACCGGACACCGTGGGAGGTCCCCATGGTGTTCTGCTTAGAGAGGTTTCGCAGTAAATCAGGCATTTGATCATTCTGAGCTTTTCTGCTCCTTACCTATTTGTATATACTAATATCGTATACATATCGTAATGTATAGTATTGGTATATTTAATGAGCATATCGTATGATCATATAATATTGGTATGTTTGTACCGTATCATCGTATAGTACAGTTTGTTTACATTATACAAACGTACTATACGAATATTTTACAAACATACGATATCCGTTCGTGCATACGATATATCCGTACGGATATGGTATTAATATACCATACCCGAAATGTGGCATAAAAGTGCCCATAAACCGGGTGACAGATTAAACTCTAGCCAGGCATATCGAATCGTATCTCGTAAACAATCACAAGTTTTTCATTATTTAATTGGATTTTGTTTCTCGTTTTGTGGATATATTTTGAGGGTGCAATTTTGAAATACTATTAGGGGCGAACCAAATATTAGGGCAAATAGTACACGGCAACACCGTTAATATATCGTATACTTTTACGGTATTCTGGTACATTTATACCGTACGCAAATCTGGTATGTTTGTACGATACAAACATACCAAAATTATAAACATGTATAAAAATGGTATAAACGTAGGATTTGAATGGTATATCTATACGATATTGGTTGGTATGTACGGTACAAACATACCGTACGTTTATATTATATGCATATCGTATAGAAAACATATCGTATTGGCATAGTATACGTATAGTATTGGTATAGTACGTATAGTTGACCTGCAGAAAAGCGCTACTGTAGTTGTGTGCTACGCGATCACGAACATACATTATCACCTTAGATAAATGACCAAGAAACTCATAAACAATAAGATCACTGGTGTTTTATTGGTGTCCTGTTTAGAGGGGTCCCACTGTATAACGGATTATCAAGTGGCAGCTGAGTCCCCGTTTCACTAAACTTCGTACGACTAAAATGTGGGTATGCAGCCTGTGCTCTATAAATGTAAATTCAATAATTGTTTACTAGAACACATTGTTAATGTGAAATTTATCATAATTTTGCACTAACGAACATTTTACTCGTACGATTTTTAGTGAAACGGCCCCCATGTTACCTGATAATGAGGCCCACGACGACAATAGCGACTATTTCGAGCGCGAGGATAACGCCCAACACTATCATGGGGATGAGCAGGTCCGTGCCGCCGTCATCTTCGCCGTGTCGTCCATACGCACCATAAGTCTATGATTAGATTTTAATTAGAATGATATAATAATATGTCATATTAACTGTCTCCCTCTCTGTGATGGATGTAGTATTAATTCCATTATTATGCCATAACTGTTCTGACGATTCCAGGTTTTCCACAGTATTTAGCCATCGCAATTGAAAATAGGTTCTACTTTCATTTTGCAATTGCTAACTACTGTGCCTTAGTGAAGGTAGCCGTGCATAAAGCGAAACGGTGTAATTTTTATATTTGACATTTTAATTTTATTTAACTTTATTCTTAGAAAGTTGAAACCGTCTTTAAAATAACGAGCGTACTTAGATTAAAGGTAAATGCCCAAACAGTAGGCTCAAACTGTTCTTTATATCAGAGCACAGGTGATGGGAACAACTAATCTGATAGTCTGTTGTTACTTGTATAAGATACAAGGTGCGCAACAGGTAAATCAACAGGCTATTCAAATCCCTTGAAATTATAGAAATCGTCACCTGACTGTAACAATTTACGTTGATTATTGTTAAAAAATACATTAATCAGCGTCACAGAGCCGTTTACCGTGTTAAAAAATGCCCTGTGCTTGCGATACAGGTAAGTGTTGTCAACCCATCAGGCCTAAAAAAAAGTCATCGTTATCGACGGTCCCTGATTTGCCCTGATTTACAAAAATAGAATATGTTTACTGCTGGCATGGAGACCAATCCGCGTTCTGGTTGGCTGCTGTTGATGAGCGACCGGATCGCAGCGTATGGTACATTTGTTTTACTGACATCCACGATTTGAGGTGGAATGTCCTCAAATCAAGTAAGCAAGTGTTGTGTTGTTCGTAGCGGATTGCGTATTAGAGTCCGTTCTAGAACTAAATTGTAACAAAGATGCAATATAAAAATGTATTTGGCTGAAACCAAGTATAAAATAAATACAATTTTTCATTTTTAAAATTAATATGTATCGGTAACATTAGTAATGGGTGCCACTATGGCGTGGTTTTTTAACATGTGTTTTTTACATAGACAATTTTACCCTTGCACCGGTTGTCTATGTAAAAAACGCATGTTAAAAAACCACGCCCACCATAGGTGGCACCCCTTATTACTCATTTAGGGTGGTTACTCTTATACTCCCCATTATCAGGGTGGTAATTCTTGTATTACTCTATAGTGGTATAAAAAACCACGCATAGTGGCACTGAAGCATTTTGATGGAGATCGTGAATTTTATCAGGGCGCCAGGGCAACCCGTGGAAACTTCTTGTATTCGTGAATTTTATCCGGGGCTGGACTATTACTAACTTGTATACACGCTATAGTGGCACCCCTGAACCATTTTATCAGGGGATTCGGTGAATTTTACTCTGTATAAACTTCTATACTAAGCTAATAGGGGTGGTAAAACGTACATATGTGGCACCCCTGAACCATTTTGATGGAGATTCGTGAATTTTATCCGGGGTAAAGGGGTTGTAAACTACGCTTGTATGCACGCTATAGTGTCACCCTGAACCAATAAGAGCAGTATGTAAGGTATTCATTTCTTGAGAAAGTGTATAGCCTTGAAAAGGGCTGTCGTCTTTTAGTAAACTATGTAGTGTTCAGTTTACTCCACATACAATCGACGACTAGCTCACAGGCCTCACAAATTTCGAGGTCTTTAAGGTCCTCTTCTTCAAAAAAGCCATCGTCGAGCTCTGGACAATTGTGTTCTTCCCAGTGAGTGTCCAACACTGCATAACATTTTCTACACTCTATGTAACAGGGCTCACTGCACATAGAGCATTCACCGTTCTTCTGCATTCTTATGTAGTTGGATGAACAGTTTAATGACTAATGAAATATAGCTGTATGTTTTTTGCTTTTATACACATCAGAAGGATTGACCTACTTTTGATAGTTTAGTCATTTTTCAGATTTTCGTCCAATCATAAAGTACGTTGTAAACACGTTTTGTGATATCCTAGGGGTGTACTGTTTTCCTCCATATAATTTTCAAATATTTTTGACAACTCCAATATTATCAAATACATATGAAAATGTCCTAGAAATAATTTTCATCCACTTCTGACAACTCTAATATTGACAAAAGTTAATGAAAATAAATATTGATTGTAAATCAATATATTGGTAATTTTCAATTTATGGTGGGTAAAATTGAATACGAAACATGTAAAGTTTTAATAATATTTTATTGAACAATAACATATTTTACAACATGTATGTTTAACATTCAAGAGGCATGATCTCTGTCCATGTATCGTGATCACTGTCCATGAAGCGTGAACAAGAGGGGCACACACACATTGATTCATTCTCACTAATCTGTACTATTTCCATTGGTACAATCTCTCTCTTACAGCGTCTAAATAAGAAATTTCACAATATTGTCATTTTCAACAACTTCGTTTCTCCATTGTTCAAATTGTTAATTGTTCTACTTTAATCCTTGAATCTTTGAAGAACCCCGTTGTTACTAATAGGGCTTCCTTGAACTCATCAAACATCTCTATTTTCTCTAATTCATCCTTGATGATCCCGGTTGTAAGATATTGTTCATTTGATACTTTTAGTTTGAAAGCAAGTAAGTATCAATGCTTTCCTGTATGCTATGTGATTTAATAGATCTGTCAGAGGGATTCATTGTTTACTGGTTTCCTGATGCCATGTGCCTTTAATTAGATCTGTCAGAGGATTCATTGTTTCTTCAACTGTGTCTATTCATAGAATGATTCAGATTATAATCCGTTCCCTACTTTTATAGTCTTTAATATCAATCTATTTCCAGGATTGTTTGACTTGTTTCTTCAACTGTTCCAACCACGATTCATTGGGTCTAAAACTGATTTTGTTTTTAATTTGTACCCACAGTCTGTATGCTTCCAATTTATCTTGATCGTCCAATGTCATATCTTTGAGAATTGGATACCATTCTTCCATAATTTTATAAGGATCTAATTTCTGTAGAGCTGGCAATATGAATAAATCTGTTTGTTCATCTTGATCTGTGAATAAGCACAGTTGAATTCGTACTTGACTTGGATGTTCAACCTGACATCCATAACAATTGTCATTTACTTCTTTTTTAATTAATAATTGAAGTTGTTCAACCATACATTTATTGAATGTGTCATGTATTGTCTTTCTTTGTCGGGGTATTTCTCGGGATTTCTTTATCAGACAAACATCGTTTTGTAACCACAACTCATAATTATGTCCCATCATTTTTATTGTTTATTATCTAAAAGTACTGTATAATATTTGTTGTTTCTAGAGCGAATACCTTGAATATAATGGCTTATGACAAAATGTAAAACGTTTATATAGGTACAACTGATTATAAGTTTTTTCTATTCTAAATATTTGTATTGGCCCTGAAAAGGGCCTTTTGTCTTGATCGTCTAATTCAAGTTTGCTGTTTATCATACTTGTTCACTCTTTCAATGTATTTTTTATGGCCACCACAGTCCCTGGATCCACAGCTTCTACATGTTAAGAGAAATCTGTGTGTACACCTTTTGCTGGGTTTTCCAGGAATCGCAAATGATGGTGTCGGAGCTCGTCGGATCTCCTCATCCCAGTCTTCTTGCTGTGGTTGTAAACTCGCTCTCTCATCATTACCCCAGTTTTCTGTAGGCTTAGACATCGTGTTTAATGAAACATGTGAAGTATGTGTTAAAAACACATGCTTTTATACCCATCAAACGGATTGACCTACTTTTGATAGTTTAGTCATTTTTTCAGATTTTCGTCCAATCAGAAAGCGTGTTGCAAACACGTTTTTACAGTTAAGCTTGTTTATTTAACAATATTTTATTGAACAACAATATATTTATAAGATGTAATACATAGTGTATATTCAATCAAAGTCTCAATGTGTTGTAACCGTATGGTACACTATTGAAATTGTCAACAATGACACGTTTTGTGTACACAGACCTAAATGTCTTGCTTTGACATTCACTCGTTACTGTTCTGTTTGCATGTCTCCTGATTTTACATGCATACACAACTTTCACTTCGGTACTTCGGTCCTCTGCATACGTGTCAAAGTTAATCGAGTGTCAGTCCTTTAACTTTGCATTTGGATTTCATTTCCCCAGCTTTTGTTATCAACTTATATGCATAACTCTTTGGTCCTATCCCCCTAAAACTTATTATTTTATTTCCTGGTTCTTCATCAGTCCATTTACCAAGCCTACTATTGATTATGGGCGGATTCCATAAATTCTGCTTGTGTATGTACATACAACTGTCTGTATCGAAATACAACACACGTTCATTTAACTTTTCCAAAACACTGTATAGTTCAAGTCTTGCATATGCTGTTACATATGATCCCACTACAACGTTTGATGTTGCATGGGATTCAATGTGTTTCAAGTCTAGTTTCATAGTTAACCAATATGAATGGACATTCATTATCAAATATTTCTACGTGTTTTACCATTATACATGGATTTGAAATCAAATCAAAA